>JZKD02S0779132.1:120189-132223 GCA_000966675.3 Picea glauca | reverse complement strand
TCCAGCTGTAAGGTTGTCTGTAGAGACTCTTCCTGAGTTTGAAACTTATGCTGCCTCAAAGGGTATTTTAGATGTGGTAACAGTGAACTCACAAAGATATGTCTTTGTTGCATGTCAGTCATGACATACTTCAACTTACCCTTCAACTTTTTGATCCTCTGATCAATATCCCAAACATAGTCACCAGGTTTTTGTTTGATTTCAATCATCTCATTCATATACTAATATTCTGAACTGGGCTTCTAAAATCCATTTATCACTAACTTCTTCACATATGTGATCATTCTTGTTGTCCCTGGTGGACTGTTTACATCTAGACTCATGTGCGAATCTATCTCGCGGTCTCTTATTGTGATAGCTAACTACACAAGTTTTGTGTCATCATCTGTGATCTCCTTTGCTTCCCAGATCTTATCATAGATCAAAAAGTTCTTTTTAGGGTCCTTAGATGCCTCTCCCTTAAATTATGGTAAACTAATGGTGGGATCATGTCCTTCCATATTGAACTATGATGAAATACTACCTCCGCGCGGTGTATATACTTGACTGCTACTTCCTAAACTGGATCCTCCATTTGTTTCTCCTTGTTTAGATGTACTTCCTACTGTCTTTCTTCCACTAAAATTCAGTTTTCTAAATGGTGGTGTTCTTTCTAGTGTATTAGTTACACACGGGGTTATGGGTTACGCATTGAAAATGACATGAATGGGAGTTATGCCTTATGTTCCTACCCTTGGACCTCTTGTCTTCCTTTCATATGTTGCACGTAGGATTTCCTCAATCTGCTCCACATCCCAGAGATCCTCTACCTCTTCTTCATCACTTTCCAACCCCTCTCTCTCAGCTATGGCTCTCTTCTTATTATTCATCTTATATTGGTAGGGTACTCAACTGGTCGTCTTTCCATCCATTGCCATGATTTTATTGATATGATATTCTTCCATCATGATTAGGTCCATGGACTCCTCCTTCTTTCTCGTATCCATCTCTCCCTCCATTCTTCCAACTTCTGTCAGTACTTGCCCCCTTCCCCCATGCACACAGGGAAGTTTAGTTGTCTGAGGCCTTAGTCATTACACATTTGTTATACAGTAAGATATTGATTGAAGTGTACAATGATATGATATACTACCTCTAGGCCCTTCTAGAAACTCTTGCTCTGCTGCACTATAAGACTTCATGGTATCTACTGCAAATTCTGTGATAAACACTGCAACAATATTGCCTAACTAGAAATATATTGCGTGTGTGAATTTTTTGTTAACTTGTTTTAACTGCATGATATCCATAGGATTCCACTCGATCTGTCTGATTCTATTTGTAGGGTGGTTGTATTTCAACCTCAATGGAAACTCCTGCAACACATGCGAGAAATCACAAAAAAAGACCTCATGTAGGTCACTAAACACATACTTGTCCAAATATTTGTGTGGTGTTAACTTAGTGTTTCTGTTATCTTTCTGCACAAATTCAAGCTCCTTTGTTTTCAACCATCCTTAAATATCTGCTTTCGTCATATTCCATGGTCTAAACATTCCTTTTTATACCTTCATTCTCTGCGCGATTCTTTCACAGATCCCATTTACTCAATCCCATGTAGTTCCATCCATCAACAGAACCATTGTTGGTTATTAGTCTTTCTATATACTTCTAGGGTTCCCCAGGTTCAAATCTAAGAGGTTTCCAACAAAACCCTCTAAAACTATTGGCCCTTCTAGTAAAACAGAAGGCAACACAACACATAGAAGGTATTGCGCAGTCTCACCTGAGATAGTTCTATGGGTGATTGCAACGATCAGATGCTTGTAGTCTAGGAAAGAGTGAGGAGCTGGGATTGAAACTCATCCTCTAAGGCCTTGATCTAGTTGTTCCTTTTATTATTCTTAATATTTGTTCATCTGCTAAATCTATGCATGCATTCTAACAGATATAACATATGAAATATCTAACTAAATCATTGATTCATTCATTCATCTAACTACTATCAGAAAGTAAATATACCATAAACAAAACACATAGCCCAGGTTTTATCATGGTTCACCCCCTCCTTGGCTACGTCCACAAAGATCTTGCTCCGTAGGCTCTGTATTATTCTTGTTGTGATTAATGGTGTTGCACGCACTACAATACAATCATGAACATGGTTCCACAACCTCTGTGAGGTGAAATAGATTAGACCAGGCTCCTCATCCTGCAATCTACCCGGCCTCAAGATTTATCTACTCGACTCTCCTACAACTCAACAACTTAAAAAATGGTATCTGATCTTACAGTATTTCCCCTAACCAAACATAGAAAAACTTAGGAATAACCAACCAACCCCTAGACCTCCTAGGTCCTTATTTATACTAATTTTTGGCTTATCAATCATTACAATCTTTTACAAAAACCCTAACCTTAACCTGGTTAGGTTTTTCTGCATGTGCGCCTTGAATGCTTTCCTCCTTTGCATGCATATTTTCCTCACACATGATGCTTTTCCTGCCAACTGTCTTTTTCCAAATTAAGCTTTATTTTCCAAAAATTGACTTTTCCTCAAAATTGGTCTGCGCCCAACAACAACATCATAAAAACATATATGAATCACACAATCAGATTACTAATATTTCATCACTGCGCAATATTAATAACATAAACATTCTACTAATCATTCAACAAATCACACACACAACATCACATCAAGACACAGGTTTTAACGTTGTTCACCTCAATCTGGGATACATCCACAACGAATGACTTCTTATATTAGTCATTCATATTCTTCTTATAGATGTGCATTGTGCTTACAAAAATATGCAACAGTAACCATTACTCAAACCTGACTGTTGTAGTACGAGTCTCGATCCTTAGTCCTAACATCTAAATACTTAGACAAAAACTCAACTCACCCACCATGCACCATAACCTTTCATCCTTTGAACCCATTATCTACCTCGTCCCTTAACATACTTATACATCAATATAGGGATAATCTCGTTACAAAATGTCCCAGAAACCCAACGGTCTATAACCATTTTCTGCCTTTTGTGCATCACTCCAGCACGCTTCCTCCTATCACGTGCTTCGACTCCTTAAATTATGTTCCTGTCATGCACGCTGGTCAATTTTCTAACTGCATTTTATTATTTTACTTATTCTGAAACAAATCCAAAAAATTAACCAAAATGCCTATCCAATAGGCCCCCAATAGTCACCTATGGCTTGTCCCAAGCCATTCAAGCCTTCTTCCAGTGCACCATGAACTTCTCGAATGTATCCTTTGTTGTCGTGGCCTTCTCCTTTACCTTTGTCTCCTTCTGCAAAAATTGTGTCTAATGTTTCAGCAGTAACCCGAGCTTTCATCTTCTCAACACTTTCTTCAACTTCCTCTTTGAATATACCTCTAGTGGCTACTAAGGCCGTTATCACTCTATATTCTTCTTCTTGTACTACTTTAATTTTTTGAGCGTGAGCCTACTGCTCCATCCTTATTTTATTCATTTCTGAATACAACTTCTTGTTCTCATCCATTTTCATTACCACCCCTATTGGCGGTAATGTGCCCATCACTGCTTTGAAATTTTTCACCTTTTCCTATGTAACGTGGATCTTATGGATGATCTCTTGTTTCTCCCTATCTTCAGTTAGTTTCATCCAGACGCCCATGGTTTCTGTATAGAGTTGAGCATATTCTACTTCTAGATTATTTATGCTCTCCACCACTGTTGTCACTATCTATTCTCTTTTCTCCCTTTCTCCAGGTGGAGTGTTCAGTGTCATCTGTGCTTCTTGGTCATCTATACATGCGTGGAATCCTTGAATAAATTCTCTTATCTTTGTTACTTGTTATTAAATTGGGGCCTCCATATCTGTCTGAGCCTATGGGAATTCTTAGTAGACCTTCTTGAATGTATGCTACATCCTTTTAGCCTTCTGTGAAGACTCATCCTGCTCCTTCTTGAATTTGTTGAATTCCATATTCGAGGCTATATTGTTGGTCGTAACCTTAACCAACTCGCTATATGCATTTTCTATGCATAAGTTCATGTATTGCGTCATGCTCAACTATAATTCTTGCAATACATTTGTTGGTATTTGAGATAAGACTAAGTCAATGTGACCTAGTTCCCTTTCTTTTTCCTACATCTCCATTGTGGGGAACTCTACCACCCATGTTGCTAACTTGATCAATCTATGTTCACCTGCTACCTCTATCAACTGAGATATTTTTGTCCCTGCCTTCCCATTCTTTGTATTTCCTATGGTATGTTCATCCTCTGACTATCACACTGGTATGAGCTTTGCTACTTCTAGCAATTCGTGAAACTCAACCATTTTCTCATGCATCCATCTGTGTTGTTGTCTTATGGGTTGTTTCTTCTATGTCATTAACTTTTCCTTATTCAGATCCTTCTTCTTCTTCATCATCAATCTCTTCTACTTATGGGTTTTGTCTCTATGAGGGCCCTGTTTCCACTAGTGGAATCTTCCACTCTTCATCCTAATATACCATGATATGGCCCATCTCGTCCTCAGTTAATCGATACTATGTGGGAATACATTATTGATCCTAGTCTTTTTATCTTGTATGTACATATGGTGATGTCTTGACTTAAAGAGCACCATTTCCTTATACGCCTCGACCACTTGTGGTTGTATGCGCGGTGTCATGTTGATGTTGTCTCTAATGGTTTATTTATAAACATAAAAGGAAACATTGTTGTCCATATATCATGCCTTGTTTGTTGTGTAACATAAGTTAATGTAACGCACAACTAGACATGGCTTATCCTTGAATCCCAAAAATTATGTGTCATCTGGATCCCTCCATGCTGATAGTGCAATTAGAATGAGTAACTAGGCATGGTGGAACTCAATACCATTATCCTACACCTCTTCACAATCAATCAGGAATTGGTTTAGTAAGAAGGTCTCCCAGTTCATCTAGACTTCCTTGATGCACCTTTCAACTACCACTATGACTATTGTTGGGACTTGGTCTTTTCAATGCTTTATTAACAACTTACAAGCTAAGGATTGCATCACACACCTTACTATTGGGTCACATATTATTGTGACATCTAATATGCGTTGTCCTCGGAATGTATGGAACTTCTCCTTCATGCTCTCAGATAGAGCCTTTTCATTCTTCCTGTTGAAAAACAATAATGAGGGGTCCTCCCCTTACGACGAAATATCAATAATGCGCACAATCAAATATGTATCGATGGAAAATGTCTTGTTGATCCACAAGAAGCCCTCGTGTATGCAAATCAACAACATTTTTACACATGAATTAATCGTTGGTCTCCTCCAAAAGTGTGGTATGTCGAACAGGTTCAGAATACCTTCTTTCTTCAACCTCGTAGCCCAAATATATGGTTCTATGACTATCATTTGTATTTCGAAGCTAATGTGTTTCTTCAAGAACTTTCTTGGTAGTAAATCTAGAAATTGCTTCTCATCCGTGATGTCTTGGTAAAAATATTTTAAATATGGAATCAAACCTAACATGTCCCCTTCCACAATCACTCCCTTTGGAATCTCTGGCTCCACGAGTGGGTACTTCATGTCTTTCTGCAAATTGACAATTTTTGCAGATGACTTTCTCGGTGGTATTTAGTCTCCTGGGAATCACGACACTGAGGAAGATTCTTTTGGTGTCTCTTCAACTACAGGTTTCATTTCTTGTTGACTGCGTTGTTTCTTGGGTACTAAAATTGAAGCCTTTATTTCCTTGGGTGGTGCCATCTTCCTCTGCGACTGTTTTCTACATACAACTGGCCTCTAAAACTCGGATTTGCAACTTTGCTCTGCAACTCGATTCTCAATGTGAACTGTGATTGACAATAAACTTCCCCTATTGAACCTTTGCATTCTTTTATACCTCATTTACAGTTGTTATCTTCCCTTCATGACTAAACTTGTCGTCTAATCCACTAGTGTTCTTCCTTCATTACTTGTCATAATGCTTCATTAACTTTGTATATTCGATGAATTATCTGTTAGATTATGCAACTTGTCAAAATATTCTTTCCAATCTGCATTTATGGTTACATGACGCCACTACTTTGTTGTCATGATAGCTCTTTATGGCACATTCCATCATGGATTGTCTTAAATTCTCTTAATTGTTATATGCACGATCTCTCCTCTCTACATGATCTCTTTGCTTTGTGCAATCTCTTCACTATGTGCAATGTCTTCTCTCTATGCGATCTCTTCTCTCTGCAAAATCTCTTCTCTTTGCGCAATATCTTATCTCTTCACAATCTCTTCTCTTTGTGCCAACTTTCTTTCTTCATCTTTGTGCTCTTCTTCCTACTTCTTTTACTTCTATGACTTTTTCCTTCTTTTCCCTTTTTCCTACTAGTCTTAATTACTTGGACTCTTCAACTTGCTACTTCTTCTCTAAACCATTTTCTTTCCTTTTCCTGTTTTGCTTGTTTTTTCTTTCTTTTTCTGCCTTTTATTCCTATAGTACACTGTGATACAAGTTCTATGGTACATATCCTATGCAATCATCTAGTGCATAGAAGGATGGTCATCCCTTTACAGTTTCATCTAACTCCCATTAACTAGTCCTTCCATGAATTGTTCATCCAACTGTTCTAACTACACAACACCTACTTCTATCGCATACTTGATCACGTATGGCCCTAGACAGTGCATCCTAAACTTTACAGGGTGTTGTAATAGATTAGTACTAGATCACATGTCTGGAACTTCTTTTGTTTGATATGTCTTCCATGCCATGATTTTTCACGTGCCTTATGTACTTGCTAATGGAGCCCTGCAACAAATCGGTCTCCCTTTAATACTAATAATTGTGATAGTCTTTATTCTATTGCACCAAAATTCGTAAGGTTTGTCATCGCAATAATGTGTAGACTTGGTACAAGAAATTCCATGGGCATGACTACTTCTTGACCATACACTAGTCTAAAGGGTGTCTAACATGTAAACTTCTTGCATGTATTTTTATAATCCCACATCATTGCAAGTATCGTTAAGTATCAATCATCACGTCCTACATTACATACCTTTTTCAATGCATTCTCCAGTATCTTATTGAAGGCTTCCAAAGTTCCATTCTCTTGAGGGTGATATGGAGTTCTATTTTGATGTTGAATCTAGAAATCTTCTGTCAATGCTACAATTGTCTTGTTCAAAAAGTACTTTAGGACACCAAACCTCGTAACTATGTTCTCAAATAAGAACCATGCAGTTGTCTCTATGTTTCAATCTATAAATGGTGTTTCCACTCGCCATCTTGTCAAGTATTTTGTTGTGGTAATTATGTACCTAACTCATGTTCTCCTCATTGGTTGGTTAATTGGTCCAACAAAATCCATTGCCCATTTGTCAAATTATTGCAAGGTGAATTGCAGATTCAAAGGCATCTCATGCCTTCTTGACGACCTTCCTACTCTTTGAAAAATGTCTTAGCTCTGACAATATTCCTTAGCATCCTTATGGAGAGTGGGCCACCATATCCCTATGCACAATATCTTATGAATTGTTGCCTTTCTGACATAATGACTGTTGAGACCCTAAATTGACATCCCCACTACCCTATTTTACTCCTCATCTATACCTTTTTGGCTTACCTAAGCTTGGGTAATGACAAAGAATACTACCATTAGCCATTGATAAGGTCATGAGATAAAGTATAATTAACTCATGCATTTTTTTGGTTTATTGAGCTAGGATATTAAATGTTTCATGTACTAATGCTTCAATTTTCCATGTATAATCTTTGACCTCTATATATATCTAGCGTTCCTCTACTAGCTCAGCTATCCGGTACTTGTGCACCAGACTAGCACTGTCCGAATCCGGTACCAAGTGCATCCGGTACTGAATCTCACCTGTTGTGATCCGGTACCAATGACCGTGGACTATCGTGATCCGGTACCACCATTCATGCACTATTCGGATCTGGTACCATCTACCTGTCATGATCCGGTACCAATTCAGGAAGCCGAATGTACCAAGTTTAGCTCCAGATCGTGCCCAAGACAACTGTTGAGTGTTTATTGAATCATAAATGTTTTAGCAAAGCTACGTTAGGATAGTTTGTTGTTGCTTCATCCTCATGCACTTTGTGTCATGAGGATGAAGCTTAAAATATGTAACTGAATAATTAAATTTAACAATTGATTGATTTGCATGATTTCACCTCCTTGTGTTTCACGACTAAGACTATTTAAATAGTCATGGCAAGGATGGTGGAAGTAGTAGAGAGTTAGCATAATACAGATGTGAAGCAATGTTATATATTGCAGAACATATTTTGGGTGAAGATTAATAGAAGGATGTCATTTGTCTCTATGCCTTGATCGTTTATGATTGAACGTGAGTTGAGTTGTTAGCATAGTTTGATTCTATGTTTTGAAGTTTGAGTGAGAGTAATGTGTGGGCTGAAAACAAGTTTATTGTAGACTCCAGTCCCTGACCTGTTGAAGCGACAAGGGCCCACCGCCCAACAAAGGTCGGCACCTTTGTAGATTAGTATTAGCATTTTATTTCAATAGCGTGAATGTTAGATTAGCTGAAGCTTTAATTCTTTCAGATGATAGCAGTACAGTTTAGACTAGAATTTTAATTATATGATCATTTAGAGAGCTTTACTCACTCTGTTTTGCATATTCTCTGTTTTTATGAATTTGATTTTGTTTCATAGACATGAATGTTGGCAGCAGTAGTCAGACATATTTGAAGGAGAATTAGTGAAGTTTACAACAACACGTTGTGAACCACAACATACTCAGTATATTGACTATTGAACTACCCATGCTATGTCTTGATGATTGATGTGTGATTTCCCTTTCAGAAGTGTGGTTGCATAGTTAATTCTCTGGGTTAGATAGCAGAGTTGATCTGTCAGAAGAACTCCATCTCATACTTGCATGTGCCATAATGGAGTAGATATCATCTCTATGAAAGACAACCAAAGTGCATTTTGGTTTGCTAGTTTGTTTTGTTTCCAGCATACATAATCTAGAATAGTCCTATTCTCATGACATTAGAATTACCTTTCTTACTGGTGTCTTGTAACTCTATTGATTACGAATCCTAGATTGATAATTAATGAGTGTATTATACTAAACATATAAGCAACACAACATTTTGGCGTCGTTGTCGAGGAGTTGCAAATGGTAGGAAGTAATTTTTAGCTTAGATTGTTTGCATAAATTTTGAATGCTTTTAAAGGCTACTTGAGGGAGGATAAAATGTTTAAGATGTGAGTGAAGAGCCACGTGGCCACTAGAGTGTGGTTCTCCGAAGCCAGGTTGCCTTCTTACCTTCTAGATAGAATTAGGATTTCAATTTAGTTAAGAATCAAATTTTCATTTTAGGCATAGATATAAAGATAACAAGGGTAGATTTGTAAGCTCTAAATATTAAAAAACAACCCCCCCACTAATCCAACTAACACTGGTGCAGGAAAAATTCCACCAGAAGAAAATTCAAGGGGAGCCAACGAGGCTCCAGAAGGAGAACCTAAAATGGAAGAATCAACGTTGGGGTAGGCAGAACGTGAATTTGCTGAACATTTAGGAGACACAAAAAATCCAGTTTATGAACCATCTATCAGTGGAATGGCAGAAGAAGAAGGAAATGCAACCATAGAGACTGAGACTTTTGGGTTTCCAATCTTGGATATTTCCATAAACATCAGCATGAAAAATATCCCACTATCATCGTTACCCACTTTTAGAGGAATGTCAACAGAAGATCCAGATTTATTTTTATTCGAGTTTGACATATTATGTAGAAGCTATAACTACTCAGACGATACCCAAAAACTTAATCTTTTTCCCGCTACAATGAAAGATTCAGCCTTAAGATGGTTCATGAGCTTAGGAGAAAATACAATCCTCTCTTGGGATCAGATGAAAGACACATTTTTATGGAAATACCAAGACTATTGTAAGGATAATGCTAAAAATGACATTTTTAAAATGCAGAAAACAGAAGATGAAATCCCTGAAGACTACTTAGAAAGGTTCTTATACAACTATCAGAAATCAAAACTATTCACCACAGACCCAGCTGTAGTAAGAACTGTATTCTTGAAAGGTCTTAGAGATGATTGCATAGAATTTTTAAACTTGTTGAGTTCAGGAGATGTACACCAAAAGCCTTTTGCAGAGATTGCAAATTACTATAGAAGATACTCAAGAGGACAAGCTAAAATAGGCAAAGGACCAAGAGATCCTTTTAGCAGAAATACAAAACAAAGCTCAGGGACTGTCACCAGAACTGAGTTAGGAAACTTATTAGAGAACTTTAAAATAGAAATCTTGAGCACAATCAGTAACCAGTTAGATACTCTAAAACTGAAAAAGAAACAAGAAGAAGAGGCTACTTTAGCAATATTTTGTCATAAATGTCAAAAGAAGCACAGTGAGAAAGAATGCCCATTAAATGTCATAGAAATCAGTGGCACGTGTACACTAGAACACCCCACATATGAGTGTCCGACTTTGCTTGAGCTACAAGCCATGTATAGGGGAGGAGGAGTCTCACAAGAACAACCATACCCTTCCAGAAGACCTTGGAGATCCCAAAACGCCAATACGTTTTATGACCCTAATGCATAATATCAACAAAAACAATGGGGTCCTTCTCCAATGACCTATCCACAATGGACACCTCAGCAAGCTCAAACTCAACCTTGGCAACAAGGTTGGAGGGGACTTGTGTATGGAAATCCCTCTTATCCTACATATCCACAGTACCCCGCAAACATTTCACAATTACTACTTGGATTCAACCCACCACAGATGCAAGCTTTACTCCCACCTCCTATACAACAACAATTTACAACCCCCTTGAACCCTAACCAGCAGTAGGAACCACCTATAAATGCCAATCAACAGCAAAACCAAGCTGCCCACAACCCTCTGAAACCAACAACAATCCCTGCCCAGCCAATCCCTAACCCCAATAATCGAGCCACCCACCCGGTGAAAAATACAGAAGTTCGGACCTTTCCCACCTATGAAATTCAACTATGATCAGGGAAAATTGTAAACCAATCAAATCCTGTAGTAATAATTTAGGAAGAAAATGATAACCATTCTGAGGAAGAAAACACTCAAACCACCCCTACAGAAGAAGAGACCTCCCCTCCTATTCCAATCACCTCTCAATCTGTACAAGGACCCCAAGAAGTTAATCTCCCACCCTACCCCGAAAGACTATTAGTGAAGAAACCCGACCCACCCTTGCATAGAGATATAGAAGATGAATTACAAAATGTATGTATAAAAATACCTCTGTTGCAATCCATTAAGGATATCCCCATATATGACAAAATCATAAGGGATATTTTCATCAAGAAACTAGGAAGGAAGAAGAAGAAGCCTCCCCTTGTTCAGGTGGTGGGACAATTATCTGAATTTATTTTTGAAATGCCATACAAATATAATGACCCTGGAAACCTAGTAGTCATTGTTGAAATTAATGGTATTTCTCTACCAAACACACTCATTGATTTGGGTGCAACAAATAATGTAATGCCTTTTGACACTATGCAAAATCTCCAAATCAACCAGTTAAGACCAACCCAAACCATGATAGAGTTGGCAGATAAGTCAGTCATTAGCCCTGCAGGAAGTCTAGATGATGTCATAGTCACTCTAGCTTCCTGGGAATATCCAGTAGACTTTTTAGTCATCTATTCTAAATAATCCTCCAAACCAGGACACCCTGTGGTTCTTGGCTGGCCACAGTAGATGCCTTTATCATCTATCGGTCTGGTGAGATGACTATATCCAATGGCACACAGAGCCAAAAACTTGTTCTCTTCCCTCCTGCCCAACCAACACAGGAAATACCTGTTTGGTTAGAAAACCCTTATGGAGAGGAAGATTGCATCAGACCCCTGTTAACACTTGAACAAGTAAGAGGAATACAAGAACAATCAGCTGAACAAGTCTTAAGTTTATTTTTGGCTGACACAAATTGCATTGAATACCCGAGGTCTTTTGCAGAATTGTCACATATTTTCAGTTCTGAATTTCAACAAACTTGGCACCCTGAT
>JZKD02S0779132.1:76212-120139 GCA_000966675.3 Picea glauca | reverse complement strand
CAAAATGGCCCCGGAAGTTAAAAACTGCTAAAAATAGTAAATTACCAAAATTGCCAAAAACATGTTTTGGGCCAGTTGGAGAAGGTGGGTGGCCACCGATATCCACCTGGATCATGACCAAATCAGACCAATTAGACAACCTCAGCGAAGGATGAATCCAACCCTTAAAGATATTGTAAAAGAGGAATTACAAAAACTCCTTCAATCCAATCTCATATACCCCATTTCAGATAGTCAATGGGTATCTCCACTTGTCATAGTTCCCAAGAAAAATGGTAAGTGGAGGATATGTGTAGACTTCTGGGAGTTAAACAAAGCCACCTATAGGTATTATTTCCCCTTACCATTTATTGATCAGGTGTTGGATACCTTGTTCAGAAAGAAGTATTTTTCATTCCTGGATGGGTTTAGTGGTTTTAACCAAATACAAATAGCACCCGAAGACCAGGAGAAGACCACTTTCACCTGCCCATGGGGTACCTATGCTTATAGGGTGATCCCTTTTGGACTTTGCAATGCCCCAACCACTTTTCAAAGGGTTGTCCTAGCCATTTTCTCTAACTTGACCAATGATTGTGTGGAAGTCTACATGGATGACTTTACAGTCCATGGACAAGACTTCCAACAAGATTTGACCAGTATAGAAAAAGTCTTAATTAGGTGTAATGAAACTAACCTTTCCTTAAGCAATGAAAATTAAAAAATGATGCTCACTGAAGGTATTGTTTTGGGACATCACATTTCTGGTTCTGGAATGAGAGTTGATCCGGCAAAAAATTATATTATTACACAAATCAGAATACCTTCCTCACAAAAGGAAGTTCACAACTTTTTAGGGCATGCTGGCTACTATAGAAGATTCCTTCCGAATTTTACAAGCCTAGATACCCCTTTATTCAAGTTATTATCTAAAGAAGTTGAATTTAAGTGGGATGATGAATGCCAAATATCTTTTGAAATTCTAAAACAGAAATTGTCAACTACCCCTGTATTAAGAGAACCAAATTGGTCCCTTCCTTTTCATATCTGTACCGATGCCTTAGACACAACCCTTGGGGTATTTCTTGGACAAAGAGAAAATCAAATGCCCTATTCTATTTACTTTGTCAGTAAAAATCTGTCTCCAACTCAAGTTAATTATACGGTCACAGCAAAATAATTGCTAGATGTAGTCCATGCTATCAATAAATTTAGACACTATATTACATGATATCAAGCTTTTGTACACACTGATCATTCAACCATCAAATTCTTAATGAACAAACTTGTAAAAAATCCTAGAGTTACAAGATGTCTCTTATTATTGCAAGAGTTTAATATCAACATTACTGATATACCTAGTAAGGATAATCTTGTGGTTGATTTCTTATATAGAATGATTCATCTGGGAGATAACGCACCAGTAGAAGATAACTTTCCTGATGAAAATTTGTTTTCTATTTTTACATTCACTCCTTGGTATGCAGATGTAGCTAACTATCTTATGATAGGAAGGATGCCTCATAAATTGTCTCCTAGAGAAAAACAAAAAGTAATTAAGCTAAGTGCAAACTACATGTGGCACAATGATTGCCTCTACAAAATAAGACCAGATTTGGTAATCAGGAGATGTGTAAGGGAAGATGAAATTCATGATATTCTGCAAGCCTGCCATGATGGTCCTTGTGGAGGACACTTCGCAGACAAGAGGACCGCTTACAAAGTTCTACAATCTGGTTATTATTGGCCTCATATTTTCAGAGATGCTAAAACCTATGTATCCAATTGTGATGAATGCCAACGAATGGGTAAGCCTACTGCACGAGACCAAATGCCACTTCAAGCCCAAGTAGTTATTGAGCCTTTTGAGAAATGGGAATTAGATTTTGTAGGGCCCATTAACCCTGCATCTAAAAAGAAAAAGTATATACTTGTATGCACTGACTATGTGACTAAATGGGTTGAAGCAAAAGCTTTACCAGCTGCAAGTAAACAATCGGTGGTAGATTTCCTTTTTAATGAAATCTTTACTAGATTTGGTGTACCTCACGAAATTATGACTGATCAAGGAACTCAATTTACCTCTCATCTAGTCAAAGCTGTTACAGAACAATACCAAATCAAACATAGGAAATCTACACCCTACCATCCACAGGAAAATGGACAAGTAGAGTCTACCAACAAGGTTATTTAGTCCATTCTTACCAAAATAGTACAACTACACCACAAGGATTGGGCTGATAGATTATTAGAAGCCTTATGGGCTTATAGAATCACCTGGAGGAATACAACAGGACATACACCCTACGAGTTGGTGTATGGGAAGCAGGTGCTTCCTTCCCATAGAATTTGAGATCAAAACCATTAGGACTATAGTACAAGTTGGCATGAACTTAGATGAAGCCCAACAACAAAGACTCTTGCATCTTAATGAGTTGGATGAAATTAGGTAGGAATCACTTCAAAGAACCACCCTCATTCAAGAGCATTGAACAAAATGGCATGACAAGTATCTGAAAAAGAAAAAATTTCAACAAGGAGATTGGGCCCTGTTGTATGACAACAGATTCAAGAACTTCAAAGGTAAGTTAACTACTCGTTGGATGGGACCTTACGAAATTGACACTGTCTATGATAATGGTTCAATCAGGATAAAGAAAATTGACGAACAACATACACCACTACTTGTGAATGGTCACCGGTTGAGAATCTATAACAAACCCCTGTCAAAACAAGAATTTCTGACTCATATACTATAGAATTCATATATGTAGGTGATCAGTAAGGAAGGAGACCCTCCTACTGATCCACATTAATTGATTAGTTTATTAGAAACTTTTGTACATAGGCATGGATCGAATTCTGTTAATAAGTTGAAGGTAACAAGAGATTCTTACCTCCTTTTGTTTTACTTTCGCTATTTTTTTTTAAGTAGATTTCTATAATTTATTTGATCCTTCATGAACTTGGTAAACATCAGTTTGTAGGCATCAACAATGTTTTGTTCTGGTCCGATATCAGCATTCCTATGTTGGTTCAGTACCAGAAGTCTTTCCTTATACGGTACTCTTAGGACACATTACCTAATTAACAAGGCATGCTACGTATATTTCAAAATCTTATGTCAATTAATCTGAAGTATGAATCCATGCAACAACCACTTAAGCTAGAGCTAAGAAGCCAACTGCAACATCAAATGGTAGCCCCTGTGAAGCAATAATTTCTTTTGGTTCTGTTGACAACTAAAGGGAAGTATTTTAATTTCTTTTGGTTCTGTTGCTAACTAAAAGGAAGTATTTTAATTTCTTTTGGTTCTGTTGCTTAAAAAAAAAAGAGGGACACAAACTTTACCTATGATTGTTCAAAGAACCATAATTTGCTTCAAAAACTAGAAGTTGCCTTTATCCAGTATTTTAGCATGATTAAAGGGACAAAAAAATATATTAGCCTACAAGTAACTATCCCACCCTAACTAGACTTCAATAGTATTCATTGTATTATCTTACTAAAGAGTAACATATGAGTATATGAACACTCTCTATCATGGGCACACTAGGAATTTTTTTATGGAAGAGGATGTATCAATACCCTAAGGAAACTTTAGGTCATTCTCTTATGAACAAACTCAGAAAAAATTATACATCTGGATCACTCTAAAGAAATAATGTGCATAAAAAGTTTATCTTTCCTTCAGACAAATCTTTCAAAGACATTCAAAGAAGATAATATACCTTCCAACCCAATACCATCCCAGCCTGTAAAAAGGTTTTCAGACAATCCTCCCCTGTCACCATGCAAATCACTCTTTAGTAAAAACCAAAATAGGTGACTATGGACAAGAAGCCTCTGATGGAAAAAGGGTTTAAGAGACTAACCCGCCGGGATATTAAACAGGTCTGCTGGCAGCGGGTACCGGTTTGTGGTATGACTAGGCAAACCCATTAGGGTACTGAACAGGCCTGTTGGCAATGGGGCATTCTGCTTGGGGAAGGGATCTCTCACTAATTATCACAACTACCCCATCAGAGTACTGAACAGGCTTGCTGGCAGTGGGTTCTGGTTGAGAAATGTCTCATCTATACTTGTCTAATTGAAAAATTCACTTTTGTCATCTAAAAAAAAAGCAAAGATCACTATTGGCATTTATGATATACAAACTCCAGATTAATAAGTAACATAATTACTACAAGAAAATGTCCATTTGAGAATTACCCCTTAGTCAACTTACCGGTCTGGCATTTAAATCCTACATTATCTAAGAAGTAAACTTCTTAATAGTGGAGCCCTAACTAGGGAGTCTAATCTACTTATATTGTGAAATTTATCTATAACATCTAATGATAGTAAATCTCTTAAGCAAGTTAGGATTGGATCTGTTCTTCTGGAAAACATATAAAAACTCCCCTATTTTCACTGCTGAATGCTACCTTTTTCAATAAGTCATCAAAAGAAAGACAATTTCAATTTTTAGGCATGTGATCATATGCTAGGTGATAAATGTACTTCTGAAATTTGATTTGGTTTCTTTTTCTCTTATCATCTTTTCTCCATTATGATACATAATGTTGAATCTTCTTGCATACAGATATGCAACATTCTTGACATGGGGGAAGGTCAAAGAGCTCCTTTAGAACTCTTTTTCAGAATCACATCTCACCTTCAGAAACCAGCATGATCACCCTACAACCCTGCAGAACCAAATACAAAAGAAGATAAGCACATAATAAAGAAGTACAGGAAATTCCAGTACCAAACTTTCAGAAAACTCCAACCTAAAAAGATGAATTATGACAATCTATAAGCAGTCACATATGCTATGGGTATTGACCATACAAAGGTAAAAGCAAAGGTAACATGGTATTTATTTTCCTCTGCTCATAAAACTACAATAGGTATGAACATATATGCTAGATCTTATGACCTTAGTATTAAAACCATGCACCTATCCCTCATACCCATATGCCTAAACTTAATCAATCCTCTCATAAGTGCTCGAAAATGGTTGAGGGAAAAATCACATCAAAGCATGAATATGAAGCATGTCTAGTAATGCTAGGCCACAAATGTACTTCACCCTTAAGCAATCATGAACTTATCTTGTGTCATGAACCATGATCCAACATCAAATTCACCACTCGAAAGTCCAATCACCTATCCCAAAATGATGCTTTGAAACCCAACGTCTTGTCCTCATCATTACATTAACGGGTAGAAATGAAATGCCTTATATGGTGGCGAAGCCATCCAGATAAGCGTCATCCGGTCTTAAATTTTCCTCGCGGCATCCTTACTTAAACTTACCATTCGCATTTTCGATGCCATCACCATATTCCCTTGTCATTACCTTTCTCCAGTTCCAAGCATTTTCCTCTCCACGATCTCCGGTACCAAACCCTTGCCCTCATCAATTGACTAAACCCTTTCACTACAACCCGATACTTTTCTCACAACTTATAACGATGGTTGTAAGTAGACATGAACCGGTATTCCAAATTTATAGAGAGACCGAGGAATTCCAACTATGTCGAGAGAAGTATGCTAGATCAGGATGGATGCCATTTTTGGAGAAATTCACAGGCTGGCACAAGAAGATATCTCATGAATTTATTCAAGGTTACGATGGAGTGATTGCAAATATAGGCAATCTACAACTGACAATCAATGAAGCAACCTTAAGGGAGCTCACGTGATTACCTAACAGAGGAGCCAAATACTTCAAAGGGGTAGGAATCAACAAGGAAATGTGCCAATGATTTTTGAAAGAAGACCATCAACACCCTGATTGGAAAAGGGGGATCCCTAGGAACTATATCAAGGAAGAATATCATCCAATGATTACTAGTCTTCAACGATTCCTCACTTGTGAGGGAAGTTATGCTGTAACCTTCATATATCATCTTAGGCTTCTATTACACTTTGAAGAAAGCCCTAAAATTGATTTCCCATATTTTCTATGGATGAGTTTGAACAAAATGGTAAGAGTTGTCAAATCCCTATCCAAAACTGAGAAGACTAGCATTTACCATCAAGGTCTTATTAAAATGTTAGTTTTACATGAAATTAGGAAGCAGAGGATTAGTTGGAAAATCCTTATCACTCAACACCTTCGCATGGAAAAAAAACCTGTGGAGGAAGCCCAACATGCTCCAAATAAAAATAAGGAACCTCAAAAGAAAAGGGGCAAGAAGGATAAGGCAACTTCAACATCATCCAGGACAGTGAGCCAACACGAAAAAAGCTAGTAAACAAGAAGGGCCCTCTTCCACAGTCAATAAGACTTTTAAAGGTCAAAGATAAAAAGGTAAAACCAAATTAATAGATGAGACTTCAACAGTAGCACCTGAGGAGAAGGGCCATAAGACAAAAACTGTAAGGAAAGGGAAGAATAGCTCAGAAAATAAAAGTGAACAGTCTATAGAACAATCCCCTGTAACCATTCCACAAATAGAAAAGAAGAAAAGGAAGCCTTTGAGCACCCCTGATCTAGTACATCCTTGTAAAATAACCACAAGGAGCATGGAAAAGAGAGGAAAATTAGTTGTCATTCCTCATACACAGGAAGATCCAATCGATCTTACCTCCCCTTCTCAAGACTTATCAGTCCAGGATGACATCCCAAGTTTGACCGAGGAACAAGCCACTATTACTCTATGTGGGATGAGGGAGGAAGTTGACAAAAGAGAATGCATCCAGCCAATAATAATGGAGTCAACAAGGACCTTAACAAAATAACAGATGAAGAAAAAGATTGAGGAATTGCAAAAACAAGATCAGAAACTCAAACAAGAAGTGAAGGAATACCAACTATTGGATAGGTATATCAAAAAGGAAAACAAGCAATTGAAAGCAAATAGCCAACAACTTCAAGATGACCATGAAGAGACTTATAATAAGCTCAAGAAGGTACTACGACTCCTACAATACATTATGGTCATAAAAAGGGAGCTAAAAGAAGAGGCCTTAGCCATCAACATCATTGATCCATAGCAGTAAAGAATGCAGTCTCAATTTTTGAAAAATTTTGGGTTTTTTTTTAGTTGCATGAGCATTTGCAATGGTTTTGGCATGGGGGAATGTTGAGACCCTAAATTGACATCCCCACTACCCTATTTTACTCCTCATCTATACCTTTTTGGCTTACCTAAGCTTGGGTAATGAAAAATAATACTACCATTAGCCATTGATAAGGTCATGAGGTAAAGTATAATTAACTCATGCATTTTTGTGGTTTATTGAGCTATGAGATTAAATGTTTCATGTACTAATGCTTCAATTTTCCATGTATAATATTTGACCTCTAGATAAATCCAGCCTTCCTGTACCAGCTCAACTATCCGATACTTGTGCACTAGACTGCCATTGTCTGAATCTAGTACCAAGTGCATCCGGTACTGAATCTCACCTATCGTGATCCAGTACCAATGGCCGTGGACTGTCGTGATCCAGTACCACCATTCGTGCATTGTTCAGATCCAATACCATCTACCTATCATGATCCGGTACCAATTCAGGAAGCCAAATGTACCAAGTTTAGCTCCAGATCGTGCCCAAGACAACTGTTGAGTGTTTATTGAATCATAAATGTTTTAGCAAAGATATGTTAGGATAGTTTGTTGTTGCTTCATCCTCATGCACTTCGTGTCATGAGGATGAAGCTTAAAATATGTAACCAAATAATTAAATTTAACAATTGATTGATTTGCAAACGATTTCACCTCCTTGTGTTTCACGACTAAGACTGTTTAAATAGTCATGGCAAGGATGGTGGAAGTAGTAGAGAGTTAGCATAATATAGATCTGAAGCAGCATTATATATTGCAGAACATATTCTGGGTGAAGATTAATAGAAGGATGTCATTTATCCCTATGCCTTGATCGTCTATGATTGAATGTGAGCTGAGTTGTTAGCATAGTTTGATTCTATGTTTTGAAGTTTGAGTGAGAGTAATGTGTGGGTTGAAAACAAGTTTACTGTAGACTCTAGTCATTGACTTGTTGAAGCAGCAAGGGCTCACTGCCCAACAAAGGTCAAAACCTTCATAGATTAGTATTAACATTTGCTTTCAATAGTGTGAATGTTATATTAGCTGAAGCTTTAATTCCTTCAGACGATAGTAGTACAGTTTAGACTATAATTTTAATTATATGATAGTTTAGAGAGATTTACTCACTCTATTTTGCATATGCTCTGTTTTTATGAATTTGATTTTGTTTCATAGACATGAATGTTGGCAGCAGTAGTTAGACATATTTGAAGGAGAACTAGTGAAGTTTACAACAACACATTGTGAACCACAACATACTCAGTATATTGAATATTAAACTACCCATGCTATGTCTTGATGATTGATGTGTGATTTCCCTTTCAGAAGTGTGGTTGCATAGTTAATTCTCTGGGTCAGATAGCAGAGTTGATATGTCAGAAGAACTCCATCTCATACTTCCATGTGCCATAATGGAGTAGATAGCCTCTCTGTGAAAGACAACCAAAGTGCATTTTGGTTTGCTAGTTTGTTTTGTTTCCAGCATACATAATCTAGAATAGTTCTATACTCATGACATTAGAATTACCTTTCTTACTGGTGTCTTGTAACTCTATTGATTACGAATCCCATATTGATAATTAATTAGTGCATTATACTAAACATATAAGCAACACAACAATGACCTCATGCAATTCCATCATGCGTGTCTACTAGAATTAGTGGTATTTCATGGTCTAATACACATCATCGCAGTATCTCATCTATGCCTAACTTATATATATTTCCTTCGATAAAATGATAATCTGTTGTTTTAACCACTAGTTACTTATTCGGTGCTATTGTCATGTCGGATGGAGTGATTCTTGTACTAAAAAAGTGGACAATTTCTTCAAAGTGTTTGTCTACCATTTGAACTAAAAATAAATGTGCATCTGGTAAACTATTGTCAAGGTTCCCTGTATCTTCTCTTGTCGATATTCACAACCAATGGTGTAGTCCTTCATTTAGTTTCCCTAGCTTCACAATAACCTCAAATTCATATTCCTAGAACAACAATAACCATTTGCAGGTTCTTCTTCCCAACACTGGTTTGTTCACTATCTATCTTACTGCAGAGGTATGTATACATCTTGAAATGGGACCCCAACTGTTATAGAAAGATTTTCCTCACCCTATGCAATCTTGCACAGAAGAACTTTTTCCATTTCCCTGTGTAGACTTATCATCCCTGTTTGATAAATCCAGAGTTAAAAATACAATTTTTTCCACATGTACGCACCTTGCCTACTATACATCATGCGTATATGAAAGATGCTCCACTGCAACCCGCGTACATCGGGATTTGTGCGAAAAAATGAAAATGAAATGTCGAGTTTCCATGTCACGATAAGAGATCTCTGATCCTTGGCCTTCCATATACTGGAAACGTTCTGACTCGTCCCTTTAGTTCCATTTGAAGGCTATAAATGAGCCAATTTTGAGCTAGGGAAAAGAAGAGAAAGAATTCAACTTTGGGGGCAAAGTTACTCTAGAGAAATTATTACTTCATATTGAGTCTGCATCCCTTTGTCCTTTAAGTCTAAACACAATGTTCATCCCCCAATATCTTCCCTTATTTATGGAGAACCTCATTGTCTCACTTATATGAGCTTGCCTTTGGTGGAAGATTGAATTGGTGGAGGCCTAGCTGGAAGGAACTTAGTTTTTCGATTATGAACCGTGCCAACACAGAAGTCTGTAATGTTTTCACTTCTACTGATCATTTATTAATAGAAATACTCATTTCCCGTCTAATTGATATCTTGTGAATATATGAGTTATTATCCGTGGGCATATTTGTTTTTTATATTAATGGATTATGCTATCTAATGTGCTAACATTTTATATTATCACTATATGCTTGCTCTGCTTGTTTGTTGAGAACTTGTTGTAGGTATAAATATTTGGGCCAAAGTGCTCAAAGATGGACTTCATCAAACATCTGGATGAGGTAGGTCCCTTTATTATCTCGCTTGTACATTGGTTTATATAACATGTTTTTGGGATAGAGTTGATTTCTGCAGTCATATCCGTCTATTGTGGTTTGCCCTAGCCATAGATATGTTTTCCCTCGTAACATAATTGGTGACTCCACTGGGGATTTATCTTATTTCTTAGGGTTTGGAGTACTTTTATCCTTAGATTTCTCTCGTTTCTATTGTGGTTCTTGTCGTATCATTGCTTGACAGTTCTTGTTCACTCTGGGTCAGAGTTTTCAGCCTTTCTCCCTTGCCTGGCCTTGTTTTAAAGCATATACACACCTTTTGCCTTGACAGTCGTGTACATACACTGGCCGTCTCACTGCAAGCTGCGTATATTCTCTATGTTTTCCTAAACAGTCACGTACACCACTTTTCCTTGCCTGTTTTCTTGGTCTGGTGTTTGCTGGGTGGGATTTTATGTTTGATGAGCCTTCTTAGATCTTTGTAGTTCCTGTTAAGCATCTCTGGGATGACAGGAAACCCTCTTTTGGTTGAATTTCTGGGCAGAGCCTTTCTCATTATCTTTTCATTTTTTATTGTCCTTGTACATTGGGTTGGGTGCTTTGCTACTTGGTATTCTTCTTGAGTTATTTCTTTCTATACACAGTAGAATTTATATATCAAGATGCTTATCAATCCATGCATTTTCTTTTTAGTATAATGAAAACACAAAAAATAGGCATTTTTCATTGCTTGGCATTTTTGTCTTTTGAATCCTTGTCATTAGCTTAGTGCATTTAGTGAAAGATTGCATTTTACTTCAGAATTACAGAGTTGAAACTAAAAATTGCATTGGTTTATAGAAGCATATCATTCATTGAAAGTTAAAGATTAGGACTTTGCATTATTTTCATATTTACTTTTCTTGCAGAGTCATAACATCATGAGTTTCACTACCATACCTTTTTGAGTAATCACGACCATAAAATAAATGCTATAATTTAAAATTTATTAGTCATGATTTTATTTTCTAGGGTGCACAAACTAGCCTAGGATTTAGTGCCTTGGAATAGGATTTTGTGAGTAAACTTCTCCAAGGAAATTAAATCAACATATGTGTCTGAGATAGGGAGTGGAGAAATCCATTGTATGATTGGTAAGATCAGAAGGCTCCACTCACACTGGAGTTAATCACGAGGTCACATGAAGTCGGTTGAAGGGATATCCCCCCGATACCTTCCTAGCGTCAGAGATAGTTATGGGGATATATTCGTATATGGGGATGTTGCTAGGGCCTTTACCTCCGTGAGAGGCGATACTTTCAAGGTTTTGATATTTTCTACCCTACCCATACGACAGAACTGACTTATGACTGCTCACTTGTGCATTGGTTATGTAGTGGTTTATTAATTTCTTGACTTGGGTGTCTCATAGGTTACTTGTAGGGGTTATTTTGCAGGTACCCTGGGTCAGATAAGGGCTGAACAACACACAACCTTTATGGATTATTACCTCTCTGGGGGGATCTGACCGACTGGTTGTTAAGCCCACGAGGGCCCTTATAATTGATTCTGTTACCTCCGATCTTTAGCAGGGAGTCTCAAGCCCCTCTTGGGCGAGACATACCTTCTTTAGGGAGGGAGGAAACTCAGCCACTTTACACCGTTTGCATGCATTTTGGCCATTTGACTTTTGGTGTGCTCTTTGACCTCTAGTTGACCTTAGGAGTCTATACTGAGTTTTCATTATCATGGACAATAGAGTTCCTTTTTCTCCCTCATTTACCGCTACCCACCCCATGCTGCCTACTCATTTCATGGGGATGAATCCTTTTGCTTTTCATAATGGTATGTAGAACTATGATATTCAGTCCGTGCCTTGGGCCTCTAGCCATTTTCCCATTGATATGCCTTCACCCGTGCAATCCTCTCCCTAGTCCACTTATGTGAATCCTAGAATTGGATCTGGGGGCACCATGGCCCCAATGCCTATGTTTTTGTTTGATATGAGTCATGTTTCTCAACCATCTTTCACAACAGGAGGTTGGAACCTCCCCTCTTACGGATTAAGTCCTAGTTATGTTCTTTCAGGAGATAATACTCAGATGGGTGCTTATTCTACTTATTACAGTCCATCCATGTATCCTTCTTCTGCCACGTTGGTTCCTTCGAACACTTTTCCCATGGTGAGTCCTCATGTATCCCTGGGTATTTCATATGGGGAGAATCAATTTTATGGTTCATAATACCCTCTTTACGGAACCACTTCACAAAGGGGAAACATATATCCTTACCCGAATAACTCTTATCATGCCTCTGCTTTTTCACAGACTTCAGTGATGATGCCCTTACAAGCCTCTTCGTACCAATTTTGCAGAGGATACCACCTTTCTAGATAGGGACGCAGGGTAAACAAGGAACCTTCCTGGCCTGCAATGTTTCAAAGAAAATCTTTCCTTGGACCTTGGAATCAAATTCCACAACTCACCGCTAGTCTAGACACTTCCAGTCATACTGGAGCTCCATCACCAACCTCTACTAGTAATGTTGGAGATGAGTTAGCAACTTCTGCGATTCATGTTGATAATCCGCACCTAGACATTGTTATCCATGTTGGGGGCACCACTTTAGTCACCATGATTCTTATCAATGTCTCATCTCTGACCTATGTACATCATGTAGGAGATGAGTCTCTCGCCTCTGCATGTCTCATTGAAAGCACGTCACCAGTTGTTGTGAATGACATTGGGGGAATTGAGAAACCTCAATGCCTCAGACGTAAGCCTAAATTCCTTCGCAGGAGTAGCGAAGGAGATCACCTTACTCATCTTTTTCCAACCACTACTGAGATATCAGAATCTTGGGGCTCACCCAAGGGCCCTCCAGATCCTAAGGCATCTGTGGTTTCCCCACACCCTTTTTCTCCCTTGATTGACACGATGATCCCGCCACTGCAATTCTCTCCTGACCTCACCCCCGTTGTCAAGGGTGACGTGTCCCCTACCCCTATTATCATGCATCCTCTTCAACCTAGTAATGAATAAGTGGTCGTAACAGTGAAATCTTTGGTTAATCCTACTCTTCTTGTAGAGGGTGATGCATTTTTCAACCATGTCATCAACATTCTTGATCCTACACCCTCTGAATGGGAGAGGTTTATTCTCTCCCCGAGTGATCTCCCTCCAAGTCTTGAGGAAGTTCCCTTCGATTGGGATGGCCTCGTGGGGTATCCAATGCCCCCGCCCATGTCTTTCCCAGTGAGAGACATTATCTGGTCCATCACAGAGACTATATACTCTGTTAGTACTTTATCCTCCTCGATTTGAAGAGATTTGGGTTTTCCCAAGATTATGTCGGCTATTAGTAAGATACCGAATTTCCAGAGAAGTGAAACACAGGAGCCTTGGCCTCCCCCAGGACTTGCCACCTAGAATCTCTCGAATGAGTCCAAGTTAATCTCTTTTCCGACTCGTCTAAAAAGTGAAAATATTGTCGAGTGATTTGTCCCTTTCACACTCTTTAAATTGGACTTAAAAGTTCATGAGTCTTAGTTAAGCTCTTTTCCGACTCATTTTAAAAAAGTGAAAATATTGTCGAGTGAACTTGTCTCTTTCACACTCGTAAATCGGATTTGAAAATACATCTATTTGGCACAAGTTTATCCCCTTTTCAGACCAAGTAGACTAAAATACATAAAAAGGACATTTTTTTGTGTCAAGTTGTGATTGCATCTCATGACCTTGCTTGTAGTATTGAGCCTTTAGCTGGTTCTTGCTTTGCGTCATAAACCGTTTGCCTCAACAATTTTTTGCATCCTCAACCAAGCAGAGCCTTGTTTTTATCCTTTGTAATTTGACACCCTATACCCGGGAGGGAACATTCCCTCAAGTGTCCATCTCCCACATGCATTTCCCTACATTGAGCATAGGTATGTTCCACTGTTGGAACTAGTTTTTTTTACTTGTGACACTCGTTTCCTCCTATGTATCATAGCATTCATTTGTCTATGAAAAAACAAAAAACATACGGGCAGGAAGGGAGTATTATCTTATGTTGGTAGTAGTCGTGTCACCTTTGAACAGAGAAAAAAGTTATTGAGTCCATTTGTCATCATAGTTTTGGGTTTAGCATGGCCTTAGGAAGATGAGCTCATTATAGATTCTTCTCTACCGACTGGTTACTCTTCCAGTCCCTATAGATAATTTCATTGATGCCTCCTGCATCTCATGGTTTCATCATTGAGTCTATGCTGTCAGAGTCTTCCATATGTCTCATGCTCTTGTTCAAAGGAAGTCTATCAACTTGTGTTAGCCACTCCTTAAAACTCTTCACTTTGCATGTCGACCATACCCTCAGTTTGTCTCAGAATCACATGATATTGTAGTTCTATCATGCACCCTGTCCCTACTTTCATCATTGGTAGGTAACCTTGAACCCAAAAATCGACATTCCATCATTGGTCGTTGACTGGGCGGTTTCCCTTGTGTTCGATGGTAAGACATATATTCACACATTGGGATTCATGGAGTGTCTTGGATGCCATTATCCTTATTGGTGGTATTCTCTCCTTTGTTAGCAGTTTTCATCATTGGCTACTATTCAGAGGGTATTTTTCGTGTACCTCTTGCACTTGGCACATGCAAAAGACACACAATGTCGTTGGTTCGTGAACATGTTCTTTGTCCAATTTCCACCAAATCATGAAGATCCTACTTTGTACTTCATGTTGACTAATGAGAGATGCCTTAATGCTCTCCTTTTAGCGGGTCTCCTTCCATCAAATTCAGCTCATTTCTTCTGGAAATGGGACCTAGAGTCTTATGAGTACCTTGAGGCTTGCAGTCATTAGTGGTAGGCTCTCTTTCCATCGACAGTTGGGAATACATCAATGTCTCCTGATCGATGGATTCTTCAGGTGTTCGAAACCAGCTCCTTTATTCACACTTGTAAGAATGTACTCGGTGCCTTGATACCTACTTTCATTATCGGTAGGTTGTATTGTGCTTGTTAACGATACACCTCAATGAACAGTAATCAAACGATGTCTCATTGTATTCGACCTCAAATCCTTTATTCACATGATGTAGACTTGCACCCTTGGCAGATTGTGTAGAAGACTTAAAGACATCACTATGTGGCCGCAACTTTCTTGAGTTGTTTCTTCCTTTTCATTAGACCAATACCTATATGACTTCAGTGATCATGGGAGATCATATTGTGCTCCATTGTATACAGATATATTCAGATTGGTTTTGAGACTGGTTCTATTGGGCCTTGTTCATGACTATGACAACTTTTGGCATGTAACCACATTTGCATTTTCCTATTCATGGCCACAAAAACGTTTTTGGTATATTTTCACATGGAGTTGCAGTGTAATTGTATTGGAAGCCATGTATGCAAAGTTAGTGCATAATTTAATGAGCAACTAGTTCGTCTAGTTGGTCCCCTACCAGTCCACTTCTGGGTTGTTTATAATGTATTTCAGCCATCGCAGATACTCCTCTGATCTCACACATTAGGGGGCATCTATTATAGCAATATTTGCCTCACTCTATGCAATCTTGCACAGAGGGCCTTTTTCCATTTCCCTATGCAGACTTATCATCCCTCTTTGATAAATCCAAAGCTAAAAATACAAGTTTTTCCAAATGTATGCACCTTTCCTACTATACAACATGCGTATATGCAGGTTGCTCCACTAAAGCCCATGTACATCGAGATTTGTGCCAAAAAATGAAAATGAAATGTCGGGTTTCCATGTCACGACATGAGGTCTATGATCCTTGGCCTTCCATATACTAGAAACGTTTTGAATTCGCCCTTCAGTTCCATCTGAAGGCTATAAATGGGTCAATTCCGAGCTATGGAAAAGACGAGAAAAAATTCAACTTTGAGAGCAAAGTTACACTAGAGAAATTATTACTTCATATTGAGTATGCATCCCTTTGTCCTTTAAGTTTGAACACAATGTTCATCCCCCAAGCTCTTCTCTTATTGATGGAGAACCTCATTGTCTCCCTTCTATGAGCTTGCCTTTGGTGGAGGATTGAAGTGGTGGAGGCCCAGCTGGAAGGAACTTAGTTTCTCGATTCCGAACCGTGCCGACACAGAACTCTGTAATGTTTTCACTTCTGTTGATCATTTATTAATAGAAATAATCCTTTCCAGTCTAATTGATATCTTGTGAATATATGAGTTATTATCCATGGGCATATTTGTTTTGTATATTAATGGATTATGTTATCTAATGTGCTAACCTTTTATATTATCACTATATGCTTGCTCTGCTTGTTTGTTGAGAACTTGTTGCAGGTATAAAGATTTGGGCCAAAGTGCTCAATGGTGGACATCATCAAACATATGGATGAGGTAGGTACCTTTCTTATCTCGCTTGCACATTGGTTTATATAGCATGTTTTTGGGATAGAGTTGATTTCTGCAGTCATATCTATCTTTTGTGGTTTACTAGCCATAGAGAGTTTTTCCCTCGTACCACCAATAAGTAGTGTCTAAAATTCTGCAAGTCATAAACCATATTCAAGCCTTCCCTTTCTTTCATCATGTAATTCTTCTCAACATTCGACATCATCCTTCTAGCAAAGACAATTAGATGTTCTAAATCTCCCTATTCTAATTGGGTTAACACTACAACAAGCGTTATCGATAATGAATCCACATGAACATGAAAATATTTCTTCCAATACGGGAACACCAGAATAGGTGTAGTTACTAAATTCTTCCTCAATACGTCCAGACCCTGTTGACAGTCTTCATTCCACTGAAACATAGCTTCTTTCTTTAGTAACTTTTCCATTGGAGCTGTAATTTGTGCATAGCCTTTATTAAATTTCCTATAATATCTTGTGTGACCCAAATTTATTCTCAATTTTTTGACTAATGTGGGCGGTGGAAAATTAACAATCACCTTTATCTTGGCAGGGTCAACCAACAAACCTTTCTTGCATACCACGTGACCTAAAAATATCCCAAATGGTGAACAAAAAATACATTTCTTCAAATTTAATGATATATGATATTGTCTACATCTATCAAGCATCAATTGCAGAGTTTCTATGTGATATTTTAATAAGATAAACACAATATAATCATCTAAGTACACTTCAAGAAACTTATGAATAAATTCCTTAAAGGTTGTGACAACTACTCTAAAAAACACAACATGTGCATTCTTTAATCGAAACAACATCACTATGTACTAGAAGCTCCCCCATTCTATCACAAATTTTGTCTTATGTCTGTCTTATGGCACAATATTTATCTGATGATATCCTGAAAATGCATCAATGAACGAGTAGGCCTCCCGCCCTCCTACGTTTTCTAACACTTTGTCTGTAAAGGGGGTCAGAAAAGGGTCATGTAAACAAGCATCGTTCAACTTCCTTAGGTCTACACAACTCCTAATACCCCTTCTTTTATTATCTTGAACTAGCATCAGGCTTATTCATTCAAACTCTATGATGGGCTCAATGATATCACCTTCCATCATTCTGTCAAGATGTACTTTCACTTTTTCCTTGTACTTTGGATTCAATCTGTAAGGTCTCTATCTTACTGGCTTAGCGTGTGGTTTTAAAGAGATCTTCATTTCACCTAATATCCCAGCTAGCCCCTTCATCTTTGAAAAGGTTGTTGGAAAGAGATCTTGATACTCACGCAGTAAGTCTAAATTTTTTTCAATAGTCTCATTGTTCGAATAGTCACCAATATTCGCGAACTTAGGTTTCTCTTTTGTGTCAATATTCACTTTGCACACTCTTAATGGCTTTGCAAATGCATTGGATTTCAGTTCTGGACCTATTATTTCTCACTCCCCTTCAGTCTCTGGAACTTGCACATTTCTTGGGTCTCCTTTTTCTTAATGTTCTTCAATAACATTGTAACATTGCAGTAATTCATGGACTACCGCAGATTCTTTGTGCACACTACATGTAGGTACTATTTCTATATGATATTATTCCATAAAAATATTACTTCTAATGACTTGCAGAGCTAAATATACTAAAGGTGACTCAGGTTCAAAATTAAATGTTACCTTAAAATTTCGGGCGAGTTCTTCCCAATCTAATTTCCCTCTACGCACTTCTAGTTCTATATACCAGTTCTTGGGAACCGTCTCAAGTGTATGTATGAACATGTGCATCCATTCCTTCTTTGGAACTTGTCTCCAAGTTTTCATACATTGCATAACATGATCCATCAAAATTCTCATCCATGTATACTTGTGTGTAATTTCTTCTATTCCAAATATGATCTACATCGACCTTTTACAGTGTTGTCAATCCCCTATTCCTTCCTTGTGTGTTTCCCACCATATCGTTGTTGAAATTTTGGTATTATCGTTTAACCATAGAGAATGTCGCATAATTTTCACCCAACCATAGGAATTCATATATTCCACCCCTAATCACACTAACCTTTACTTAGAATAATTATGGCAAGCCTACTCCAGAACCAACAGATAAACCTTGGCTGCTAACTGCAGTAACAACTGAAGACAAGTAGAGTGCTCCTTCTCCAAGGGTAGTGCACAAGAGAGAGTCTCCATATCCACATAAAAAGTACTGTACACAACTATAGTAGCTGCAACTACACTAATCTCTCAGACTTGCACCATACTTAGAAATAATATCACCAAGGGAATCATAAAAAATATCACTTAATAGCGCTAGAGAGAGACCAAGACCAAGAGATGACCATACACCCTTATTCCTCCTTGCAGCTACAGTTTCAATTGCAACTGTAGATATCCACAAGACTTGTGCTCAAATTGGTGTACACATGAGATAAAACGTCCTTTATTTATATTAATTTGTTCAGCGACTTTTATGGCTAGGCCGACCTGACTTTTTGGTAATTATATTTTATGTTTATCTTTTTCCTGTGGAGCCGACTTGTCTTTATAGAAGATAATATTCTAATATTATTTATTCTTCTAGGATGACTTGTATTATAGGGTTTTAACACATCTATTTAATGGTTAATTTTCTTCCATAATATTATATTCTAAGTCATAGGTTACACGTGGAGGTTAATACCTCCCGCAACTACCAAAACATCAACACTCCCTCTTAGCTAGGGAGGTATTAACTAAAATGTTCTTCATGTAGTGGTCTCAAACACATCCATCCATCTCACATGGCATGGGAAAGACTCACATGGTCTTGCAGACCAGTCTATATGTAGCATCACCATAGCCACACAGGCTATCATATGATCAAACATATCATGTAACAAGCATCATGATCATAGCCGCACATTATCCATCTAGTTGATAAACACCTCCAACACTATTGATTGTCCCTCTAGCTAGTAACCTTTGATGTTATTGATCGACACTCTAACTTGGAATAATTACTGACACTACAGGTTAGCATCTAGTTCATACAGAACTAGTAACTCATCAGCTCACACATAATCTGACTCGAAAATTTAACACTCCTTCTTAACAAGGAAGGTATTCCTCTTGGCATGATCATCATCACTGCTTCTATGCTTTTGAACACCTCGTCCATTTTCTTGTTGAATTTCACAAATCCATACATCATAACAATTTCTACACTTTCACTGGAGTAGCATACCAGCGTGCATTGGAGTACCAACCTATGTTTGGGTAGCATACCATCCTATGTTGGAGTACCAACCTACACTGGGGTAGCATACCAGCCCCCATTGCAGTACCAAGGTGCATTGGGGTAGCATACCATCCTACATTGGAGTACCAACCTGTGTCGGGGTAGCATAACAACCTACGTTGGAGTACCAACCTATGCTAGGGTAGCATACCAACCTTTCTTGGAGTATCAACCTGCATTGGGGTAGCATACCAGCTTGCGTTGGAGTACCGAACTACACTGGGGTTGTATACCAACCTACGTTGGAGTACCAACTTCTGTTGTGGTAGCATACCAACCTATTTTGGGGTACCAACCTCCACTGGGGTAGCATACTAGCCTACATTGGAGTACTAACCTGCGCTGGGGTAGCATACCAGCCTACGTTGGAGCACCAACATGTGTTGGGGTAGCATACCAGTCTGCGTGGGGTACCAAATTACGTTGGAGTAGCTTCCACTACTAGGGATCTCATTACTTCCCTCTACTGGGGAGCACATCACTTCCCGCTATTGTGGAGCACATCACTCCCTCTCACGAGGGAAAATTCTTCTGGACCACACCAAGCTTGTCTCCAATGTACTCAGACTTCACTTTCAATAGAGGCTTATTCAACATGTCTACTACCTATTCGTTGCTAGAAATATACTAGAGAAAGTGTCTCGTCATAGTCTTCTCCCTCTTGCTGGGAGAATCCTCTAGACACAAATCAGGCTTTGTACATCTCTAGGCTATTTATTTGCAACATGTTTGATCTTTGTAGATCAAATTGGAAGTCACCACTGACTTCCCTTCTGGTCTTGGAACCAAGGAAAAGATATATATATCTCAGTCCTTCTGACTCGCTTCCTCCTCGATCACTGTAGCAAAGCTATTGAAGCAAGGGAATCTTCCCATAAGATCTCATATTTCCTCGAAGCTTATGAAGCTTCGATCTAGTCTTCTCAACCCATGGAATATGTTTGTTAGTATTGGAAGACATCTCTCTCTTCCATCTGAATCTAAAAGTCTTTGAGTCTCCATTCTCCCTTTGAAACTTGACTCCCTTTGAGTTTGTATAATCGTCAGAGCCATATGCTCCCTCTATGTGTGATGATTTCTTCTAAGTCTCCTGTGAATGGTCTTATGGAGGTTGGCCCTCTCTACTAGATCATGAGGAATGACTCCCTCTTAACTATAGCTCATTTTGATCTAGTACTCGGTGGGGCCACCTGCCTCACCACCGGTGGAGCCATTTATCCTTCATGATATGGGTCATCAATGTTGCATCCTGCAAATTTTCATGGAACCACACTAGTCTCTTCTTGGTTACTGCAACTATTCTAGGTAGGCCCTTCTGGCTCCACTAACTCTCATTTATATGAGGAGTGATCAATTGCACTAGAAGGACTTTTTCATTTATCCTTGGAGCCTTCTTCTCCTTGCAATCAATATTCATATGAAATTCTCACTATCCCATGAAAGTATCCTTCTTTGTCTTCTTCTTCTTCGATACATGGATGTGTGCAGTCTTGTATAAAACTTCTTATCTGGATAGTCTTCTCCATGTCTCAAATTAGAGACCATCTAATATGTTTCCTCCTACAACTGTCACTATATCTCCCCTAAGATTTATCACCTATAACCTGCCCAAAACAAGGACAACAAAGGGGAAAATAGTAGACAAGGATAATACTCTTATAATAAAAACAAGAACGAGAACAATAATCACAGTAGCTCCTTCTCAGAGCTATTTCTTGTGACCTTCCTGGAACAAGAGCCAAAATAAAAATACAATAATAAGAAATAGGAACAACACTCTTCTAGTGTTGTGATCAATAATTCCTCCAAGGTGACCTCCATGGAATTTATAAAATAACATTCTCGAGACAAGAGCAACAAGAGAAAAAATTATAATAGCATTTTCATAAGAACATATCTATGCCAACAAGAATCAAATATAATCTCATGGTAATCATCATATTATTATCAAGATGACCTTCCTGGAAAAAAAAAAAAAGTATCTCCTAGAGGAGATGTTAGTTCATCTTATGACCAAGTACAATAAGCATTTACATCAATAACGCTCACATGTTGCCAAGTATTCATTGTATCTAGCAGTAATAGATCCTTTCAAGGATTTTTGTCACAACTAGTAATGTAGCAATTATTAAATTTGATATGTGCAAATTGGAAACTTATTAATTTAATCAATCAAACTTGGAACCTGGAGTCTTATCTTCAAGAACGAGTGTTGTGATTTTATTCTGAGTCTCCTTCACTCAATATGACAAGTATTATTTTCAACCTATTCCCTGTAATTAAGACAATATGATTTCTCGTCATAAATCTGATTTAGAGAATAAAATACAAATAAACTAAAAATCTCAACCTTAATCAATCTAATACTTTGACTAGAGTCATCTTATAACATTAACTTTGAACAGAGGTTACTATTATAAGCATGACTTCAATAGATCAAAATACAACTAGATGTTCATAATTCCATAATAGCTAGAGGCATATGAAAACAATCAAACCTGGAGTGTGTTGTTCCTCTGAATGTGTTGGATCTGAGATCCCTCTAGATCTACAATTGTAAGAGATCCCTTCTACTGAAATCACACTCAAAATAGTGGTACATTTTAAATATATATAAGTACATACCTCCAACAACACCGACAGGCAGTGGCGACAAGCAATGAAGAACCTTAAAACTTCAAAGGTGCTCCAACTTTTCATCTAAAGGTAGTTGGAGATGTGCTAGGGATATAGATAGAATAGGTAGATATCAAGTGATTATATAACATAATTTCACGATTCACTCGAAATCAAATTTCCATTTCAATTTGAAATAGATTCCATTATTTTCCTATCCTAACTCATTGTGAATAAAAAGGGTAGATCGGGATAATGTATGCCAAAGAGAGTGAAAAGAAAAAAATGGAAGAGAGAGAGAGAGAGCGGCACACTAGGACAACCCAATATTAGTCCCAACACTTCACAAAGACTTTCACTACAACTGGTGTTGTCACTACAACTAGATTTGCAACTAGCACTGCAAATGGCATGAAGGAACTAGCACTATAACTGCAACTGGTACTACATACCTAGGGTTTTATGAGGAAACCCTAATTTCTCAACTTCATAAATTTGCAAGTTTGATCTGGGGAAGAGATGTGCCCTACTTAAGCGACCTTCTTAGTGAGTTCAGTATGTGCTCAATGAGCTTGACAATGGGGGAAGCTGAGGATCTTCCTTCTAGTGGTTAAACTGTTATGAAGGAAACCAGCTCTGATACCATGTTGAAATTTTGGTATTCTCATTTAACCATAGAAAATGTCACATCATAATCACCCAACCATATGAATTCATATATGCCACCACCGAGCACACTAACCTTTACTTAGAATAATTTTGGCAAGCCTACTCCAGAACCAACATATAAGCCTTGGCTGCTAACTGTAGTAACAAATCAATACAAGTAGAGTGCTCCTTCTCCAAGCGTAGCGCACAAGAGAGAGAGTATCCATATCCACAGAACAAGTACCATACACAACTGCAACATCTACAACTACACTACTCTCTTAGACTTGCGCCATACTTAGAAATAATATTACCAAGAGAATCATCAAGAATATCACTTAATAGCACTAGAAAGAGACCAAGACCAAGAGATGACCATGCACCCTTATTCCTCCTTGAAATTTCAATTGCAGCTGTAACTACAACTTTCCACAATACTTGAGCTCAAACTGGTGTAAAAATGAGCTAAAACATCCTCTATTTATATTAATCTATCCAGTGAATTTTCTGGCTGGGCCGACCTGAATTTCTGGGAATTATATTTTGTGTTTATCTTTTTCCTGTGGAGCTGACTTGTCTTTCTGAAAGATAATATTCTAATATTATTTATTCTACTAGGCCAACTTGACTTCTATGGTTTTTACACATCTGTTTAATGGTTAAATTGCTTCTAGAATATTCTATTCTAAGTCATAGGTTACATTTGGAGGTTAATACCTCCCGCAACTACCAAAACATCAAAATTGGTTGGGGTTGCTCTCAGTGCAACATCTAATGCCAAAAATATTTGATGTTTGGGTATCTACAACTCAAATTATTTTACAAAGGAGATTACTTCGGTTAATCCATCAAACCTTGGTGTATCATGTACCTCTATTCCAATCCAACACAAAGAGCGAGTAATGTGAACACATCTTTTGGTCGATACTTCATGTAAACTGTGTTGCCAATGTTCAATTCCTTCCTCCAAATTTGATGCGCAAGATATAATGATTCTCCAATGAAGCACAACATATATAGTAGGATTGACATAATCATCCATTCGCGTGGTCATATTATACAAGTTATCAATTTCTTTTCTCATGGATTCCACATGCCTTCTTTCTTATGTAGATTCTAACGATGTAATGACCTTTAAGCATCCTCCTTCAAAAATAATTTCTCTCTTCTTTAAGTTAATAATTGTCTGGTTTTCAAAGGCCCAATACATTCCGAGCAATGTTTGATATGGTTGATTGTTATCCATGATCTCAATGACATCAAAGTCGGATACGCTGCACACACCATCTATGTTAACAGGTACTCCTACCAATCCCTCGAATGGTATTATCTTATGTTGGTTCGCCAACCTCAACTGAACAATTGACCAAACTAATTTTGGTTTCCCCATCATTTCCCACGTCTGTCTTGGTAGAACATTTACATTTGATCCTAAGTCCAAGATGACATTATCCATGTCATACTCCCCTACATGCACACTCACTCTGAATTCTTTGTTTTTCCTCTTCTTGTGCAATACTTGGTTCACTATTGTCTGTGTCGTAGGTAATTTTCTGTCTTGGGCACATTGATCAATCATCTCGCGTAGTGTGTTCAATAGTGTTTCATACTTCATCAGCTCTAAACAACTCTTTAGAAAATCATTCAAAGTATTTACTTTCTCGACTGAACTTTCTGGAATGGTGTGATCATAGACTAAAGACATATCATATACTGGTGGCACATTTGATGTTGAGGCTATCCAGTTTCGTCCTATTATTTCCTTCCTGGCTTGCTGATATGTCTCTTTATCTTTCTGTGGGTTAAATGTTGGCGTAGGCTCAACTCCTTTCCTTATCCATTGCTTGATCCCCTTTCTTTTTTTCATTGCGTCTTCTCCAATTTGCATTCTATTGCACTTAACGGCCACTAATTTGGGTTGATCATCATGCTCCTCGATTTCTATCATCTGTATATTTTGATTCTGGTTCTAGTTCCCTCTTTCCTTCCATTTCACTATCAGTTGAGGACAATCCTCCATTGCGTGGTATAATTCTCTGCAGTACATGAAATTATTTGAGCGATTTTTCGCTAAATGTCTTGGTTGGTTACACTTACAACAAATGATTGGTCCTTTGCCTCCTCTACCAAATCCACCTCATCCTCAAACTCTTCCAAATCCTCATCATCCACCCTAATTAAATCCTTTTTGAGTTTTGTACTGTGTAAATCCCCCATCTGTTGTGACATTTTCTTCTTGGATTCTGTAAGCATCTGAAGTACGCTCTCTCATTAAGTTAAATGCACGAAAATGTTTCTTATTGTGTCCTACAAATTTTCGAAAATTACAGAACAAATTCATGGGCGTACTTTGATACTTCTGCAATAATGCACAAGCATCTAGATGGTGTCCCCATGTCTTTCATATTTCATAATACCCCACTCCACCTACCAATAGGTTTTGTGCTCTTGTAGCCATATACTGCGCAAATGTTGGGCATTCATCCTTACGATGGCCTTATGTCTTACATGTAATACACCAAACTTGTTCATGATTTTCCTTTTGCTTCATTATTTCTGACAAAAGAATCCTTAGTGCAACCAACTGTGATTGAAAATGTGCCATCCCTGCGCCATCTCCTACACGGGATGCTTCTAACTTCATTGCAACTATTAATGCTTCTAGTTGTGACGTGACCTTATGCTACATCAGAGGACAATGAATGTGCTAAAACAAACATGCAATAAACCATTCTCTATGTTTTTCATGAGGAATCTGGAATTTTAATCTACCCATCACATCTTTAAACCTCTAATTATAATTCCAAGCTGTCTCATTCTATATTTTCCTAATTTCTTTCATCTTTGTGATACACTGTGACTCATATTTCGGCTTCCAAAATTCCTTTAACAAAGCTTGTCTAATATCTCCCAATGTCCTTGACTGTCCAACCGATGTAATAGTCTAGTACTTCATGTACTATAGCAATGAGGAACCTGTTAGCACTGAGAATCACCCTCAGATTGCAAGAGTATAAGCCCAGTACCCATCAAAAAGGTTTGTGAATGTAAATTAATGATGAAAGGTCAAATGGAAAAAACTCAACATAAGAATGTTTTAACACACAAATCTGGGCTAGCATGCATAAGCAGATGAGGTTCTGATTAACTTTAGTTAGTGGTTTAAGGATAACGGTGAATATAAGGAAGACTTAGTGAGGAAGGTGGATAGGTATGCTATAAACATCAGGCCTCCAAGCAACTAGGAGAAGAAAAACTCAGTCACAAGAAATTCTTGAACTTAAAGTTTAAAACACTGAAACAAATCCATAGCAGCATTATAATAAAACATCCATTATAACACAACCACAACATCTCATATGGATCATCCAATCATGAGCATTTTAGAGTAAGAGGAAACAATATGATGAAAGGAAACAAACTTCTATTAACGAAAATGTCTCAAGTCCCATACACAACCAGAGAACAACTCTGCTTAGTCAAAATATTACAGAAAGGGATCTCTACTCAACCATCTAACCCCATCATATCATTCATATGATGTATTTATAATCAATATAGTAGCTTGTGTCTTCTCTTATTTGTCTTGTTCCTTCTGTCAGAAGGAAACTCGGGTCAATCTGGGCCTACAGGAAAAACTTCCCTTTGTGGTACTTTGGGCTACCAGTTTTCGGTCTCCTTGGCCAAACCCTCCATGCTTCCATTTAAGGGGGTAGTCGATTGTTCAACCATCAGTCCTTATTTCATTAATTGATTCAGGCTGACAGGTTTTTGTCCCCTCGACCAGACCCTCCATGCTTCCATTTAAGGGGGGAGTCGATTGTTCTCTTTCCTCTAGTGATAGACTGGTCACGGTCTATTAACATTCTGCTTCTCCTTATGAGGCTCACCCAGTTTATGATGCCACACACTGATCTCGGATTGGACCCTATATAAGCATGTGATTGTAGAAGCTTCCAAGGGCGGTTTGGATCCACACCACTCTGACCCCTGCAATCCACCGCCAACTTCCATGTACCTCTTTAGCTATATCGTGTTTTTGATTGCAGGACCGCTCTAAGATTTTAGCATTCAGGCACTTTCTGTCCCCACAATGAAATGTGGTCGTCGATCTGTTGCAATATGTGATTTGGGAAACCCTATTATTTTAGTGCCCTTGCTAAAATTTATCCATCTGCCAACTCCATAATTCTTTTAACTATGTTTAGAGATGGAGCCAATTTTGGCGCTTGGGAGCTTTGAATGATGAGAAGGAATACCTTCTAAAGTGAATTTCTCCTGTTTGACATGGCAGTCTGACGCCATTGTGATAACGTGTCATGGAAAGAAGGGTGACATGTGTCACATGGAAATGGGTGAATGACACAACTAAATGACCTAGAATGAGTGTCATATGTTAGGGACAAATGGAAGCCACTTGTTTCCACGGGTGAGCACCACAAGTCTTGAAGGATGAGTGCCAAGTGTCTTTGACACTTTGGGCTTCGAGAGTTTTGGATTGTGAAGCATGAAAAACTCTCAGAGTGGTACGGGCCCAGAGTGACATGGTGGCCTGATGTTATATGATGTCACAACTATTGATGGATGAGTGCCATGTTGAGGTGAAAAACACCCGTGGAGTGGTAGGGCCTAAAGTGATGTGGAAACCTCTCATTACTTCGGTGCTTGGGGCTTCGGGAGATTTTGAACGTGGGCATGAATATATTCTGAAGTGACTTTATTCTGGTTGATGTGGCATCCTTTTGTCACTTTGGGACTTCGGGACTTCAACACTTCTGTCTAGTCGTTAATCCTTGTGTGACTTTGAAACTCTAAATCCATGAGAGCCGCTAACGTGAAATTCACATGGGATCTCCACCGTTTAAAATAGAACCTGTCTACTCACTAGTATTTCAAGCTCGAAATGGCTTGCTCTGAATGCTGCATTTTTTGCTCATGGTTTCTTCCTGTGAAAACAAAGGACTTGGTCGACCTGCTGTAAGATCAATTAAAGGCAAACAAGATGACTAGTAATCTAAACCAAATCACGATACATGTTTATCCTTCAAGAAAGAAGGAAAAACTCTGTGTAAATAATCAGTTAAGAAGGAAAAATAGGTCATTGAACAAAATTGAAATTGACTTTATCAACTAGAAGAGGAAAAACGTATAGGAAGGTATGCAGAAAAGAGAGGGACTTGGAAAAGGTGTAGAACTAGGTCTTAACAATAACTACATATGACCCATGAATACTTTATGTTATAACCGAACCTATCAACGTCGTGGTTAATTGTGCAATATTTGTTGACTCATCCTGGATATTCTTCACAATCGATATCATGTCACATACAAACAAATGTTGCTTTAGGTCCTCCGAACCTGCTCCTTGAAATTCAAGCATTCTCAATTTATTATCTATTCATGTCATTGTATTTTGTGTAGTACTTGTTAGCACTAGAAGTCACCTTCATATTGTGTTGAAGGTAAGCCCAGTACCCATCAGTTTATATGTCACAATGAATAAATTTAAAAGGGGTCGAATGGGTGTAGACTCAATATAATATCGTTCTAACTCAGAAAACTGGACCAGCATGCACAAGCAGGTGAGCTCTTGATTAACTTCTGTCAGTAAGTTGTAGTAAGGGTGAGTAGGAGGAAGAAATAGAGAGAAGAATTTAGCGGTCTGCTATGGACATCTAGTTTTCTGACAGCCTAAGGAGGAACAACTTAGAAAACATTATCCTCTTGGATTCAAAGTTTCAGAAAAGGTTGAAGAACGTTACAACAGAACTGTAATCGAACCTACATTACAATATGGCCATAAAAATCCATGTGAATCTTTCAATCATGGACACTTCAGCATTAGAGGTAAACAAGATGGAAAAGAAGCTGACTTAGATTAAACCAAAAGTCTAAAATCATGTTACATAACCAGAAAACCAGAAGCTTCATCAAAATTTTACAATACAGGAGCCTAGCTCAACCATCGACCTGGAAAAAATATCAAAATGGATCCTATATACTCAGAACAATTCGCCACTAACAACAAAGGTGTGATCGATTCTTTGCATTCAAGGCTTTACATCTACATGTTCTTTGGCAGATTGCAGATGTAGTCTTCTGTCAGACACAATCGTGTTTCAGAAGGGACCTGTAGAAGAGGTGACTTGTTGATGGTCCTTTTGGCTTTCCATTTAAAGAGTGAGACGAGGTTTCACCAACCTTCCTCACCTTAATTAACTGTCTTCATTAGGATCAGGATGGCGCAAGTCAAATCTACACCTGGAGAATGTGGTGGCCTCTCCCTGCTCTTTGCCATCTAAATCTTTGTTGGATGCTTTCTTGGACAACTAACATGTGAACGTGGATGAAGGCGAGGGGATATGGTGATATGATGGCACAAACTTGCAGGCTTCACTAAACGAGTGATGGCCATGTGGAATGGTGTAGAGGCAAAGCGGTTATTGAGAGGCCTGGGTGCCAATACACAAGAAGCTAAGGTGTAAAGGCGCAGGGATGATGCGGCGAAGGGAGAGGATGTGGAAGTAGGGGGGAGAGGATGTGGTGACAGAAGGAGAGACTGTGGTGGTAGGGAAAAGTGGGGACAACAACACAGGTGGAGGTGATATGGGAGACATATGTTGGGAAGCGAGAGGCAGAAGTGAAAAGGGAGATGTGACAGTTAGAGAGGGACGGTCACCCAGGGATGTGAGTGGGGGACAGGTGTAGGTAGGAGCGAGTGGTGGTAAGAGGTGTATCTCGGAGGGGGGGTAGTGGTAAGTGGTTTAGCGTGGGGGGTGGGGGGTCTGAGTTGACAATGAGGTGCCACGTTAGTGGGGGGCCCGTGCCCAAAAACCACTAACTCGAACCCCCCTCCCCCTCATTAAAGGCAAAAAGTCGCGCGCGGGGGGGGGGGTTGATATGGGTTGTGCGTCGTAGATTTGTGTGTGTATATTTTTTCCACTGAGATCTACGCGATGCTTAGCATAATGCGCCAAGGCCACCCAACCATAAAAAAACTTAATATAAGAGCCAAAAGTGGGTTTTTAGCCCTCTTTCATGCATTTTTCCACCACAAGGCTAAAAACACACCATTTATCAATAATATTTGCTAACATTAGGCTCCATGGGGGATAGAGATCTCCCTGTGAGGCTCTAAGAACTCTTTCAGCAATTTCAGTGCCTTTAATATTGGGCTATGGAGTCCCTTCATTAAAATAGAAAATAAAAAGAAAAATGATATTTACAATGACATGGGAAGCCGTTCATGGCTCAAACAAAAAATTTCTTTAGAAAATTCCCATTAATAGGCCCACCAAAAACTTCAGCATCCTCCAAATCCTGCAACCTGTAGGTGTTATTTGGAAATATCTCAAAAATTCTGAAGGGGCCAATCCACAAGGCTTTGAATTTGCCATGTTTTCCTTTGTCGTTCTTGGGCGCATCCCATTTGAGTACTATATCTCCCAGCTGGGAAACTTCTTTTCTTACTCTTTTGTCAAAAGCCTGCTTGATCTTCTGTTGATGCTGATGTGCTTTTTCCAGTAACTTCTCTCTAGCCTACTGCACTTCCACTAGTTGTTGTATCCTTCTGATCATGTCATGAGGCTCTCCTTGGCATTATTGGAAGAATTTTTCCATAGGCAAGGTGAGATGAGAAGGAAAAATGGCCTCAAATCCATATACTAGCTAAAAAAGGAGAGACACCAAGGGAACTCTTTGTCGTCACTCTATCAGCCCACAGAGAAAATTTGAGCTTTGAATCCCATGCTTTCTTGTTGCCCTCTAGCAGTCTTTTGATGATATTTATAAGGGTCTTGTTAGAGGACTCTCCCAATCCATTTCCTTGGGGGTAGTAAGGAGTTGATTGAATCAATGAAATTCCAAATTGTTCACAGATATGGATCAATGGTTCGGCCTTGAAGGACGCAACATTATCAGTGACAATTCTTTTCGAAAAACCAAACCTTGTTATCATATCCTCAAGAAAACCAATGATTACCTTATGAGAAGCACTCCTTGTGGGAATATCTTATGTCCACTTGGTAAAGTAATCAGTGGAAGTCAAGATCCACCCATTCTTACCACTAGAAGCCAGATGAATTTCCCCAATGAAATCTAGGCCCCACTGTTGAAAGGGTCTCGAAGCTACCACACGCTTCAATGGCAAGGACTTGAGCTGCTCCTTTCCAGATAATTTTTTACATTTAACACAAGCCCTAATCTTTTCACACACATCGGTGAACAAACTAGGCTAGAAATACCCAGCCCTGAGAATCTTGTAGGTTGCGGTTCTCTAGAAGTGATGCTCCCCACATAGATTGTCATGAAAATCAAACATAATTCTTTGGGCCTCTTGTGGGTCTAGACATCTCAAAAACACCCTCGAGGAGTCTTTCGAGTACAAGGCTTGGTCAATAAGATAGTATTTAATAGTTTTAAGTTTCAAATCTTTTTCCCTTTTCTTCTCCATACCATCAGGGGGCTGCAAGTTTTGCAGAAAATATATAATGTCCTTGTACCAAGTACATCCTGCCAATGGAGGGTTGTCTTGAGGATCTTTATCAGGCAACTCAGCCTGTTGATTTTCTGAGCAAGTGTTGATGAAATTTACCCGAAAATATTTGCAATTAGATTCAGCCAGCAACCTGGCTAATCCTTGGCCTTTTACCAATTTGGTGGGCTTTATTTCCAGATCAAATTCAAGGATTTTGGCAATCCACTTGTGCCTTCTTCTGTCTATGTCAGTATGAATGAGAATCTCCTTCACAGAAGCTGAAGGGACATATGCAATGGCCTTTGAATGCAATACATAGACCCTGAAAGCCTTGAGGGATTTCACTAGAGCATATGCATGTTTTTCCATGGTGTCGTATTTCAACTCAACATCTCTCAATGCCCTACTAAAAAAGGAAATGGGTTGCTCCAATCCTTCATTATTCTTCTGCAATAAAACCATCACTACTGTATCAAATGAAGCAAAGGAAAAAATCAGGAAATCCTTTGAGTAATCAGGACTGATAAGCACAGGTGCTTCAGTCAAGGCCCTTTTTATTTGATCAAAATAATTTCGAGACTCAGAAGTCCATTTAACTTCATTCCCCTTCCTCAACATGGTTGTAATATATTTTACCATTTCAACGAAATTAGAAACAAACCTTCTCAAAAAATCAATTTTCCCCAAGAAAGACTGAACTTCTTTCCTAGATCTAGGGAGTGACAAGGTTTGGATAGATTCTACCCTATTGGGATCAATCCTCACTCCCTCGGCTTATACTATGTGCCCCAATAATATGGAAAATAGAGACTTTTTGGGATTTAGGGAGAGACCATACCTTCTACATTTCAAAAAACCCCTTTTCAAATGATTACAATGCTCTTTATCAAATCGTGAGAACACTGTTATGTCATCCAAATAGATGACCACAAACTTATATTTTTCTCCAATGAAGGTGATGTCCATAGCTCGCTGAAAGGTTTCCCCTGCATTCATCAATCCAAAGGGCATATTAGTGTACATGAATGTACCCCAAGGAGTAGTGAAGTTTGTCTTCCCTTTTTCCTTAGGCAAGATAGAAATATGACTGTAGCCAGAAAAGCCATCAATCAAGGACATCCTAGATGCACCTGTCACCCTCTGTAATATGTGCTCCATCCTTGGCAAGGGGTAATTGTCATTTTTATAGCTTTTGTTCAGGTTTCAAAAATCAACACAAAGTTCGATTTCTCCACTCTTCTTCCTTACTGGAACTAGGTTGGCCACCCATTCAAAATATCTCAAAGGAACAATAATCTGGGCATCCAACAACTTCTTTACCTCCCTCTCCATAATAGGCAGCAACATAGGATTTATTTAGCTCAATTTCTGCCTAAATGGCTGGCCTCTTCCTTCAATGGTATATTATGCTCAATGATGCTTATATCGTATGTTCTGAGATATTCATATGTCCAGGCAAATACATCAGCGAATTCTTTTAATAGCTCAGCATATTCCGCCCTTTGTTCCCTTGACAAAATGCTTGACAACTTGAAAATTTTTGGATCTTTCTTCATACCAATGTTGCATTCAGTTACATCAGCATCATCAATCGATCCTTTAACTTTCACTGCCAAATCATTCCTATCAAATAGTATTTCCAAAGGAACTAGTCCCTTCGAAATGTGATTGCTAGGAAACTGAACAATATGATGATTAGAATTTTTGTTCAGGAAAACATTGGCATGAGGATTACTTTTAGAATCTTGATCTTGATCAATATGTAGTGCAAAAAAATCATCAACGGTCTCAAGGAATCTTTTGATCTCAATATCATCCTCAAATACTTTCCAATGCTTGACATTGTCAGGTATAGAGGGTCTGTATTTTACTTCTACATCATACTTGAGCTTTGGTGGCAAAGGGACTCTGAAATTGCTTGTTGAAACAGCCAGATAATTAGCCATGATGTTTTCCTCTCTTGGAATAAACAAAATGTTGAAAGCTAGGAAAAAACTGTCAATAAGTTCCCATACTTCATTTCTATAAGTTCTTATTCTAGGGTTTTTAGCTTGATAAATATTTATGATCTGATTGATAATTAACTCAGCATCCCCAAATATTGAAATCTCTTCAATCCCCATATATTTTGCAACCCTCAAACCTAAGACGAGAGTTTCATACTCTGCTACATTATTGGTAGCCTCAAATTCTAACTTGTAGGACAAAGTTATAGTCTCTTGAGAAGGTGAAATGAAAACCACTCCAGCACCAACACCTTCTTTAGAAGAGGCTCCATCGAAGAAAATTTTCCACACAGAGGTGATAGGAGGGGAATTTTCACAAAAATTAATGGGTCACTTTCTGATTTCCATAGGAGGTTTAGGGGTGTCGATGAGTTGCAACAAACTAGATCCCAAATCTTTGTCAAGAGAAAAGATAGGATGGTTTGTGGGGTTTTCTTCATCACTAATAATGTAGGCCAATTGAGATTCCTTGTAAAGCCTTCTATGCTCACCCCCAAACACTGGAATGGTAGCATAGGTGAGGTCCATCTGCAAATTCCCCCCTAGTCTTTTTATCCAAGATCTAGACAGAAGCATCCCGAACTTAGGAGGAACATCAGCTACCACGATGTCCATGATCATGCTTTTCATCGACAACTAGAACAAAGATATGGCCAAGTCTTTGATAACCCTAAGGCACTTCACCTTCCTGGAGTCAAATGAATATAGATCATGATAATATTTTGCAATCTCCAGACCAAGCTCTTCCATGACAATCTTAGGCATAATATTATGAGATGCCCCTAAATCCATCAAACAGTTTTGTGACACCTTGTAATGTATGTTCAGTGAAGTATAGATGGGAGGGGATGAATCATCTCTATATTCCACCAAAGGACCTAGGATGACTGCAAGCTTCTCATGTTGGAGGTTTACTGAGTCTCTGTAATGAGATGAAGGCTTGAGATGCAACATTTTGGAGAGGCACCTTTTGAAGTCTTCATGCTTGAACAACTCTGAAATGGGTATAGGGATTCTAATTTTGTGTATTTCATGCTCAAAATTAAAAGAGGAAAGGGGATTTAGAGTTTCTCTAACTACTGGGATAGAAATTTTAACCACTGGTGAGGGGTTATGTTTTGTTCTTTATTACCTTTGTTGTTGTCTGCTACATCTTCAACAGGATTTTCTGCTTTGGTAAGCTGCTCAAGAACATTAGGCATTCATTATTTCTTCTTGGACCTGAGGTTATATCTGTTAGGGTTGTTGTTGGCCTTGTCTCCTTTTCTCATCTCATTAAGTTGATTTTCCATGAGAGACTCCTTGTGTGTAGATTGAGTCATATGAGGAAATGTGGAGGTGTCTGGAAGACAATGTATTTTGGGATCAAGGTCTTCTTCCTCTCTTTCTTCATCAGTAACAAGATTATTTTGGAGAGGAGCTTGGATTTTCTAATCATCTCTATCCCTTCTTCTCTGATCTCTTGGAAGAATCTAAGGAGCATTGTTAGGCCTCTTGAAATTTCCTTTGTTATTAGTATTTTCGGGATTGTTATAGCTCTGCTTTCTTTCCAATTCCAATCTTTCCATTCTAGCAGAAAGTGATTTTAGTAACTTAGTTACTTCACCCATTTGATGGGGGATAGCAGAGGAAGAAGAGTTTGACGCTTCATACCTCCCCTTTTTCCTTTTTATATCAGCCTTACTCCTAAGCTTTTCAACTACCAATATATTTGACTCTACTTCCAAGGCCGCATCTTTCATATGAGCCAAAGAAGTAGATCTTCTTTCTCTTAACAAGCGACAAAAATCAGGGTCGAAAGCACTAGAGTAAGTAATTTTGGTAGAGGTTTCTATTGTTTTGATATCAGCAAGAACCTTATTATACATTTTGGTAAACCTCTTTGAAAAGTTAGAAACATACTCCCCTTCCTTTTCCTTTAGTGACCCAAACTCTATGATACAGTAGAGGAAATTTTTTTTATCCCCCCAATGTCTTAGGAATGCATCGTCTAAGACTTCAATCCCATCAATAGATCCAGGATCCAGGTCTCTGAACCATTTTCTGGCCTCCCCATCAAGGCTATGAACAAAAATCCTCATCCATACATCTTCGTTCACAATGACATAATTGTAAAAGGCCACAAGGTGTTCTTCTGCAGTTATGTCACCCTCACCCGTGAACTTGGGAAACTACTTAAGGTATCCACTAGCTGGGAGAGCAATGAGAGGCTAAGGCAGGACAAGAGGGGGATATCTAGCATCCACTATGGCATCCATTATGTTCCTAGGGGGATTAGCACCTACCATTGGGATGTGAACTGGAGGAGAACTAGGAGGGGATGGAGTTTGAAAAGGGGAATTTGGAACTGTGCTTATGGGAGAAAGGGGAAACAACTGAGGATTTGGAGAAGAAGCTATAGGGCTCAAGGGAACAAAGGTTTCCCCTTCTGTAAAAACAAGAACTCTAATAAGAGGGGAAGTGGTAAATCCTGGAGTGGGAAAATATTCTGAGGTCTCGGGTTTAGACCACACTACAAATTCAGGGGAAACATGGGTGTCAAAGCTTTCTTCTTTCAAACCAAGACTAGGAGGGGAGATATCTGCAGAGACAATCCCAAACTTTAAAATTTTGGAAACTCCGATAGATTGGAAAACAAGAGAATGAGGAGAAGCAACTGGAGTTTCTTAAGAAGGATCATGGAAATCATCAAAAATACTTGGTATAGCAGCTAAAGTACCTTCCTAAAGGGTCTTCCTCTTTCTGATAATTTTCTCTGGGTCAATTTCAGGTGTTGCTAGAGGTAGCTATAGAGTAGACCTCGTGTGTCTGCCTTTCGAAACCACAACTGAAATAGTGGAGTCGAGACAGTGGTGTCGCTAGGTGCAAGATGAAATATTCAATGGTTATGATGTCTGATGCACCTTCAGAATTAGAAGTCTGTTGTCGTTCTATCCCAGGGAATGTCTTCAATTCATCCCTAGCAATGACGCCATAAATGTTAGCACTAGAAGTCACCTTCAGATTGTGTTGAAGGTAATCCTAGTACACATCATTTTATATGTCACAATGAATACATTTAAAGGGGGTCGAATGGGTGCAGACTCAATATAATATCATTCTAACTCATAAAATAGGACTAGCATGCACAAGCAGGTGAGGTCTTGATTAACTTCTATCAGTAAGTTGTAGTAAGGGTGAGTAGGAGGAAGAACTAGAGAGAAGAATGTAGAGGTCTTCTATGGACATCTGGTCTTGCAGCAACCTAATGAGGAACAACTCAGAAAACATGATCCTCTTGGATTCAAAGTTTTAGAAAACGCTAAAGAACGTTACAACATAACTGCAATCAAACCTACATTACAATACGGCCATAACAATCCATTTGAATCTTTCAATCATGGACACTCCAGCATTAGAGGTAAACAAGATGGAAAAGAAGTTGCCTTAGATTAAACCAGAAGTCTCAAATCTTGTTACATAACCAGAAAACCAGAAGCTTCATCAAAATTTTACAATATGGGAGCCTAGCTCAACCATCGACCTAGAAAAAATATCAAAATGGCTCCTATATACTCAGAACAATTCGCCACTAACAACAGAGGTGTGTTCGAGTCTTTGCATTCAAGGCTTTACGTCGACATGTTCTCTGGCATACTGTGTATGAAATCTTCTGTCATACACAATCGTGTTTCAGAAGGGACCTGCAGAAGAGCCGACTTTCTGACGGTCCTTTTGGATTTCCATTTAAGGAGTGAGATGAGGTTTCACCAACCTTCCTCACCTTCATTAACTATCTTCATACAGATTAGGACGGTCCAAGTCAACTCTGCACCTAGAGAATGCAGTGGCCTCTCGATGCTCTTTTCCATCTGAAGCTTTGATGGACACTTGCCCATACATCTGATAGGCGGACGTGGATGAAGGTGAGGGGAGCTAGTGAGACAATGGTGCAGACTCGTAGGCTTCATCGAATGAGCGATGGGCATGTGGAATGGTGTGGCGGAAAAGCGGTGATTGGGAGGTGTGGGCACCAATACGTGGGAAGCTGAGGTGTAAAGGAGAAGGGATGATGAGGCAAAGGGAGAGGATGTGGAAGTAGGGGGGAGATGATGCAGTGGTAGAAGGAGATACTGTGGTGGCAGGGCGAAGTGGGTACGAAAGCATAGGTGGAGGCAATATGGGGGACATGTGTAAGCGGGAGCAAGTGGTGGTATCGAGAAGCGGTGAGAGGTTTAGCTCCGGGGGGGTAGTGGTAAGCGGTTTAGCGCATGTGGGGGTCCGAGTTGATGAGGAGGTGCCACTTTAGTGAGGGGTTCGTGCTCAAAAACCACTAACTTGGACCCCCCCCCTCGTTAAAAGAAAAATGTCGGGGGTGGGGGGGGGGTCTGATATGGGTTGTGCGTCGTATATTTGAGTGCTCAGATTTTGGCCGCTAAGATCTACACAATGCTTAGAACAATGCGCCAAGGCCGCCCAACCATCAAAAACTTAGGATAAGATCCAAAAGTAGGCTTTTAGCTCGCTTTCATGCATTTTTCCACCACAGGGCTAAAAACACACCATTTATAATATGTGCTAACAGTACTTACCTTCGATGATCATGACTGACTCTAGTTTGGTATGCTACTTCCACTATTCTGACTACCATTACGACTTCCTCCACTAAATACAATTTCTTTTGATAAAGTTTTGGTTTCTTATTCATATCTTGGTGATGCACATGAGGTTGTGGGTTCAATGCATATTCCAATATGAGATGGACTTCTTTATTCTACTGGACTGTATTGAGGATCCTTTTCTTTCTCTTTCCTTTCTCTCTACATTGTGATTTGAAGCACCATGCTGGGGTCTCTTTTCTCAAATACTCTGTGTTACTCTTCTCTCTCAGCCACAGTCTCCTTCTTACTATACCTAAACCTTTTCCCACTATGCAATACTCCAATATCTTCATCTAAGTCAGTTTCTTCCTCTCTCGACATCCTCGGTTCATTTGTTTCTTGTTTGTCCTCTTCGTCTCCTTCCACTCTCAGACCATCCTCTGGTTATCCCCCTATTCCCCTATGTGTGTGAAGTGTCTTAGCAATTAGATTCCATCTTCATGACATTCTTATTGCACAATAACATATTTATCCGGGTAGACAGTATGGTTAGATATCTTCTATGTGGACCCTTGAAAAAGTCCCTTTTTGCAACACTATAAGACTAGGTACAATCTATTGCAAAATCTATAATGTAGCCCCCCAATATACTATTCAACCAAAAATCAATTGCGTGAGAAAATTTAGTACTTACTGTATTCAACTGTCTGATCAATTCATGGATTTGGTTTCTCGGAGCTTTAGCTTGATATCTCCCAATGTTCTCAACTAACCTTTCTAACCATTCAGTCAAAATTATTGGAAATTCACCAAAGAAGATTTAGTGAACATATTTGAACACATACCTTTCCAACCATTGTTCGTCGTTGAGCCATGGGTTCTTATTCTTTTCTATGGAAAAGTCTCGTTGCTTCCTTTCTATCCATTCGGTGATCTCCTCCTTATTCATCCTCCAAAACATTCCCCTTAGTTATAAATCTTGGTCCTGACAATGGAACCATTTGTTGGAACGCAGTGGGAAAACCCAGGGTTAATCATCAATAAACCAACAAAACCCTTAGACATTGTCCCTTTCGGCATCACCTGCAAGCAATTGAAGTCTCACTCGAGGCATCTATAGGGGTTGTAGGAACAAAGGTTTTGTAGTGATGATGGGAAGTGAGGGGAATTCAACATGTTCTTACTATGTGCGTTGTTTCATCACTTAACAATTACTTCATCATGAAACATATTGTGTGTGCAACATTACTCTATTTGATATTCATTCATTTACCAATTACTTCAATGTGCAGCATTATAATAGCATATATGAATCACACAATCAGATTACTAAGTTTTCATCACTACACAATATTAATAACATAAACATTCTACTAAGCATTCAACACATCACACACACAACATCACATCAAGAAACAATTTTTAATGTCGTTCACCCCAATATGGGCTATGTCCACAACGGTTGGCTTCTTATATTATTCATTCATATTCTTCTTACAGTTGTGCATTGTGCTTACAAAAATATGCAACAATAACCATTACTCAAACCTACCTAGCCATTCTGCTGCAGTGTGAGCCTCTCTCCTCAGTCCTAACATCTGAATACTTATCCAAAAATGCAAATCACCCACCATGCACCATAACCTTTCATCCTTCAAACCCCCTATCTACCTTGACCCTTTACATATGTATACATCAAAATAGGGCTAATCCTGTTACAAAATATCCCAAAAACTAAACAGTGTATAACCATTTTACGCATTTTGCACGTCGCTCTGTTGTGCTTCCTCCTATAACATGATTTGACTCCTTAAAGTATGCTCTCGTCATGTGCACTGGTCCATCTTCTAACTATCTTTTACTATTCGACTAATTCCGATGCAAATCACAAAACTTAACCAAAATGCCTATCCAACATGCATGCCAACAAATCTAACCATGTGTGAATCCATGACACAGTTGGTTATGGAAAGGCTATAGTGCCACACAAGTATCCTATGGTCTTCCTACTTATAACTAATGTTTGGACTGCAACCTTATTTCCAACACATAAGAGAACCATAGAATTTTATTCTTGGTGTAGTGTTTGGGACGAAAAGGAAGGCATCCAAATGGTTGAGAAAGCAATAAAACATGTATGGATGATGTGTCGAGGCATTGGCCAAACCCTCTAATTTATGATGGTGGGATGCATGACTTAGATAAATGGAATTCTGAAAGCCAATGCAAAGATGCATTGAATAACATGTATGAATAGATCATGAAAATGTGGAAGTGTTAGAATGTACTCATGTATCCTAAGATATAATTGTTTATGCTTGAAGGAATTTATTTAATGCATTTTGGTCAATGCATGCATATATGATATTTCATGGAAATGATTATGCTAACAACTAATATATTGATATCATTTAGTGAGAACATTTTAGGAATTGTTAGATATTGCAATGAAAAAGTTGCAGGTTAAAGTAGTCACATAAAGATTAAATACATGAAATATTTGTTAGACGAACAAAGTAATTCATCTGAAAATAGTGGGCTGACTTGTTATGCTATGCAAGCACCCTCTACTTCATTAAAAATAAACTTTATAGGACCTTGCTCAATGTGTTAAAATATGTAAGATAAATTATGTGACAAGTTTATGCTTCTTCTTTTAACTGTTCATGTGTGAAGAAATGTTCTTTTAAATGGTTAAATATGTACTTTAAATAAATACACAACAACATAACTTGCAGAAAATAAACCATCAAACTCACAACAAGAACAACATGATAAAGGAGTTCACCCCTCTCTGGGCTACATCTCCTTGAGCCTCCATCAATGGACTTGGCTCTCTGGGATTAATTTTTCAAAGATTCTTTTACAAGCTGCAAATCAACTCCAATGGAAATTCTAACTGTACCATTGGGATCAGAATACATAAAACCCCCAAAAATGACTAATAAAACTCTGAAAACAGATCATGGCTCATCCGGGCATGACCTCTTCTACATGTGGCCTTAAGCTTCCCTGAGCTTCTTTGTGGAAAAAACACCTGTAAAAGTCATCAAATGGATCTGAAACCTATCCCAAAGTGTTCATAGCATAATAATTAGCCAAAAATTATTATTCAATCATAGAAAATAGACATGGGCTCATCTGAGCATGACCTCAATCAATGAAGGCTTCAAGCTCCCTAGAGCTCTCTGAAACTTCATTGGTGAAAAAAATGCAAAATAAGTCTTCAAATGCCTGTGAAAATAGTTCCAATGGATTTGGAACGTCCAAAAACCCCTAGCTGGGCTTTTTCGGCACCTCATTTGGCCAAAAAAATGAAGAAGATAGGCCTCCTCCCATTTTCTTCCTTTAAGCGTGTTGTCTCTGGTTCGCCAAAATGCACCTCTGGGCATTCAACCAAGAACACGCTCAAAAAATCATGCTAAAACCTAGCACCCGTGCATAACCACAAAACTTATCAAACTGTAGGACTGTTAGGGCGCACCCAACCCCTAACCGTCAAAGCCATTGGGCATATGGTCCATGTGACCACACGCAAAAGGGCTAAGTCCAAATCAAATGGGTAATGGACAAGTAGTTCAAACACACGCGGGGTTTCGAATCTATTTAAAGTCATGCACGTATGGTCATATGGTGGTCCTCATATGAATGGAGGCTGGGGCTTAGCCCCAACCATGTCCGCGCCCAAACCTTAACAAAATTCAAATTTAAATATAAATAAAAACATATGTTAAATAAGAACCAACGCGTGGGTAGACCATGCCGTGTGAAGGCGCTCTAGCATCGCGGGAGGTCCGGGGTTCGAACCCCATGGACTCCATAACATTTTAAACAAACAACCAATTACAACAGTGCCACGTGGCAGCCCATGACTGGGCCACGTGGCACCACACCATTTGACCAATAAATGCCATGTGTCGCAATGTCATTCGCCCTCAACTACCAATCCGAAACTGCCACATCATCATATACCACTTCAATGTACGGATGTATGGCCTCTGCCACGTCAGTGTACGACCTATACCACGTCAACATCCGTATGGACTGTACGGAATGCACAGTCAACACTCATTTTTTTTCCTGTTTGGCGATTCGAACAGATCGCGATATCTCTCTCATCCGACATCTGTTTGAACCCAAACAAGTTGCGTTGGGTTCGTGATGTCGAGGGATACGCACCCATTCATTTTGAGGAAATTCTGAGAACTTTGATTTTTGAGCTAAATTTTGACCCCTGGGCTAGATTTTGATCACGCCTTCCCACTGAAAGGCTTTTGGACCCACAAAAGATTATGATTATCTGTCTAAAATTCAAAACTCCTCTACTTTAAAGTTCTATCAACTGATTCTACTTGAAAATTCCTTTTGACAATCACCTAGATACTTTCACATGCCTTGCACTGCAACTGACTATGTCCCTCAACCACTGTTCTCTGGCTGCTGCTGACCCACTGTTCTCTTTGTGCTTGGAAGACTGCCAACCTTCCCACTAAGAATCAAGTCCCTCTTGTGAACTCTTTGGTGTCAAAACAATCAGCTCTCCAATGGCTACAAAAACTTTCCTGCGACATCTTGTCACAAGCCAAGAAAACCATCAATCTTGAAAACAAATTTTATACAAGACTGAAAATGATGCCAACAAAGTCTTTTTTCTCTTCAAGCAAACTGTCACATCTTGTACTTCATCAAGGCATATGGCATTTTCCTGCATCTTGGTGTACTCAAAATTGACTCACAAGCCAACAAACACCATTGACCAAACACAAGTCGAAAAACATGATCGACACAACATAGTCGTCAGACAATCATCGACACCAGTCAAGACTCATTTGAAACATATCAACCTTCACAAAATGACAAGTCGACAAACATGATACACAATCATGTTACAATCATGAATCATTCATGATGAACTATCACCAGGTACACTGCTTACACATACACAAAAACAAATGCATGTGCATGACTCTTCAACTCTCCTTCCAGTACAAACATAAGTACATAAACCCAAAAACATATGAGTACATAAGAGATGAATATGAAAAGGATATATGGTTGTAACAAGTGAACATCATACCCCACTTTCACATCCTCCTGGCGAAGTTGTGCAACAAACAAGAATGCCTTCAAATGAATTGCATTCACATGAAACTTGCATCATACAAGTTGTGATAAACTGCTGCAACTTGTCATACTCTCAACATAAATGCATACATAAGGTTGAAATATGCATCTACAACAGAAATTGCAAGCCTTACTTGCTCAAGAAATCCAACCATTTCTTACCAAGCCAACTCAATGGTGACTTTTTTTGCTGAAAATCGTCCTCTTGTGAATCAGCTTGACTCACATCGATGATGGAATCTCCTCTTCCATTCTTGCCAATCTCTTTATCCATCTGCTTCTTGTGTTGTGGATGAGTGGTTGGATGCAATGTCCAACATTGGACAATGAGATGACCCCTCTTTTGACAATGAGTGCAAATCTTTTGCATCCTCTTTTCACATTGTCTTTGCTTGTAATGTTTCCTGAAAGTGGCCAATCTTTTCCAACACTTTGAAACATGATGGTTATATAAACCACAATATGTACATGGAATTTTTCTTCCATTTTTACATGCAAATTTATCATGCTTAACATAATCAAAAGCAACTGAATGATAAGCAGAATTATACCTTGAACATTCACCTTTATCGCCTCTTTGAGGAGGTGAATTTGAAGAGTTACAATGATCCAGGTGGATATCGGTGGCCACCCACCTTTTCCGATTGGCTCAAAACAGTTTTCTGGCAATTTTGGCAATTTATTATTTTTAGCAGGTTTTAACTTCCGGGGCCATTTTGAGGGCCTAAATGAAGGTTTTTTTGAGATAGAGGTTCTCAATAATAGCCGAAGGCATAATTTATCCCCCAAAATGAATCTCCTCGATGATACCTTTCCAACGAGCTATCACACGCCTAAAACATAGATCGTATGCAAAAGTTACGACCCCGGGAAGTTGATGTACTAACTTACCCAAAC
>JZKD02S0779132.1:52490-71581 GCA_000966675.3 Picea glauca | reverse complement strand
GTATATGACTTTTGGCATTCTCGTCTATTGTAAAAACGCCTCTAGAGCCTCATTGTAATCATCTTCTCACGGATGCGAGTAGCAGCCACATCTCTTCTCAGAGATAAGCTACCAGGGCCCTAGCTAGTTTATTTACATTCTGTCTATAAGCATATTTCAGTCAGTTATTAATGAAATGAAGTCTTATTTCCACTGCATCTCTGCGTTTATGTGTATTTCTATATTTCATTGTGTTCCTACATAAATCTGGATCATACAATCTCTCCTTTGAAGACCATCAACAGTGTTCTTGTCCTCATCATTGTCACAACTCTTTCATTTCACACATTTTCATTCATCTTGAACACAAGATTTGCATGCTGGAGGGATTAAAGTTTCAACAAAAGTTCTTGAACTTTCACCTTTATAACCTTCTTGAGGAGGTGAGCTTGAAACAAAATTTGTTTTTGGAACTTTTTCCCTTGTCTCCTCAACTTTGGAATTTGCTCCATCTCTTCGTTCATATCCAAGACCACAATACTTGGGTCTATCTTCAACAACAATAGGCTCAACAATGCCTTGTGCATGCTTGCCTAACCCTTTACCTTCATAGCCCATTTTTAACAATAACTTGGACCCTATTCCTCTTGTGTGATTTTCAAAAACACCAAAACATTCATCTTGAGAGGAATTTGAAGATAAACTAACATTACATACCTTATGTTCATGCATGTACTTGGTAAGGGTTTCCTTTGCCTCATGGAGTTGAATCTCCATCTCATGCAACTTTTCAAGAAGTTAGTCTTTCTCCTCCTTCATGGTCATTAATTGCTCTTCAAGGGCAATGCTCTCCTTTCTATCTTCACACATCTCTTTCACCATATATCTCATGGTTAGAATCTCCTTCAACATCTCTTTGTCAAATAACTTAGATAATGAAGATGTATGAGAACTATCAATGTTTGAAGCTTCCTCTATCCTTGCAAGATATCAAACTTCAACACAAAACTTGCACAAATAACAATAGCTAAATCTCAAGCTATCAATGGCAATCACATGAGCAAAACAAACTAGTGCTCTGATACCACCTGATCTGAAAATAGTGGGCTGACTTGTTATGCTATGCAAGCACCCTCTACTTCATTAAAAATAAACTTTACAAGACCTTGCTCAATGTGTTAAAATATGTAAGATAAATTATGTGCCAAGTTTATGCTTCTTCTTTTAACTGTTCATGTGTGAGGAAATGTTATTTTAAATGGTTAAATATGTACTTTAAATAAATACAAAACAACATAACTTGCAGCAAATAAACCATCAAACTCACAACAAGAACAACATGATAAAGGAGTTCACCCCTCTCTGGGCTACATCTCCTTGAGCCTCCATCAATGGACTTGGCTCTCTGGGATTAATTTGTCAAAGATTAGTTTACAAGATGCTACTCAACTCCAATGGAAATTCTAACTGTACCATTGGGATCAGAATACATAAAAACCCCAAAAATGACTAATAAAACTCTAAAAACGGATTATGGCTCATCCAGGCATGACCTCTTCTACATGTGGCCTTATGCTTCCCTGAGCTTTTTTGTGGAAAAAACACCTGTAAAATTCCTCAAATGGATCTGAAGCACATCCCAAAGTTTTTATAGCATAATAATTAGCCAAAAATGATTATCGAATCACAGAAAATAGACATGGGCTTATCTGAGCATGACCTCAATCAATGAAGGCTTCAAGCTCCCTAGAGCTCTCTGAAACTTAAATGGTGAAAAACCTACAAAATAATTCTTCAAATTCCTGTGAAAACAGTTCCAATGGATTCAGAACGTCTAAAAACCCCTAGCTGGGATTTTTCGGCACCTCATTTGGCCAAAAAATGAAGAAGATAGTCCTCCTGCCATTTTCTTCCTTCAAGCTTGTTGTCTCTAGTTCGCCAAAACACATCTCTGGGCGTTCAACCAAGAACACGCTCAAAAAATCATGCTAAAACCTAGCACTTGTGCATAACCGCAAAACTGATCAAACTGTAGGATGGTTAGGGCACGCCCAACCCCTAACTGTCAAAGCCATTGGGCATATGGTCCATGTGACCACACGCAAAAGGGCTAAGTCCAAATCAAATGGGTAATGGACAAGTGGTTCAAACATGCGCGGGGTTTCGAATCCATTTAAAGTCACGCGCATATGGTCATATGGTGGTCCGCATATGAATGGGGGCTGGGGCTTAGCCCCAGCCCTATCCGCGACCAAACCTTAACAAAATTCAAATTTAAATATAAATAAAAACATATGTTAAATAAGAACCAATGCATGGTAGCCCACGCCGTGTGAAGGCGCTCTAGCATGGTGGGAGGTCCGGGGTTCGAACCCCATGGACTCCATAACATTTTAAACAAACAACCAATTACAACGGTGCCACGTGGCAACCCATGACTGGGCCACGTGGCACCACACCACTTGTCCAATAAATGCCATGTGTTGTAATGTCATTCGCCCTCAGCTACCAATCCGAAACTGCCATGTCATCATATGCCACTTCAGTGTATGGATGTATGGCCTCTGCCACGTTAATGTATGGCCTCTTCCACGTCAGCATCTGTATGGACTGTACGGATTGCACAGTCAGCACTCATTTTTTTTCCTGTTTGGCGATTCGAATAGATTGTGATATCTCTCTCATCCGACGTCCGTTTGAACCCAAATGAGTTGTGTTGGGTTCATGACGACGAGGGCTACACACCCATTCGTTTTGAGGCAATTCCGATAACTTTGATTTTTGAGCTAAATTTTGACCCCTGGGCCAGATTTTGATCAGTAATGAAAATAATTATGTCTAGAAGAAGGAAAAACTTACTTATTGATAATACATGTGCATGGAATGATATTCTCATTCCATTTGATAAATGGATTATAATTGTGATTGAATTTTTAAATGTAGACAATTCTAAAATCACTTGTGATCTTTTGTAAGTATTACAATAAAAGTATATTGTACAGGAATTACTAAGAATTTGTTTGGTTGAATGAAAGTTGGAAGTATTGCAGGAAAATTGGTCTCAAGTATGGAGTTTTTGAAAGACATAATAAAGACCGATGTATGTTTCTACAACATCCAAGAAAATTATAAGATGGAATCTCATGGAAAAATTTCAATTTCCTTATAAAACAATTTTGAATTTCTAAATGAAATTGTTATGATATCATCTCATGATGACTATATGTGTGTGATATAGATGGGATGATGGTAATTAAGGTTGGGAATTTCAGAAATAGCAATGAGCTGAATTCTTGTCTGAAACAACTCTATGTAATAGAGCAAAAGACTTCCAGCTGAAGTATGAAGACATGAATCTAGCGCCCTGGAGAAAGTGAGGGCCAATGGACCTGTTATAGTCCTAAAGTTGCAACTCGAGAGCATAAATATGCCATCGAGGAATACCCCCATATTTTTGAAGAATTTTGAATGTATATTGTATATAATGCATTAAGGGTAGTGCATCAATAAGGGGGAGGGGAATGTGATACCCCCATGATGAACCCAATTGTTAATGTACATATGTTATATAGGATAGTGAGCTAAGATATTATAGGCCAAGGTGCATGTGAGATTATTAGGACGGAGAGCCTACACGCTAAAAGGATAGTGAGCTTATCATTGTAATATGTATCACTCATATTATTAATAAAATACATTGTTGTTGCAAACCATCCAAATGAAAGAGTATGGGGGGGTAGAACTCCACTACAAGGAAAGGGGGATAAGGGTCTAGGATGAGGAGCTAAGATAAGGTGGATTAAGTCAAGGAAATGTTATATTAATATTTCCTAAAGTGTAAATGATCCGGATTTTATGAGCAGAACGAAATGAATACAGATTATTAAAAGATGCTTAACACAGAATAACATAGATATAGTAAAATTGGTTTTCTATTCAATAAGAAAATAAGATGAAACTATAAAATGCAGTGGAAAACAAGCTTGATGGAATGGTGGTGGCTTATCTCTGAGAAGATATGTGACGGTGAGCCCTAAAAATGTTGTTTAGGGCCTCAAAACGACCCCTCAAGTCAGGGACCCGAAAACTAGGAAAAACAAATTGCCAAACTGGAAAACTACCAAAATGAACCAGTTGGAATAGGTGGGAGGCCACCGACATACATATAGATCAATCCTCCCCTCTTAGGAAGAAATGGTCTCCATTGCATTGAGTTCCCCCGTCAGATGAGGAAATTTCCATTGAATTTGGCCCCAGGTGAGCCACTTGCCTTGGTGCAAGAGCTGCCATGCTTTAACAACTCGATAAAGTTGGATCCTTTTTTGTCGAGTTCTCTTGATCTATGTGTCCACAATATGATCAATGGATGCATGTTGCATGCAATCGGGGTTGATCTTTGTTGGTGTCAACTGCTCTTCTATCTCTGAGGTGTCCAATAATGGTGGGAAATATGGTTGAAAGAGAGCCACGTTGAAGACTGAGTGCAGGCCAAGAAAAGGGGGAATGTTGAGCACAAAAGCATTGTCACCCACAACCTTGGTGATGGTGTATGTCCCATACCAGAGTGGGAGAAGCTTCTGATGGAGTCCTATAAGGAGTTCTTTCTACAAGTGCAACCAAACATTCTCCCCCACTTGAAACTTATGTGGCACCTGATGTTGATCATAGCATTGCTTGTACTTGGCATTGGAATTCTGTAAAATATCATGAACTTGTTGGCAGATGTGCTGGATCTGCTCAATGAACCAGGTGACTTTGTCAGCTTTTGGTGGAGCAGGGGATGAGTCGGTTGAGATGGTCACTAGGGATAGTGCAACATCCATGGGGCCCAATGGCTGGAATCCCAACCCCACCTGAAAGGGGTTGTGGCTAGTTGAGCTATGCAGGGCTCAGTTGTAGCTATGTTAGACATAGAGAAGACTCTCATCCCATGTGAGGGGGTGCTTGGAATTGTACGTTCACAGGATATGTAGTATCATTTGATTAACTACCTCAGTTTTTCCATCTGTTTGAGGGTGGAAGGCAGTGGATTTGGTGAGCTTGGTATCTAGTAGTGACGAGAGGCTCGGCCAGAATGTGTTGAGGAACCAACTGTCCTGATCTGAGACAATAGTTTGTGGGATCCCAAAGTGTATCTAGATGCATTCAAAGAAGAGATTGGCAATGGCCTCTGCAGTGATGTTCTTCTTCCAGGCGGCCAAAATCGCCATCTTGGAAAAGCGATCAACAACCACAAAAACACAGCCATTGCCCCTCTTGGTGGATGGGAGGACCGACATCTAGTTCATTGAGATGGATTCCTATGACTTGTCAGGAGAAGGCATAGGGGTGTACAAGCCCTGTTTGTTAGTGGTCGGTTTGACAATAGCGCAAGTGGTGGATGACCTGATATACTTGTCGACATCCTATCGAATTTTTGGCCAGTATAAATGTTTCTGCAACAATGCCACTATATTTTCAACACTAAAGTGTCCTGCCACTCGACTGTAGTGAGCTTCCCAATTCATCTTCACACGCTCACTTGATGGAACACATAGATGACCCAGACTACACAACAACCCGTCCTGAAGATGGAAATTAGTGACCACTGAGTTTTCTCCCAACATTTGGTAGGTGACAGAGAAGTCAGGGTCTGTCTCATAGAGGTGGGGCCATCCATAGGTCTCATGGCCGCAAGATTCTAGCACCGTGGTGAGTGTCGTGATTGGAGGTCGGTTGAGGAAATCAACAACCTGGTTAGTATTTCCTGTTTTATACTTGATGTTTAGGTGGAACTATTGTAAGTATGTGGACCACTTAAGATAGTGGTCATTCTGTAATTTTCCTTGGGTCTGCATGAACTGTAGTGGCTTGTGATCAGTGTGGATGATTGTCTCCTTCTCTAGAATGTAATGTCTCCACTAGCGGTAGGCTTGCACAATGGAGTAAATTTATTTGTCATAAGTAGGGTACTTACATACAACATCTGATAGTGTCTCACTATGATACGCCAAGGGGTGGCCTTGTTGATTGAGAAAGACACCCACAACATAGTCTGAAGCATATGTCTCGATCTCAAAGGGATGTTGTAGGTCCGGTAATGAAAGTACTGGGGATGAGAATAAACGATGCTTCAAGTCATCAAAGGATTATTGTTGGGACAGGCCCCACACAAAATTTTCCTTACCACCACCCATGGTTACTTGGCTGAGGGCCCATACGATATGAGAGAATCCCAGCACGAACCTGTGATAGAAATTGGTGAGGCCCAAGAAGCTTCGAAGTTCAATGAGTGTGGTTGGGGCTGGCTAGTCACGAATGACCTAGATATTGGCTAGATCCACATGCACACCATGTTGATCAATGATGTAGCCTAAGTAATGGACCCTGTCCATGTCAAAGGATCATTTTTCCAAGTTTTCATATAGTTTTTGTTGTCACAGGGTGTGCAAAACCTACTGAATATGATGCAAGTGTTATGCCCAAGTCTTGTTGTAGATGAGGATGTCATCTATATACACCACTACAAAATTATTGGTGAAAGGTTGCAGAATATCATCCATCATCCTCATAAAAGTTGTTGGAGCATTTGTCAAACCAAAGGGCATGACCAACCATTCAAAAAGACCTTATTTTGAATTGAAGGCAGTCTTCCATACATTTGTCTTTTCTATTGGGACCTGGTGGTAGCCAAACTTCAGATCAATCTTACTGAAGTATTTAGCCCCCGTGAGCTGATCAAGGAGGTGGTTGATTCAGGTAATCAGGTACTGGTTCTGGACTGTGATTTTATTCAAGGCTTGGTAATCAATGCAGAGTCGCCAGGTCTCGTGTTTCTTCTGCACCAGTATGATTGGGCTCCCACAATTCGATGATCTAGGATGGATGTGCCCCTTGTGGAGTAGTTCTTGGATCTGCCTCTTGATCTCCTCGTTTTCTAACAGAGAGTGGTTGTAGACTGACCCATTGGGTAGCGGTGTGCGTAGGGTTAGATCAATGGGATTCTTGACTTGGAAGTGTAGAGGTACCTCAGTAGGAGAGGAGAAGATATCTGAGTATTCTTCCACGACCTTATCCACTTGCTTCTGTTGTGTGGAGAGATCAGTCACGTAGGCCCTATATGTGGCTACAATATTTCGCTTACTTTGAGAACGAATCACGAAGAAGAAAAAATTCCCGGTCTGAGAGATGACCTTCCTGCATTGTTTGGCAAGGATCAAGGAACTAGCACTATGAGGGAATGCCTCAGGTATCCTGTACAATTTCTTGTTCAAAGTAATAATAACACTATGAGGCCTAGACTCATATACATCATGATGTTTCCATAAATAATATTGGCCCAAAAGAACATTACAAACTTCAAGAGGAGCAACATCACACAGTACCTCATCTTTGAAGGGCTTGATGCCATACGAGAGTCGATATTGTTGGCTGATGCGAAGATCACTTCCTTAGCGGAGCCATCCAATGGTGTAGGGTTGCAGGTACAATTTTGTCGACGGGACCAGCCTCTTGACGACCTCTGCTGAGATGAGTTTCTTCTAGCTACCACTATCAATGATGAAGTGCAGCGGGGTGCCTTTTATCCACATCTACGAATGGAAAAGGTGCTCACCTTCTTCTGGCTTGTCTGGTTCACCAGGCGGGAGCTTGGTGGTAGAAACGGTGGCACTAGGTTCCACGTCAATGATCTATCTTCCCCTTTCTAGTTCTGACTCAGAGTCAGAACCCGCATCTGATTCAAAGGATTTCACTTCGGCCACCAATGACTTCTTTGAGTGGCAATCAACAGTGTTATGCCAAGTGATCTTATGGAAGTCGCACCATTTCCCGGTATCCTTATTTTTATTTTCGTTGTCCTCCTTTGATTGTGGCTTGGGATGGTTGTCCTGATACTGTCCATATTTTATTTTTCCTTTGTTATGTAGGTTGGGGCCACCCTTTCCTGGATTTTTCTGCGAGGGGTTCACAGGCCCAAATTGTCGCGTCTTTTGTTTGAGATTCTGCTCGATTTTGACGACATATCGATAGGCCACGCCCAAGTATGAGATTTCTAGAAATTCCATTTTGGTCTGGATGTATCTATGTAGAGCACCCCAATACTTGAGCATTAGATGTGACTCTCAATATTTGATACCTAGCTTGGTGCACAGGGTATGGAAGATATTTTTGAAATCTGGCACTGCTTTGTCTCTTTCTTATTGTAGTGTGGTCCATTTGGTATACACATCGTCATAACTTCCGACATGGTAGTATTTTTTCTTAATAACATCCCTGAAGGATTCCTAGGTGATCGCGACTGTAAATAATGAGGGTTCCTCTGTTTCCTTTTTCTCACAGAAAATTTCCCACCAATCTTTGACATGGGGAACGGATTTGAAGAGCGTAAAAGTAATTTTTTTTCTATTTGAAAAGTTATGGACAAACAAATACCTTTCTAGTAGATTCAACCACTTGTCTACAACATCTGTGTCTATCTGACCTTCAAATATAGGAATATCGAAGTTGATTTGTACCTTGAAGGGGCTGGCGCCTCCGATCGAGGAAGATGCGTCGCTTGTTGGTAGTTGTCGAAAGATTTGTGTGAAACTATCCATCATCTCATTCCTTTGTTGCATGAGGTCTTCCACAAGCAACATTTCAAAAGGATATCCTGTCTCGTCATATTTCTTTTCTCCTTCCATGAGATTTCGTTTGGGCATGAGAGAGCTTTTGTCCTCAAGAGAAACAAGCTCGAGACCCAATTCTTTATACCTTGCTCTCGTCGGGGGCATGCATTAAGATGACAAGGAGTAGAGCGCTCTGATACCACTGATCCGGATTTTATGAGCATAACGAAATGAATACATATTATTAAAATATTATTAACATAGAATAATAGAGATACATTAAAATTGGTTTTCTATTCAATAAGGAAATAAGCTGAAACTGTAACATGTAGCAGAAAACAAGCTTGCTGGAATGGTGGCAACTTATCTCTGAGAAGAGATGTGACGGTTGCACTCATTCGCAAGAAGATGATTACAATAAGGCTCTCAAGGCCTTTTTTACAATAAACAGGAATGTCAAAAACCCTAGACATCCAAAAACCTAACCCTAGGAGATGAAGCGCCAAAAGTCATGTGGGTCCCATTTGGGTAAGTTAGTACATCAACTTCCCGAGGTCGTAATTTTTGCATATGATCTTTGTTTTAGGCGCACGATATCCTGTTGGAAAGGTCTATCTGAGGACTACACATTTTACTACTATCTATCGAAGGTCAATTTGGACTGTGGCGAGCCCTAAAAATGTTGTTTAGGGCCTCAAAACGACCCCGCAAGTCAGGGACCCGAAAACTAGGAAAAAAAAAATGTCAAACTGGAAAACTACCAAAATAAACCAGTTGGAATAGGTGGGAGGCCACTGACATCCATCTGGATTAGTAAATCATGAGATATCTTATCCTAATTTTTTAGGATAGGGAATGTATACCCAAGTGAGGATCATGTAACTTCCATCATGAGAAGTGTCAAGTTGTGAACATGCAAATATTTTGGAGGTACTTAATGTATTTTTGGGGGAATTCTCATTATTCTCTCAATAACTCTTACCATCAGTATGTTGCCATCACCATTCTCGTACCTGTACGTGGAAAGCTTTGGTGAGTTGTTGGTAACAAGAAAAATGGGATCTTTGGAGTCGAAGAAGCGGGTTGTCAGGCCCGTGTGCGTTTGAAGAGGTGGGTTGTCAGGCTCGTGTGTGTATGAAGATGCGGGTTGTCAGGCCTGTGAGCAGTCTCTCTAATGAGAGAACTTCTAATAAAAAAATTTTGGTGTGCTAGAAATAACTACAGATCTATGAGACTTTCTAGTTGTCCTGTTGTTGAAGCCCTGAAAGAGAAGTGGGATAGTTGAAGGACTATTGAGCAAAGAATGGGCACACTTCCTGGGGTGGGACATGCATGTGGGAAATGAGAGGTTGTAGGCTAGTTGCAATAGTTGGCACCTTGACCCAAGATTAATTTGTTGGATATACCGTAGTCTGACATAAGAAACCTTCCCTGGTGGAGTTTCTAGCCTCAACTCGGGGGTGACCCATTGCTGAGATTTATGAGCAGCAGAGAGTATGGTTGGGTGGAATGTCTAAGGTATGCACACAACTGGTGATTTACATAAAAGATAAGTGTTCTTATGTGTAATTACATGTTGTTTATTGTGTGTAATATATTTAATCTGTTTGTTGTAATTGTACATTTTATGCATGAATGGTTGTTGTTAGAACTTCATATTGTAGCATATGTGGGGAATTTTAGGTAATGATTGTATCAAAACTAATTTCTGAGTTTGATGGTAATAAGAAACAATACATTGTGATAACAAAGTCATAATCTAGACAAAAATTCAAAGAAATTTGAAAACGTAGTTGTGACAGAAGTCGATATTTTGTGTGGCATGGCCCATCTTGGGGTTGGGGACGTTACACAATGGGTCTATCAAAAGTATACATAGTGGGTACTCACTATATGCAAAGTTTAATTTTGCATCCAACGAGTACCTACACTTGAAATTTGAGTAAACATATAAGGAAATAAGTAAAAAATATGATTAAAACAAATAGTTTTCTTTCTTTTCCTTTGAAAATTCATAACTACTATTTTATTATTTTAACTATTATTTTATTATTTCCTTAAGAGGCCCTTTTTAGACCTGAAATTTATCCTAATGTATACTCTAGAGCTCAAGCGGGATTCCCTATAATAGGATTACTAGAGCTTATGTAGTAAAGTCTAAGGTGGAAATGAAGAGATGGTCTAGTAAAACAAGTTGATAAAGTTTTAAGGAATGAAATGAACAAGTGAATCAAATATTAGTGCCTTATCATTAGACATATGGAGTTAAATCGAGGCTCAAATGGAAGGATATCCTAATGAAGAAAAGAAGAACAATATGGCTGCAAAGTACAATCTTTATTAACCCTTCCCTTGTTGTCCCAAATTGCAGAAATATATCAAAGGATATTACTAAAGTAGATACCATCCAATATTCATGAATATTGTGCTTATCAAGAATAACATGTATGAGCATTCATTCTAAAGTAGAGAGACATACAATCATAAACAAGACTACATTGATAACATAAAAGAAAGAGGAATAGGGTTACCTAATTTGCAAGGAAAATCTTAGGGGTTGAATTTTTCCCATGGGCTAATTTTCCATGTTCTTTTCCAAAAAATGATTTGTCAATTTCTATTTTATTAGCCCAATTTTTAAAGGATAAAATTATTTTACTCTAAAAAAAGCCAAAAATTTCTAGAAACTATATACAATCCTTAGTAATTTTAATATTTTTACAAATATATCACAAAACATTTTATGGTTGACATTTTAAGAATTAGTAAGATTCAACAAGGTTTCTACACTTTAAGATAAGTATGAATCCTTAATATTTTCCTTGCTATTTTTCACTCTATGTGCATATGTCAAGATAATTCTAGCAAGAAGCATAACATAAAAATTTAGAAGATATCCTCACCCCCAAAGTTTTTCATTGATCCTCCAAACACATCCAATAGATATTTCATTACTCTCCAAGGGACTTCTCCCAATTCCAACCATATAAATGAGGGAGAGAGAAAACTCTTATATAGGTTTGAGCTCAACTATATAAGGATAACTTGCTCTCAACTCCTTTTAAAATAAAATAATGAGTTAGCTAGAAGCACTTTTCAAAAATAAACAAGAATATAACAACCTTCTCAATGTAGTCAATTGACTTCCAACAACTCTCATGATAAATGATGAGTAATTAGCCTCCAAGGTAGAACGTGCATAAGTGAGGGTGTAATAAAGTATCCTTATAAATGTATCACCAAGTCTCCCCCTACCCCCACCCTCATATGATCCGGATTTTATGAGCAGAACGAAATGAATATAGATTATTAAAAGATGTTTAACACATAATAACAAAGATACAATAAAATTGGCTTTCTATTCAATAAGGAAATAAGATGAAACTATAAAATGTAGCGGAAAACAAGCTTGTTGGAATGGTGGTGACTTATCTATGAGAAGAGATGTGACAGCTATGCTCATTCGCAAAAAGATTACTAAAATGAGGCTCTGAAGGCCTTTTTACAATAAACAGGAATGTCAAAAACCCTAGAAATCCAAAAACCTAACCCTAGGAGATGAAGCGCCAAAAGTCATGTGGGCCCCATTTGAGTAAGTTAGTACATCAACTTCTCAGGGTCGTAACTTTTGCATACGATCTCCATTTTAGGCGCATGATAGCCCATTGGAAAGGTATCTTAGAGGAAATTCATTTTGGGGGATCAATCAGATCCTTTGATTATCCTTGAGAAACTCTATCCCAAAAAACCTTCATTTAGGCCCTCAAAATGTCCCTAGAAGTTAAAAACTGCTAAAAATAGTAAATTGCCAAAATTGCTAGAAAATTGTTTTGAGCGAGTTGGACAAGGTGAGTGGCCACCGATATCCACCTGGATCAATCCTCCATCCTTAGTAAGAAATGGTCTCCATTGCATTGATTTCCCCCATCATATGAGGAAACTTCTGCTGAATTTGGCCCCGGGTGAGCCACTTGCCTTGGTGCATGAGCTACCCTTCTTTGACGACTTGATAAAGTTGGATCCTTTGCTATCGAATTCCCTTGATATGTGTGTCCACAATATGATCATTGGATGCCTGTTGCATGCAGTCATGGTTGATCTCTGTTGATGTCAATTTCTCTGCTATCTCTGAGGTGTCCAATAATGGTGGGAAATATGGCCGAAGGAGAGCCACGTTGAAGACTGAGTGCAGGCCAAGGAAGGGGGGAATGTTGAGCTCAAAAAAAATTTCACCCACAACCTTGGTGATGGTGTACAGTCTATAACGGAGTGGGAGAAGCTTCTAATGGGGCCCTGTAAGGCATTCTTTCTGCAAGTGAAACCAAACTTTGTCTCCCACCTAAAACTTATGTGGCACCTGATGTTGATCATGGCACTTCTTGTACTTGGCATTATACTTTTGTAGAATATCCTAAACCTATTGGCAGATGTGTCGGATCCTCTCAATGAATCGGGTGGCTTTGTCAACTTCTGGTGGACCAGGGAACAAGTCGACCGAGGTGGTCACCAAGGGTAGTGCAACATCCATGGGGCCCAATGGTTGGAATCCCAACCCCACCTGAAAGGGGATGTGGCCAATTGAGCTATGCAGGGCTCGATTGTAGCTATGATGGACATAGGGAAGACTCTCATCACATGTGCGGGGGTGTTTTGAATTGTACATGCATAGGATATGTACGATCATCCAATTGACGACCTCAGTTTGGCCATCTGTCTCAAGGTGGAAGGTAGTGGATTTGGTGAGATTGGTATCCAACAGTGACCAGAGGCTTGACTAGAATGTGCTGAGGAACTAATTGTCACGGTCTAAGATAATGGTTTTTGGGATCCCAAAATGTACCCATACTCATTCAAAGAAGATCTTGGCAGTGGCTTCTGCTGTGATGTTCTTCTTACAGGCGGCTATAATCGCCATCTTGGAAAAGTGATCAGCTACATAAAAAACACAGTCATTTCCCCTCTTGGTGGATGGGAGGCCAGACATGTAGTCCATTGAGATGGATTCCCACGACCTGTCAGGAGTAGGAAGAGGGATGTACATGCCCTATTTGTTAGTGGTCAGTTTGGCAATAGCACAAGCAATGCAGGACCTAATATACTTGCCGACATCCTGTCAAAGTTTCAGCCAATAGAAATGTTTCTGCAACACTGCCACTGTCTTTTCGACGCCAAAGTGTCCTGCCACCCTACTGTAGTGAGCTTCCCAAATTAGCTTCATGCACTTGCTTGATGGAATGCAGAGATGGCCTAGACGACACAACAACCCATATTGAATATGAAAATTAGCGACCACTGAGTTGGCGCCCAACATTTGGTAGGTGGTGGAGAAGTCAGGGTTTGTCTCATAGAGGTGGGGCCATCCATAGGTCTCGTGCCCACAAGACTCTAGCACCGTGGTGAGTGTCACGACTGGAGGTTGGTTGAGGAAATCAACAACTCGATTGGTACTTCCTATTTTATATTTGATGTTGAGGTGGAACTGCTGTAAGTATGTGGACCACTTCTGATGGTGATCATTCTACAATTTTCCTTGGGTTTGCATGAACTGTAGTGGCTTGTGATCAATGTGGATGATTGTCTTTTTCCCAAGAATGTAATGTCTCCACTAGCGGGAGGCTTGCATAATGGAGTAAATTTATTTGTCGTAAGTAGGGTACTTATAGACAAAATCTGATAGTGTCTCACTATGATATGCCACGGGATGGTTGTATTGAGTGAGAACGATGCCCATAACATAGTCTGAAGCATTTGTCTCAATCTCAAAGGGATGTTGCAGGTCCGGTAATGAAATTACTGGGGATGAGCAAAAACACTTCTTCAAGTCATCGAAGGCTTGTTGTTGGGACAGGCCCCACACAAATTTTTTCTTACCTCCACCCCTAGTTACTTGGTTGAGGGTCCATGCGATATGAGATAATCCCAACACGAACCTACGATAGAAATTGATGAGGCACACAAAGCTCCGAAGTTCAGTGAGTGTGGTTGGGGATGGCCAGTCACGGATGACTTGGATCTTGGCTGGATCCACATGCACACCATGTCGATCAACGATGTAGCCTAAGTAATGGACCATGTCCATGCCGAAGGAGAATTTTTCCAAGTTTGCATATAGTTTGTGCTGCCGCATGGTATGCATAACCTACCGAATATGTTGCAAGCCTTCAGCCCTAGTCTTGTTGTAGATGAGGATGTCATCCAGATACACCACTACAAAAGTATTGGTGAAAGGTCGTAGGATATCGTCCATCATCCTCATAAAAGTTGTTGGATAATTTGTCAAACCAAAGGGCATGAAAATCCATTCAAAAAGACCTTATTTTCACTTGAAGGCGGTCTTCCATACATCTGTATGTTCTATTGGGACTTGGTGGTAGCCAGACTTCAGATCAATCTTACTGAAATATTTTTCCCCCATGAGCTGATCAAGGAGGTTGTCAATTCAAGGAATCAGGTACCGATTTCAGATTGTGATTTTATTCAGGGTCTGGTAATCAATGCAGAGTTGTCAGGTCCTGTCTTTCTTCTGCACCAGCATGATTGGGCTCTCACAAGACGATGAGATGGGACGTATGTGCCCCTTGTGGAGTAGTTCTTGGATCTGCCTCTTGATCTTCTCGTTTTCTAACAGAGAGCAATGGTAGAATGGCCCATTGGGTAGTGGTGCGCTTGGGGTCAGATCGATGGGATGCTTGACCTGGCAGTGCAGAGGCACCCCGGTAGGAGAGGAGAATATATCTGAGTATTCTTCCATGACCTTATCCACTTGCTTCTATTGTGTGGAGAGATCGGTCACGAAGGCCCTGGATGTGGCTGCGATCTTTCGCTCACTTTGAGAGAGAATCATGAAGAAGACAAATTTTTCGGTCTGAGAGATGACCTTCCTGCATTACTTGGAAGAGATCAAGGAAATAGCACTAGGAAGGATTGCCTCAGGTATCCGGTACAATTTCCTATTCAAAGTAATAATAACACTATGAGGCTTAGACTCATATACAACATGATGTTTCCATAAACAAGGTTGGCACAAAAGAACATTACAAACTTTGAGAGGAGCAACATCACATAATACCTCATCTTTGAAGGGCTTGATGTTGTACGACAGTCGACACTGTTGGTTGACGCAGAGATCGCTTCCTTGGCGGAGCCATCCAATGGTGTAGGGTTGTGGGTGCGGCATTTTCGGTAGGGCCAACTGCTTGACGACCTCTGCTGAGATGAGGTTCTTTTGGCTACCACTATCAACGATGAAGTGCAATAGGGTTTATTTTACCCACATATGTGAATGGAAGAGGCTCTCGCCTTCTTCTGGATCATCTGGTTCACCAGGCTAGAGCTTGGTGGTAGGAACGGTGGCACTGGGTTCCACGTCAATGATCATTTTCCCCTTTCTGGTTTTGACTCGGATTCAGAACCCACATCTGATTCAAAGGCTTTCACTTTGGCCACCAACGACTTCTTTGAGCAACAGTCAACAGTGTTATGCCAAGGGCTCTTGTGGAAGTTGCACCACTTCGAGGTATCTTTCTTTGTCTTTCTGGTGTCCTTCTTTGCTTGTGTCTTGGACTGGTTGTCCTGATACTTTCCATCTTTGCTCCGTCCTTTGTTCTGTGGGTTGGGGCTGCCGCTTCCTGGATTTTGCTGTGAGGGGTTCCCAAGACAAAATTGTCTTGTCTTTTGTTTGAGCTTTTGCTCGATTTTGACAGCATATCAGTAGGCCGCACCCAAGGATGAAATGTCCAGAAATTCCATTTTGGTCTGGATGTATCTATGGAGAGCACCGCGATACTTGAGCACCAGATATCACTCTGAATCTTTGATACCCAACTTGGTGCGCAAGGTATGGAAGATATTTGTGAACTCTGGCATTGCTTGGTCTCTTTCTTGCTGCAGTGTGGTCCATTTGGTATACAAGTCATCATAACTTCCAACAGGGTAGTATTGTTTCTTAATAGAATCTCTAAAAAATTCTCCAGTGGTCGCGATTGTAAATAATGAGGGTTCCTATGTTTCCTTTTGCTCACAGAAAGTTTCCCACCAATCTTTGACATGGGGAATAACTTTGAGGAGGGAAAAAGTAATCTTTTCTTTATTTGAAAAGTTATGGACAAAAAAATACCCTTCTAGTATATCAAACCACTTGTCTACAACATATGTGTCTATCTAACCTTCAAATATAGGAATATCGAATTTGATTTGTACTTTGAAGGGGGCGGCGCCTCCGCTTGAGGAAGATGCATCGCCTGTTGGTAACCCCCAAAAGATTTGCGTGAAACTATCCATCATCTCGTTCCTCTGTTGCATGAGGGCTTCCTCAAGCAACATTTTGAAAGGATCTCTTGTCCTATCATCTTTCTTTTCTCCTATCATGAGAGGTCGCTTGGGTGTGCGAGATATTTTTTCCTCAAGAGAAACAATCTTGAGACCCAATTCTTTGTACCCTGACCTCGTTAGGGACATGCATTAAGACGACAAGGAGCAGATCGCTCTAATACCACTGATCCAAATTTTATGAGCATAATGAAATGAATACAGATTATTAAAAGATGTTTAACACAGAATAACGGAGATATAGTAAAATTGGTTGCTTATTCAATAAGCAAATAAGTTGAAACTGTAAAATGCAACGAAAAACAAGATTTATGGAATGGTGGTGGCTTATCTCTGAGAAGAGATGTGACGGTTGCGCTCATTCGCAAGAAGATTATTACAACGAGGCTTTGAAGGCCTTTTTACAATAAACAGGAATGTCAAAAACCCTAGACATCCAAAAACCTAACCCTAGGAGATGAAGCGCCAAAAGTCATGTGGGCCCCGTTTGGGTAAGTTAGTACATCAACTTCCCGGGGTCATAACTTTTGCATACAAACTTTGTTTTAGGTGCACGATAGCCCGTTGGAAAGGTATCATCGAGGAGATTCATTTTTGGGGCTCAATTAGAGCCTTCGGATATCATTGAGAAGTTTGATTCTGAAAAACCTTCATTTAGGCCCTCAAAATGGCCCCGAAAGTTAAAAACTGCTAAAAATAGTAAATTGCCAAAATTGCCAAAAAACTGTTTTGAGTGAGTTGGACAAGGTGGGTGGCCAGCGATATCCACTTGGATCATCATATGAGAGTGGGATGGGGAAACATATAGTAAAACACAATATGATTTATGGTTTAGGATGCGAGGAAATATACAATAAAACATAAGATTCAAGCAACCATTACAATATAGTGAATCAAAACTCAATGATCCATGGCCAATGAAAAGAGAGTGAATGACCTATGAACCATGGCAATATAGTGAATTAAACCCAATGATCCACCACCAATGAAAAAAGAGTGACCCTATACAACTAATTTCCATGATAGAACAAATCAACAAAAAAAATATAATATATGCATAAAAATCCCTATGAACCATGGAAATATAGTGAATTAAACCCAATGATCCACCACCAATGAGAAAAGAGTGACCCTATACAACTAGTTTCCATGATAGAACAAGTCAACAAAAAATAAGATATATACATAAGAATCCGTATGAACCATGGCACGCATTGGTTGACTTGTCTTATTGTCTTGAGGACCTACGAGTGCATGTCCACGTCCCCATGTTCAACAAGAAAACAACTATGGAATCATTCTATGAGCCAAATAAGAATGAAGGCCCGCGACTTCATATCATCATGGGTCTACCATAATACAAGATCAACTCATATGTTCGAATTCGTGAGCTGGTAAATGTGGAAAGGTAAATGTATTAAAATAATAATTTATGTGAACATATGTCCCTATTCACAAATCCCTTGCGCATATTGTTCTAAAACCTAAATTTGGCATTCTAAATTTGACATATGTCCCTATTCAAAACCATAAATTTGCCATTCTAATAATTCACAAGGCTAAAAAAAATTAAATTAGAATCCATCATCAAAACTTGAAAGATTAAATAAAGTAATTTTGAAAAAATGCATATTTTCTTTGCCACAATTCACCTCCTCAGTAGTTGATTTTTACTAAACACTTTGACCTCACTCTCAAGAGAGAGCATATATGAATTTGTACAATTTCAGTCAAAGAAGATGGATTTGAAGATTATGTATCCATCTCATATATAACCTGACCCTGTTTCTACATTTTCAACTGTATATACGTTCAAAAGAATCGGCATCGGAGTGTGTTGTTGATGCCCACTAACTTTATTATCTTCTCCTTCAATCATGACTATGAATCTCAGTGCCTTTCAATGTGGGACGTTGGGCCCCAATTCCATAAATAATGGATGGCATGTGACCTTACGCCATTGGATTCTGTGTTTTTTTTATCACCTTACGCCATTGGATTTTGTCGTAGCCAAGTTTGAGGTGTTTGACTTGAACATTATTGTCGAATAGAAAAAGAGACCTGATCGAATTCTTCTACCTTATCAGTTGTAGAAAATGTTATCAGAACAGGGAGGTTCAGGTGTCCAAAATATATGGTTGATTATTGCTCTCGTTGTATTAAATCAAGCGTGATAAGTGCAGGAAATTCCACAAA
>JZKD02S0779132.1:27711-47613 GCA_000966675.3 Picea glauca | reverse complement strand
ATTTGGGAGGACGACTAAGAATATGCCAGCATCTTCAATTGTTAACCATCAGATTAGAATTTTAGATTAAAAGGTGATTAATTGTGCTCATTGTCAATAGGTATACGCCTTTCGGTGTAATCATTGTAAATCAATTTTAAATTTATTACGTATAAAAAAAAATTAAAAATGATAAGTAAATTTTTAAATGTTTAAATTTTTTTGAATTAAAATGGATATAAGTTGATGTGTTTGTATATATAAAGATGATGATTGTAGATTAACTTTGATTTATCAAAGTTTAAGAAAAAATGATAAAGAATTAATTAATTTATTTTAAAATTTTATTGAAAAAATGGAAAAAAGTTTTTCTGAATTTCATATATATTAATGCTTTGTATTACACATATCACATTTGATAAATAAAGATGTCAAAAAGATTCTCTTGATTAATATACTCATCCTAGGGATAACTAAGGAGATCATGTCTCAAGGCCCACAGGTCCTAGACATGGAGTGTCGAGAGTCAGATAACTTGAGCATGGCCTCAGAGGGCCTCTCTTTTCTTTAGTGCAACCCATTTATCAGCAACAACAACATCTATCCCACCAGCCTGGTCTTGAAGAAGCAATAAGTCTTGCTCCATGAGGTAATGATTCTCCATGAGGTAATGAGTCTGGGTATCATGGTATGTGTCACTCTGATTATTAAAGCACTTGAATATGTTGGATTGAATTCTCCTTCATTTCATAACGTTTTCTTGGAAATTATGTTGTTTAACTTGTTCATGCCTGGGAAGGTGACATGATGCCCTAGTAAGTTAGTCTCCCTTTAGGATGGGTTACCACTGGGTGGGTCTATGAAAGGTCATTGTCCATTCCCTCCATACTTACCACTTTCCATCTTTATTCCTCTCATTTCCCCCCTACCTCTGTTCGGGCATTGGGATTTGCCACACTAGTAAGGGTTGTACCTTGCCTTGTGGGAAGAAGGGGTTAAAGGTCCAGGGGGTAAAAGTAGTTGGAAAGAGTTAAAAGCCAAAATGAAACCTTTGAGATGGTTCTCCCAGGGATTCCTGAGAAAGCAGTAAAAGGATTCTCAGTAGAAAATGGAGCTTGTAAGATAAATAAACATTCAAGGTATTAGTTGGTGGATGGGAGGTCTCATCACGAACCAACCTAGTATGACCATGGGTATGTAGCGGTATGACACTACCATCTATCTAGTCATCAAACCAGGGTAGTGGCTCTTGGTGGCATAGCCAAGAGAAAGGGGTCTTATCACGAGCCAACCTTCTCATCTCCGTGAAATGCATGTGGGTAACGATGTCACCTCTTGTCACCAAGCATAAAAGAAAAAAATAAAAAGCAATAAAAGAAAAAGAAAAAGCAATAAAACTAAGAATAAAAGGAATTGAATGGGATAGGAAAGAATATCATCAATGACAATGTGTTGCTCGCCCTCTACAAAGGCACCCACGAGTAAGATCTGCATTTCCCTGTTATCACTACACCCCATGCCCAAACAATTCCCCCCATGCCACCTCACACACACTTACATGACCTAGATTGGCTCTCACTTGGGAAACACCCCAAACTTAAGGAGGATTAGCCCAATAGGACACCCTGAGACCTTCTCCAAACCCGACTTATTAAACTGCATAATGTCTTTGAGCATTTTTCTGGGTAAAGGGGGGTTTGATGCACATGTTTGGGTAATTTGATTATTAGATGTGATTGACATTGCTATGATCTCTGTGACTGATGAACCCCTGGAGGACGTACTTGTTGTTGTTGCAGGACTTTTCCCGGTGAACAGGTACATATGCAGAATGATTAGCTCAGACCTCCATGGGGCTGAAAGCATACAGATGGATGATTTGACCCCAATTAGGGGCATAGAGACATTAGAGACTTGCACCAGGAAGAAAGAAGGGCGTTGAACCAGAGACACCCCGACAGACCTATACCGAGGGGGATCTTTCCTTTCCACCTTGATGTTGACCTTTGGGAGCCCATGACGTCACCTTTGTGACCCTAGACATCATCCCGAGTCAGGGTTTTCACCTTGAGGTCAGTTGTGAGATGATTGGCAGATGTGGGCATCATCCAGGGCCTTTGGAGGCCAAACGTCCTAGAAGGGCATGACGTCACCCTTGGAGATGATTCCAGGGGTTAATTACTTTCATTTATGTAAAAACTGGATTTTTGATGTAATTTGGCCAGGTCGGCCTTTTTATGACCTACTTTTAATTAAAGGTCATTGATATTGTATAAATAGAGAGAAAATACTCTCATGTTTTCATCATCACTCATCACTCAAGTGGTGTGGTCTGAAATTCGGTTGCCTTTAAGGGTTATTGGTTGAACAAACTAGTGCGCAACTTCTCAGAGAGGCAATTTTTGGTGTATTTTGGCTATTTCTCATTGTGGAAGATATTCAACTAGGGTTTGGCTTGATTATTCTTGGTGAAGTAAGTAGAAAATCTACAATTTGTTTATGTAATGAATGCTTGTGGTAAATTTTACTTGGTTCATGTTAAAGATTATGAAATTGCTTGCTTAGACCCTAGGAGAGAAATATAAGTTACTTCTTTCTCTCTATAGTTTTTCACTTGTTTAAATTTTTGAAGTGCACCTTGTTTAAGAAGTAGTTAATAGAGCCCTAAAGTGCTAACTCTCTAGTAGTTTTACTCTAATTTCCTATTGCATTATTTTCTCTCAATAGTATAAGGAAGGAAAAAATTTCTAGGGCCTAAGATCCCTTCCTTTCTAGCAAATTTCTCCCTAGGACTTGGATGCTTGAGGCCTTGGGTAGCGAACACCTCATCCATTCATCCCTTCTTCTTTGACAAAGTATTATCATTGCTACTTTGCTCCAATTTTTGTCGCTGCTATTGTGACTCCATAAACCCTAAAATGCACTAGTCCTCTCATTATAGTGGATGATTTATCAAACAAACACTCAAACCTTTATCCTTGAAGCTTTTACTAACATTTCCTAACCCTATAGTAGACTAATTCCTTAGCTAAATTGTTGTTGTTGCAAAACATTGCTACAACCATACTAATTCAAGACAAATTGTTGCATTCACCTACACAAATCACACTAACATCATCTAAAAATCACTTGTGACAATTGCCAGTCAATCTACTAGATAAGTGTTGAGTTTGCATGGTGTTTTCTTGTACTTTTGACCACTAGAATTTGTTTTTGTTGCAAAAGATTGTTACAACCATTTAACTGCATCAAATTCTCTGCAAAAGCGACTTATTTTGCTAGCTATACATTTCCAAACTTGCTTGTGACAAACTTTTATCATTCAACTAGGTTAAATCTATTTCTTCTTGTCATTTTCAAGCACTTTAAAGGAATAATTCTCGTGGTTGTTATAAAATATGAATTGTTGTTATAAACTGTTGCATTGTTGCAAATTCATATCAACTAACTTACTTTTTTGAAGGTTTGTGGTCTTAAGAAGCACTAACATCATATATGTACTTGCAATTTGCTATATTTTCTTGTTGTCTTGTTCTAGGCAGGTACACTTCAATTTACCATTTGCTTCATCCCTTAAAGACCATAAGAACCTTCTGAATTGAGTGACTAGTGAGAGGGGGATGTTTTTGCATCCTTACATTAGTTATCATCCCTTTAGGTCACTAGGGACGTCTCCCCTAGGGTAATATTGATATATCTCTAAATAGAAATGGGTTTCATGTTAAGGTGACAGTGCTAGGTCACCCCATGTTATGCCAATATTGCATGCACTTGCCTTGGAATTTGGGAAAGTACAGATTGTAAGATAACATTTTGGCGTCATTGTCAGGGAACATCGATTCAATTTTTCTTGAACGACACTTTTCAGTAAGCCTTTATCCAAAGCCTTCATTTCACAAAGCTTACCTGACAACTCCACTAAGGGTGATTCCCTCATCCTTTTGATAATATCAAGGAGATTGTCTGGCAACTCCATTGATGACGACTCGTAGCGGACATCAGTACACACTTTCTTTTCCCATAGTTCCTATTGTCCCCATGGCTACTTCTAAATGGGATCCCGAAGAACTCTTTGGCCCTTTAGACATGGAAAATATCCAAGTAGGATTACATGATCTCCCTAAAAATCCCAATTCATGGATACCCAAGTTTTCCAGAGAGGCTAGGGATTTTGGTAACAAACATTGGACCAAATTTTGTGAGAGCTATGACTTCCATCAATATGGGAAAGAACATCCTGACAAATTCATGAGACTTTTCTTTGCCTCACTTACTAGAGATGTTAGAAAATGGAGAACTAACCTCCCAAGCAAAAGCCTCACAACCTACGAAGATTTAGAAAACGTTTTCATGCAAAGATGGGGTGTGATGGAAGATATCACATCCCTTTATTGCCAATATCTCAACATTTGCAAACAAAACAATGAAGCTGTTAGGGAATTTAAAGATAGGTTTAATACCTTACTTGGTCGAATTGATTCCGACTTTTTACTAGAGAGTGTTATTCTCAGACAATACTTAAATTATTTTGAAGGAAAATTCCAATCCATCCTCAAGAACCAATTCCCTACAAACCTCAAGGAAGCATAAGATGGTGCTTTCTGGATTGAAGAAAATATCAAATGGTGTGATCCCATTCCCAGGACCAAGATGGTGTCCTATGGTCCAATGAGGAATATGTTGAGGAAGAAGAACATGATTTCCCAGAGATACTAGAGGTAAACGATGAGATTAAGTTAGCCATCCCCCCTAAAAGGACTAGTACTTGGAAGAATGGGTTCTCAACTATGAAATATGCCTTAATTTTTTTTGAACCCTCTAAGAATCTAGGTACCTCTGAAGAAATCACTGAGTTGGAAAGGGCATTATCATAAGCCCAAAATCCTCCTTCTATGAGACTTCCTCAAAATACTAGCCAGACAATAAAATTTCATGCTCCAAAAGAACAAATTTGTCCAAACACTTTGAATCTACAAAATGTTGTGAGGCAAGAAGATGATCCTAAGTCCTTATCGTGCAAAGACTCTCATTTTGAACATAATCACCCAAAGGCTACTCATGAGAAATATAATTATGAATATTCCATATTTACCTTGTTCACGCCAAATAAACTCCAAGAGAATCAAGACATGAGGAAGCCTAGGATTGAGTTCTTGAGCCAAACAAGTGAGGAATCAAGGGTGAAGCTTGAAGAGCCCCCGGTGTATGCTAGGGATCTACCCCAACCTTTCCCAGAACCTAGCAATGATGGGACCAACCTAAGAATTAGTATGTGGCCTATATCTTAGAAAAGGTCAAAAGGATTCGTGGAATGTTGGAAATCCATTCTTTGACAAAACAGACCCTAGATGACCAACAATTGTTCGAAGAAACTTCCACACTATTAAAAACCGGTCATTTTGAGAAAAATGAACAAACACCCTTTCTCACTTCCTTGCTAATATATGACCTATGTCTTCACAACTACATGCTTGAATTTGAGTCATTTGTCAATATGATGAGTTTGAAGGTTATGAACCAATTGGGGCTAGAAGTTATAGGGCCTTGTGCCAACATTTGTAGATTTGATTCATAGGGAATCAAGGTCTACAACTTGATGGAAGGTATTGAAGTCCACCTTTCCGACTACCATGATTTCCCCCTCATAATGGACGTCGTTGTTGTTGATATACCTGACACTTGGGGAATGATATTATCTAGGGAATGGGCTACTACTTTAGGCGAAAGTATACAGATGGACTTGTCGTATGAAACTATCCTCATTGGGGACCAAGGTTGCATCACTATGCATAACAAGCCAAAGAGGATGGAACACATTGAAAGGTGTAATCATGGATATAGTAACTACATCTCTGTAGATCCCTACTTATTTCAAGGCTAGACCACTCTTACCTTGGTAGAAGAAGAAAATATTAATGAGATAACATGGACCAAAGGAAAGGGTGACCAAAATATTTCTAGAAATCAAAAGGACAACATTACACAAGGTAATGACGAGACATTACATTTGTATGAAACATACATAAGGGATAGTGCATTGGTACAATCCCACCCCATCATTATAGAGCAGGAGAGAGATACAAATTGGGGTGATTATCCTGACAACACCTCTAACCTCTCTGAAGACTAGGATGACTATTATTATTTTACATAAGAGGATGAAATTGACGATTTGATAAGGTTTAGAGGGAAAGGAGTTGGCTTCGTCAAATGGAAGGGGGGTGATGAACATTTGTTGACTGAGCCAAACCAAGAATATGTACTAATTACATAACCCCACCCCCCTCCCTCAACACAATACACTAGAATATAAGAGGTAGTGGATTATGAAGGAGGGGACTACAAGCAAGGATATTTGGTTTTAGAGTGGGATACAAAGAAATGAGATACCAACAATGTTAAAGGGAATGCACAAGTTTGGCTTGGGCCTTTCAGAATCAAAATGAAGTTAGTCAACAATGCTTACTATTTATCCACATTGGAAGGAAGAAGACATCCATTACTAGTTAGTGGACTCCTCCTTAAACCCCATCATGGGGAAAATACTTGACTTCATAGGTAAGTATAGGTAATTTAGGCATTTGCATCCATTGTATATACCATATGCATATCATTCTAGTGTAGTGTAGTTTCATTTTTGCATTCCTTCATTATATATATATATATATGCATGATTATCTTCATTTTATATCATATATGAGTGAGGGGTGATATCACCACCCTAAGGATTACTGATGTATTTTGTTGAGATCTAGGAGGCACAGGTCATACCAGATATGATGAGGTTCCCATGCACTCTATGGTGAGAACATGTCCCCGAGTTGGTGTCAAATGTTATCCCCTATCCTAGGGATAACTAAGGAGATCATGTCTCAAGGCCCACGGGTCCTAGACATGGAGTGTCGAGAGTCGGATAACTTGAGCATGGCCCCAGAGGGCCCCTCTTTTCTTTAGTGCAACCCATTTATCAGCAACAACAACATCCATCCTACCAGCCTGGTCCTGAAGAAGAAGTAAGTCTTGCTCCATGAGGTAATGAGTCTGGGTATCATGGTATGTGTCACTCTGATTATTAAAGAACTTGAATATGTTGCATTAAATTCTCCTTCATTTCATAACATTTTCTTGGAAACTATGCTCTTTAACTTGTTCATACCTGGGAAGGTGACATGGTGCCCTAGCATGTTAGTCTCCCTTTAGGATGGGTTTCCATTGGGTGGGTCTATGAAATTTCATCATCCATTCCCTCCATACTTACCACTTTCCATATTTGTTCCTCTCATTTTCTCCCTACCTTTGTTCGGGCATTGGGATTTGCCACAATAGTAAGGGTTGTACCTTGCCTTGTGGGAAGAAGGGGATAAAGATCCAAGGGGTAAAAGTAGCTAGCAAGAGTTAAAAGCCAAAATGAAACCTTTGAGATTCTTCGTCTAGGGATTCTTGAGAAAGAAGTAAAAGGCTTCTCAATAGAAAAGGGAACCCGTAAGATAAATAAACATTCAAGGTATTAGTTGGTGGATGGGAGGTCTCATCATGAGCTGACCTATTATGACCATGGGTATGTAGCAGTATGATACTACCATCTATTTGGTCACCAAACCAGGTTAGTGGCTCTTGGTGGCATAGCCAAGAGAAAGGGGGTCTCATCATGATCCAACCTTCTCATCTCCATGAAAATATTGTGGGTAACGTTGTCACCTCTGGTCACCAAGCCAAGACAATGTACCTCAGCTCTTCCCTTGAAGCATAAAAGAAAAAGATAAAAATCAATAAAACTAAGAATAAAAGGAATTGAATGGGATAGGAAGAATAACATCTATGACAAGGTGCAACTTGCCCTCTACAAATTCACCCAAAGATAAGATCTACATTTCCATGTTATCACTGCACCCCATGCCCAAAACATTTCCCCCTCGCCACCTCAAACACACTTACATGGACTATATTGGATCTCACCTAGGAAACACCCCAAACTTAAGGAGGATTAACCCAATATGACACCGTGAGACCTTCTCCAAACCTGACATGATAAACTGCATAACACATTTGAGCATTTGTATGGGTAAAGGGGGGTTTGATGAACATGTTTGGGTAATTTGATTATTAGATGTGATTGGCATTGCTATGATCCCTGTGACTTATGAAACCTTGGAGGGTGTACTTGTTGTTGCTGCAGGACTTTTCCCGGTGGACTGGTACATATAGGAGAATGATTAGCTTGGACCTCCATGGGGATGAAATCCCATAGATGGATGTTGTGACCCCAACTAGAGGCAGATATACATCAGAGACTTTCACCAAGAAGAAAGAAGGGCGTTGCACCAACTACACCCCGACAAACCTAGACCCAGGGCGATCTTTCCTTTCCACATGGACATTGACCTATGGGAGCCCATGACGTCACCTTTGTGATCCTAGACGTCATCTAGAGTTAGTTTTTTCACCTTGAGGTCAGTTGTGATATGATTGGAATGTGTGGCATCATCCAGGGCCTTCAGAGGCCAAACGTCCTGCTTCTAGAGCCCAACGTTTCACCCTAGGGGCTCAACGTCACCCTAGAAGGGAATGAAGTCACCCTTGGAGATGATTTGAGGGGTTAATTACTTTCATTTATGTAAAAATTGGATTTTTGATGTAATTTGGCCAGGTTGGCCTTTTTATGACCTAATTTTAATTAAAGGTCAATGATATTGTATAAATAGAGAGAAAATACTCTCATTTTTTCATCATCACTCATCACACAAGTGGTGTGGTCTGAAATTCGGCCCTCTTTAAGGGTTATTGGCTGAACTAACTACTGCACAACTTCTTGGAGAGGTAATTTTTGGTGTATTTTGGATATTTCTCAATGTGGAAGATCTTCAACTAGGGTTTGGATTGATTATTCTTGGTGAAGTAAGTAGAAAATATGCAATTTGTTTATGTAATGAATGCTTGTGGTAAATTTTACTTGGTTCATGTTAACGATTATGAAATTGCTTGCTTAAACCCTAGGAGAGAAACATAAGTTACTTCTTTTTCTCTATAGTTTTCCACTTGTTTAAAGTTCTGAAGTGCACCTTGTTTAAGAAGTAGCTACTAGAGCCCTGAAGTGATAACTCTCTAGTAGTGTCACTCTACTTTCCTCTTGCATTATTTTCTCTAAATAGTATAAGGAAGGGAAAATTCGCTAGGGCCTAAGATCCGTTACTTTCTAGAAAATTTCTCCCCAGGACTTGGATGTTTGAGGCCTTGGATAGCCAACTCCTCCTCCATTCATCCCTTCTCCTTTGACAAAGTATTAACATTTCTACTTTGCTCCAAGTTTTTTCGCTGCTATTATGACTCCATAAATCCTAAAATACACTAGTCTACTCATTATAGTGGATGATTGATAAAAAAAACACTCAAACCTTTATCCTTGAAGCGTTTACTAACATTTGCTAACCCTAAACTAGACTAACTCCTTAGCTAACTTGCTGTTGTTGCAAAACATTGCTACATCCATACTTAATTCAAGCCAAATTGTTGCATTCACCTACACAACTCACACTTACATCATCCAAAAATCACTTGTGACAATTTCCAGTCAATCTACTAGATAAACGTTGAGTTTGCATGGTATTTCTTGCACTTTTGATCACTAGAATTTGTTGTTGTTGCAAAATATTGCCACAACCATCTAATTGCAGCAAATTCTCTACAAAAGTGACTTATTTTGCTAGCTAGACATTTCCAAACTTGCTTGTGACAAACTTTTATCATTCAGATAGGTTAAATCTATTTCTTCTTGTCATTTTCAAGCACTTTCAAGGCATAATTCTTGTGGTTGTTATAAAATATTAATTGTTGTTATAAATTTTTTCATTATTGCAAATTCATATCATCCGACTTACTTTTTTGGAGGTTTTTGGTCTTAAGAAGCACTAACATCATATCTTTGTACTTGCAAGTTGCTATATTTTCATGTTGTCTTGTTCTGGGACGGTACACTTGATTTTACCATTTCTTCATCCCTTAAAGACCATAAGAACCTTATGAATTGAGTGATCAATGAGAGGGGGATTTTCTTGCATCCTTGCCTTAGTTATCATCCCTTTAAGTCATTGGGGACATCTCCCCTAGGGTAATATTGATATATCCCAAAATATAAAGGGGTTTCTTATCAAGGTGATAGTGACATGTCACCCCCTATTATGCCAATCTTGCATCCACTTGCCTTGGGATTTGGGAAAGTACATATTGTGTGATAACAGTTGGCACAAACCGATTTTGGGAGAAAATCAAGGAATTTTTGAAGGAATCAAGGCAACGCCAAAAAATAGGGAGCATGCCAGAAACAAAGGAAAACTAGCGCTGAGGAAAATCAATTACAAAGTGGACAAAGTGTTGCAGAGCAGTTGGAAAGTGGAAAAGCGTTGAATTCGAGAACAGTTGGATCGTGGACCAATCGAGATTGAGTCAGTTGGAAAGTGGACAAACCTAATCCACTTAGGGTTAGTGTTTTTGTAAGGGCTTTGTCCCATTTTTGGTATAAGTAGAATGTATTGGGACTGTGGAAGTGGGTGTTGGAAGTTCTTAGTTTTTCTGAGTCTTAGATTTTCTTAGTCTACTCTAAGTTTTGTGAAGACTATTGCGATCTGTTGAGATCGATTTTTATGGAGGAAGAAATGTACAGTGCATGACACTATATTTTGCAGGAAGATTAATAAAGAGCTTAAGCGATTCATCTTTGTGGACGTAGCCTAGGAGGGGGTGAACCACAGTATATATGGGTTATGTGTGAATGTTTGCAGTACCTATGGTTATATTTTATTTAGTGAGTTTTATGATGAATATGTTAAAATGATAAAGGAATAATATCGCACACTAAGGATAAACTGAGGAAATCTGTAGAGAAACACTAAATGGATGAATGTCATAGTTAATATTCAAATCTGAATCCTATGTTGTAGTAAATGAATATATGCCATTTGGGTATATGTTGTTATAATGGTTAATGAAGGTCTGTTGGAATAGATGTGTCACTAGTTAGGACTAAGATCCACTGGTCAGGACTAAGATCCAGCTAGGGTTAGCATAATAAATGGGTATTCGAGGGATAGCATTGGAGTAGATCTAATGCCTCTGAGAGAGAAGTACATCATATCCCATGGTTGCAGACACATGAGTCCTGTGACCACCCATTGAATCCATCTCAGGTGATACTGTGCATTGCACTCTATGTGCTATGTTGCCTTCTAGTATCTAGAAGGGCCTATGGTTGAAGGGTTGTTGGTAATCCTGTAGTTAGAACTTGGGTCAGCCCATAAAGCGAACAAATGTTAATCTTATGGTGCACTTTTGGAAGAAAACTGAATAAACTGAAAACAAGCATAAGGAATGTATGATTTTGAAGTTAGTATGGTTCATTTATCATGAAAATAGCACAATATGCACAAAACAGACTAGGTATGACAAGTTTAACGAATCTCTCTCTCTCTCTTACACACACACATACAAATTGAAACCACAATTCTCTATCCACATGAATAGTCCTTGTTTACCTATGGGTAGACATGCTAATTGCATAGAGGCAAATATAAGTAAATATTTGATTTTTGAAGTCATAACTATTTTAACACTTTGTGACATTTTCTCTCTTCATGAGACAATTGTTCTTGAGATGTTGACATGGCCTCAAGCCCCGAGAATTTGATTTTCCTTGTGTACCATCCTTAGAATGATGAGAAGTGCTCAGTGGAATTCCCGGAAAAATGAATCACATTGAAAAAAAAAGATATATGGTTGAATGGACATTGTGAAGATACATTGATAATATTTATTCACTGTAACAAGGGAAGTTCCATTAACATCATAGCTTTTTTTTTGACAATTTTATTAATGCACTTGCATATTTATTGATGGGGCATATATTTTGATTTAATAGGTTCCCAAAGAGAATTGAATCATGTCAAAGGTTCTATTCAACATTTGAATCTATTAAGATGTTGAACCAAACACCATTTTTATTTCAAGTGCACAATGTCTTTCCCTTATCTAGTTTTTTCCCTAGTGATTTGTAACTATCATGGATATTCCATTAGAACAGTTTGTCACAACAAATTTTACATTATTACACAATATATTCAATATATTAATATTTATTCTTTTACTTTATATTTTAGATTTAATACAACTAGCTTAGAGCACAAAATATTGAAATTGAAATGAAAGAAGTTATGCAAGTAACACACCATCCACGAACACAAGATGTACCCTCAAAAAACCCAATATGGAAAAATCCTAACTAGAAGGTCATGCTTATGCCTTTCTCTTTTCTTCTTGGTTATGAAATGCAAATACAAAGAAAGTGCACTCACTATAGAGTTGCTAGGAAATTGTGGCATGCATGGCTACTATAGGATATTCTACTTCTTTTGTTATGCTTTAATATCCAACTCCTATATGCTCTGCTAAGTTATGGAACAATAAACAATACAATGAGAATGAAACCCCTTCCTTTCCTTGCGGTCTATTGTTTAACATGGCATGATATCCATCTAGCGTTAGGGTTAGGGTTTTTGCATGCCTCAACTCCTTATTAGGGTTAGAGTTTTGGACCCTCTAGAATCTTCTTGAAAATCTATGCATGAATATCTCCACATTTGTGAGTAATGGAAGCCAACATGGCATCCACTAGGTTTCATGGTAGTAAACAAGATATGTTAACTTGTCAGAGGCATAAATTACTCATACAAAGTTCGACTGAGGTGATCTTCATACCATTCAAAAGTTCTTGATGTGTAGAAAAGTGTCTAGGGGTTGGGAACTTTGTTTTCAAAATTTTGACCCCCTAAAATGCCATTTGATGCCTAAAAAAGGATCTAAATGTTTCTAGACCCCAAATCACCAAAACAAGACCTTCCCCTGAAATGGGCCCTACAATCCAATAGCTCCAATTTTTCCACTTGGGAAACTACCAAAATATATGAAACAATATATAATGATCCATTTCAGATCATACCTCCCCATTTATGGAATCTTTTGGTCTCAAAAATATTTCATTGAAGGAGCTGAGGAAATTTTTACTTTAACTTCTCCCTAGAGTACCATCTATCCTTGCCTAGAAGTTGTCCTATAAACCAAACTTCYARAGTTTGTGCTAACCTCGTTTGGTTGTTCTAACTTCTTCTAAAAAATTGTATCTTCTACTAAATCTAACTGATATTCTAGTGTTAATTCCTYTATGGTAGGTAAGATTTTCTCATCTAGTMCGAAATGGAAGGCTCATTGAGTTTCARATTTTCCACATTCCCTATTGAGTAAATGTGCATTTATGARGGTAGACCGAGTATGTAGGTGATGTGTTGGTTTTGTCACTTGGGTGAGCAAAGAAMAACACTTGCATGTTTAGATAAGCCTGCTAAACAAGACAAAAGTTTGTGAGTGGGTTAGAAAAACCAAACACACATGAAAACAAAGAAATATAACTAAAAAAAACTAAGAAAAAAAATGTTAGAAAGCTTGAGAAACTCAGAACCATGAAAATCAAACAATGACCAACATAATGCTACCAATGGATCAATATATTAGTAGGAAAAACATAGTAGAGAAAGGCAGGGAATTATGAGTCCCCTCTTCCTCCTTAGGAGGGCTCTTGAGTTCCCTAATTGAGAGCTCTTCTCTCCATACAATGGAAGAAATGACAAATGGTGAAGAAAAACAATGCTTGTTCCCTCAAGAGGTGAGTGGAATGGCATATTGCAATGGTGCTTGAAGGCTTCAAAGAGAAAAGAGGATTCTCAAGGAAGTTCATGCAACATAAAAACGCCTTGAAGATATTGGTTTCTTAGCACACCCATGGCTCTTATTTATAGTATCCATTCATGGAAAAATGTACTTGGTTCATTGTGTGAACCAAGGGCATTTTAGGGCACCCTCTAGCCCTTGACCAGCCCCCAAGCTAAATTTCGCTCAAATATGAGTGTCAAATCGTGTTGGGGGTTGGACTAGAAGTGGTTGAGGGGATGACAAGATACATAAATGCAGTGTTCATAGAAGTGCATGGATTTTCTCGTAGACATTCGTGCATTTTGTGCATAGTGCACGCTGAGGGCTGTGTTGGCTTGTGCATACTGTGCACTGTGCGTGCACTTCCTTTGGTGAATTTGCCCACTTTGATTTTTTTCCCAATTGTATAGTTTTTTGCCTTTTGATGGACTTTAGTGTTGTAGGTGGACTAATTGCTGTTGACATTGACATTTTTCTTCAACCATTGTGTGCAATGTTGCGGATGATTTTTTAGTGATAACAGATGCCCCCTGATGTGTGAGGTTAGGAGAGTACGTATAGACAAAATAAATCAATGTTTCATTTGCTCAGAGTGCCATTATAATGAAGAGTGAAGAGAGGAAATGCAAGAGCTATCTGTTGGAAAAATGTGGGACCCAAACCATTCTCTAGGAAAAAAAAGAAAATATGTGTACAAATAAGGCGGGCATGCCCCATGCTCATGTCATGAAACCAAAATGTGAGACTGTGACTGAAGATGGATGTTGATGTAGATAACTCCAGCACCCTCGGGGGCGGTTGATAATGACAATTGACAGTTCTTAATGGTGAAAAAAATCTTAAGTGAGGCAAAGAAGATGGTAATAATTGTCAATGACTCATAGGAATTGATGGCCTAACAAATTCAAACGCCTTCAGATGGTATGAAACAACTGCAATAGTTGCATAGTAAGACCCACCGTAACATGAGAGTTTTTCTGAAGTTGAATATTATGGGGGTCAATGGAATTAGAGAGAAATGATGATTCTCTCTGTGTCGTCCGAGACTCCTGATTGTAAAGGTAGTGGGAGTGAAGATATTTTCGCCCTCCTGGAAACTGTGTTGATGTCAACATAAAGGGAGGCACGACTCCAAGAAACAAAGGGCTTCGTGAAATCCACTGATTAATAGATGATATCAGGTATTGACGGGTAAAATGAATGAAGTCAAGATGCGGTGAGACTCAAGACTGCCCTTGGTTGGGGAATTTTGAAGGATGATTGGAAAAAATCATAAAACTAGATCTAGTGTCATGGGGGCAACTAGATATGGGGTTAAACTTGTGCTAGAGGATAATAAAGTGGAAAAACTTAGATATCATGGGTACATGGACTTGGGATACTTGGGGTTCATGAACGATGTTGGTATGAAAAAAGAGTGGATGCCCCAACCAAGGACAACATGGGTTTCTTTGCTAGGGAAAAGAAGGCCATCAAGGTTGACAATGAAAAAGCTATGTATATGTTGGAAACAAAGGCTTTATAGAGTTACCAAATAAATAAAGAATGATTTGGATTGAGTATATAGATACAGAAACGGGTGCCCTAGTGAAAGATGGCTTGGCCTATTGAGGCACAAGTTTGTGAAAGAGAACTAGTGGAGGGTGGGGGCCCCATGGGTGGGTTTCTGTATTAGGTAAATGGATGGAGGACAATGTGCAGATGGGAAAATTTATGGTGGATGAGATGGATGGATAATGAAACTACGAAGGTGCATTCAATAGAACCGAGATGATATGACCTGGGATTTCATTGGGAAATTTAGCAATATGATGAGAAGAAGTATGGGGTTCATTCTCGGAAGTGAATAAGACTATCAAGACTCCCATAGCGAAGGGGTGAAATCAACATGAGTGGTAATTTTCCAAGGGGAACTATGAATGGGACAACTCATGTGGGGGAGGGTGATATCGGGTGAGAGTACCCAAATGCAGAAGAGGTAAAGGTACTGCAGAGCCGGATGTAAGGACCCTAGAGGTAAATGTCAGAGGGTGTGACTGGGATATGCAAGTGATTTACAAAGGGAATAATTACATGCCAGTGTCGAACATATACCTGAAGGGGATGTAAGCATGTGGAAAAAGTACATGCACACATGAAAACCAAAAACCCAACGTGAACAATATCTAATGATAAAGAACATATAACAACTATTTCATAAAATTGAAAGTGAGCACGCATACCTGAACGTGAAGTGAGAAAAATGCTCCTCCAGGGCCAAGTGCAAATGATGACCCGAGGAATATAAATGTGTAGATGGTGGGACCAGGATCCCGTGGCTGAGAATGGATCGAAAAAAAAAGGCTCTGGGTTTTTGTAACAGAGTGTGGAAGTTGGGAAAAAGGGGCTATATATGGCTAGTGGGCCCATAATGCCACCTCATTTGTACATGTCACTTTTGTTGAGCTGAAGAGATAGCTGTGAGGATATTTTGAGATTGCGGGAGCATGAGGCTATCAATCTGGGAGTGGCGAGAGACAGGTTAGTGGGCCTATCATCCCGCATTTTGTGAAATTCCTAGTTTGTAGGTAGGGGCTATACGGAGGGTCGTACAGGGGAGTTTAAGAGTAGGGGCCCACTGGTGCATGGGAAAAGGAGAAATACCCACGCATATGTGTGTGGGTATAACCCAATTTCCCAGACATAATGTGCAGTTGTGATTGACAAAATCGTGCATGTGGGCGCAAGGGTTGGGCATACGAGTGCGCATGAGATACGCTCCTGTCTGACTGACAGCTGCACACTCATGCACAATTGTTTCTCAGACAACTGTGCATTAGTGTGTAGATGTGAAAAGAACAGGTGCACACATGTGCACACCTGTCTGGGTGAAAGTCATGCATTGTGGGAAAGGCTAAGGGTTTGTAATTTTTTATATTGTTTTATGCTTTTTGTTGGATGATTAGGCTGATCAAATGTTTATGTGTGGTTGCAGGTGATCAACAGAGTATACAACACCATGTCGTTCCATTGGAGAGAGTGTGACTGGGACCAGTTACGAGAGGTGGTGAGAGAGTAGTCGGGTGTGCAGAGAAACTTGGCAGCCTATGGGTTGATCAAGTTCTTCGACTTCCCCCTGATACAATCGCATGAGTTCCTACTACAGTATCTGATTGGGATGTGGAGCACTAACCTGCAATGCTTCATAGTGAGAGGGGAGAAGCTTACATTCTTTGTGACATAGGATGTATATTTCTTAACGGGGCTCCCATTATGTGGGATGGCCCTACCTGTTGAGCCTCATCTACCCGGGGAGGATCGAGTGGAGACTATGGCAGCTCACCATTGTATTGGGTCGAACCCTATGTCGGGTTCGGTCATCCACATTGAGGCCATCGACAAATTATTGACCGAGTGCATCACGACGATGGTGGTGAGTATCTACAGATCCTTGGGTACTCATTGGATCACTGGTGGTCAGTTGAGGATTGTGGAGTAGGTCTTGGATGGAGACCTGTTTGCATGGGGTGTGATTATGCACACCAAGATGATGGGACAGTTGAATCAGTGTGGGAGAGCTGACTCCGGTGACTTCGTGTTTTGGTCCGTTCTGGTGGCCTGGTTTTTAGAGAGGGTGCCTCTGTTGCACCAGAGGATCCTGCTAGAGCCCACGGGGCGACGAGAGTTGTGTTTGATGCAGTGGAACCACGTGTTGGACCAACATGGAGGTGGGGAGGGTGGCCACTATTTCACGGCCACGGTGGCTGGAGTGTGGCACTAGATGCCACATAATATCCTAAGATATCCATATGAGGGTATGGACTATCGACATGATTCGAACATGGTGTTTCCTCCCAGGGAGGACTGGGATCAACGAGGTATGTGTTATAGTTTTATGTTGTGTGATTTTGATAGATAACATTGATTATATATGTATATGTATGCTGACACTATCTCTGGTGTTGTTTTTCATATGTGGGACCCCGAGGGCGAGAGGTGGAGGTGGTCGGGGAGCCGACTCACTAGGGGCTAGATCGACCAGTGCCTGCAAAGCCAAGGGTTGTACAAAGGAGGTGACAAGATGATGTTGGTGTTCAACTAGCGAGAGAGTTGTAGGAAGATGTCGGGGTGATGCTGGAGGACTTGCCTAGAATTTTCGAGCGAGTTATATAGGGTGTGCCCGAGGGCATGTGGGCCCACATCCAGGATGATGAGGTCCTGGCGAAGTGCATGGGAGTACCAAAAGAGTGGCGGACCCTGATTCGTTGAGAAACAGTGGCGGGGGCAGTGATTGTAACATCCCCAACCTCCAAAAGGTAGGGCAATGCTACCTACACAACCTTAACTTCTCCTTTAAAGCTCTGATACCATTTTGTAACATCCCCAGCCACCAACAGGCCGGGAAATGCTACCTACACAACCTTAAATTCACCTTTAAAGCTATGATACCATCTTGTAACATCCTAAACCATCAAAAAGCCTAGGCAATGCCACTACTTTGCTCCGACTTAGCTGTGATACCAACCTGCAGCATCCCCGACCCTCCACAGAGACTGGGCAATGCCACTACTGCAGAATATTCACATATAAATATAATATGCATTAAATCAAATTAACACATTTTAACATAGAGTTATTGTTACCATTCATATTTAAATAGAATTAACAACAATTCATACATGCAACAAAACACATGATAACATTCTAGCATTATGCATATCATAAAATTAAGTAGATAAATTAGACTTATCTTTCAACTGGAATAACACCACCAACTGCATGCAGACCTTCCATGAGCCTCCCAACCATAGACCGCACTACTCATCACTCTCAGCAGTAGGTCACCCTTGAGCTGAGACTAGGCTCCATCGGGCAAGGGAATCCTAGGCTAGGCAAGGTCAACGGGAAGACACAAATTTTATGAGGATGGATTCTCTCCCAGGAGCCACTTATGCCCACTACTCACAAACTCTCATTCCCCACATTCATGTCCCACCCTAGGAGTATACACCTTCACTGTCACCAGGAAAATCCTTCGACTGCTAAACCTCCCTTACCTTGGGCTTCAGCAACAGGCCGGACCAGAATTCTTCGAGCTCTGTGGTAGCTACAAGACCCCTTCCAGGAGTTCTCACTTCCTCCGCGCACTCTCTCACATGGAGAGAGTCCCTCACAGGCCTGACAACCTACCTCTTCAACCACAACCACCTCCCTCACCCAGAGAGAGTGTTGCACACAGGCCTGACAACCTGATTCTTCAGCTCTGTTCCAGCACAAGGGGGACAAAATTAAGACTCATCAAGGAACAAATGAAGGTAGCTAATCACACTCAGTCAAGGTACTATGTGGCCATAACATCCCACAATTATAACACAAACGACATAGACAATTATGGTATGCTCAGGTTTCACATAAGACAACAACCCAAACAATTAAGCACGAACTCATATTTGCAGTGTGGATAAATTGGGTTCACATGACACACATAAGACATGGCTCAGTCCACGGGTTTTCCACTGGTTTTCAGGGCACATGACAAGGAATCAACGCAGAGGTCAAATGCGAATTCAAACGGTTTAGATGGAGGATGCATCGGCTTCTCAGAAAAAACATCATGATTTTTTGGTTTCAGAGCTGCGTGAGGGTATGCGAAGATCAGATGCCCACCACATATGGTTCAGAAAACAAACGGAAGAATGGAGGATGAACCCCCATAACGGCTCAATTCTTGGGTTAAATTTCACGTGCCTAGGCCGACACATGTCGCCCATGAAGCTGTATGCACTCCATCAAGTATGCATTCCCTTCTCCACGAACTTAGGATAAAAATATACCTTTCACATCACTTTGGAATAATAAAAATATATTATTCAAGGACTTAAGATCTCAAGCTTAGCCCCTCTTCCAACCTTTCAACCCCCTCTCCCTTACCCATTCCGTGGAAGCTTAGTCCCCCATCAATCTTTCTTCATGGTCAATCGACACACAATGATGTTTATATATTATATTAATGATCTTCATAATTACATATACAAAATCAGGCTCCTGGCCTTTAACACCTAGGATCTCTGACCTAATCACTAAATAAGCCTCCTATCTTATCATAACTCGGCTCACCAACCTACAAAACATGTTTACAATTTATAAATACAACTGGGGCTTGTCCTTGGGGATATTACAATCCCCCCCCCT
>JZKD02S0779132.1:14838-26369 GCA_000966675.3 Picea glauca | reverse complement strand
ATCCAATCCCATGGCAATGATCCACGATCAATGGTTGTTATCTATCCTCCTTCCACACACGATCCCATATCTACATGATCTTTCGACACGTAGCTCCCTTCTAAATCAACGACTACGGTTGATTTCGGCTCTTTGGTCCTCGGGAGTTTCAACTCTCAACTATTTGCTCTTCCCGTATGGAAATATTCTAGAGTGGAAGATATAATGACACCTATCCTCAACAATCAAACAGTTTTGATGAACTACGACTCTCCGGCCTTTGGGAGTTCTCACGTCTCCACAGACACAAATCTCCAGAGTGAATTTCCCCGGAGTGACAGATCTTCTGCCACGTGTCCTCTCCAAATCAACGACCCTGATTCTCTTCGAGACTTCGAGACTTTGAAAAGTCCACTCTTTCTGACCAAGACCAGATCAACAATCCTTCGACCCTCTTCTTTCCTCCAGAGTTCTTCGTTCCCGGAGTTCTAGATCTGGCACCGCGTGTCCTCCTTCACATCGACGACTCTCATCGTTTCGGGACTTCAGCGCTTTGTGATATTTTGAAACACAACTTCTCAAAAACCCCGGAGTACGATCCTCCAAAGTTCATGATCTCGTGACACCTGTCCAACCCAGATGAATGACTCCCAGCTGCTTCGACTGTTTAGGCTTTGACGATTTCAAACTTTCATCCTTCACATTCTTTCGAAGTATTTTCTCCTGAAACTGATGGATTTCTGCACAAGTCCTTTCAGACGATGGATGGTCCCACATCACTTCGGGACTTTATTAATACCACTCTCCCTTTTTCCTTGGCTCCTCCTTAGAGGTGACCTTGGGCGGTGACCTCACGCAAACACGCGATTGCGGGCACGCTCAAAGGTGGTTTGAGACCAAGCTACTTTTTTTCCCACAATTCACCTTGAGCCTACATGCATCCTTCCTCCAAAACCATGGTTTGTATTGCGGCCCACCCTCGAATTCCTAAATCTCAAGCACCTTCTATCCTCGCAATGCAAGGTGACCATTGATCTCACGATATTGACGATGCTTCTAAATGGATGACCGATATCTACCTCCAACAGTTCAAATATCCCTCTCCCAGATCAACGGCTGACATCGTTCCTCCTCATGAGCTTTTGACTCCTTCCGACTTGGAAGAGTTTGTGGATATTCAAAGGTTTTGGCCTTTGAACTTTCTCCTACGAGTCTGCCTCTTGGATCTCATCTTCGCTCTTGTAAGCGTTATCTATTTTGAGCTTTAGAACTTAGAATAAGTCTAACTCCTATGCACTCTTACGTTATCTCTTCTAAGATTTTCAATTTACTTAGTCTCCTAAGGGTCTCGGCCCTTCTGTTTCCTTTCAAAGGAAAAATTCATGCCCTCTTGGCAACCTTTTGCTCAAAGCACACCTTGGTGAGTGTTTACTATAGAGTGTTCAACAACTCTGTGAGTATATTCCTTTGATACTCTTCTCCCTGAACTCGATAAAGAGTTCTCTCTGTGCACACTTGCACTCGCTCGATGCCTGCCTGGTAGAGCCCTATAGAGTTCTCAGTGACTCTATCTCTCTCTGAACTCAACAAAGAGTTCTTCCTATGCACTCCTTGCACTTCTACTGATGAAGGTTCAACGGTATCTCTCCTGAGCTTATCTAAGGTTAACTTACCTCTGTCAACGCACTCCTTGCAGGCAATGTGCACTGCTTGCACTAAAAACATCAAAGAAGAGAAACAATTGAAAATTATTCAATAATTCACCAGTTTATGCATTCAAAGCAATCCAATTTAAGAAAACGTTCAGATTTCATTTTCTTTCCGAGCTCTTCTCTGCTCTGTAATAATTTTTGGGCATTAGCCCCTTTCTCTCAGTCCCCAACCCACACAACCATGGGTCATGACCAAGTGCTAAATCGATAAGCATTTAATTGGGCCTTCGACTTCAGAAGTTTTCAAAGCACCACACAACAATCTCTCGCAATTATGGATTACAAAACTTGCGAAATAAGGTGGATCAACTGTCCACGTTTACTCAACATCCGACAACTAACACTCACTATGGAAACTAGGCGTCTAAGTTCTGGAATTTCGAGGCTTCGGGACTTTGAAAGATTTTACATCCGTGCATTCGAAATGTTATTCTCTGAACATTCCCAATCACCTTTGGAGACGTCGTTATGTCACATCACTTAATGCTTTCCAGTTGTAGGGGCATGCAAAGGTGGTTTGGAGTAACCTACCTTTCATCCCACAATTCTTCTTACACTAACACGTAACCCCTCGGTGAAACCGCGGTTTAGATTGCGGGACTGCCTTGGAGAATTAACTCTCGTGCAACTTGGGTCCCCGCAATGCCTCCTGGCCGTCGATCTTGATGTATCGTGATCAACGCCAGTGTGGGTCCTCCAAACTTTAACTATGTTACGTAACCTCGACCCCACTAGCCCTGCTCATATGACACGCCACATGGCAGAATACTAGCGCCTGACTCGTGGCCCAATTAGATGGGTGTCACATGTCACGTTCCATATGGAATTTCAAACTTCTACAGGTTCAAAACTGACTGACATGTGGCGCACAACTCATGTGTCCATGTCAAACCAAGTTACATCACCATGCCACGTCACTTTGGAGTTTCAGACTTCATCCCTTCTCTTGTTTCTAGCATCAGACTTCACTGAAGTCGGGAAGTTTGAAGGGCTTCCAGGTTAACCCTTATGCACCTTCCCCATATCTGACGGTCGTAAGGGATTTCCCTTCCTTCCAAATAGATCCTACTGCACAGAACAAACTCTATTACTCTGTGGATTTCCAAAGGAATTCACGGCTAACTTCCTTGCAAGATTACCAGATCTGACGGTCATGAAGGATTTTCCTTCTCCCGAACAGATCCTAATGTCCACATTACTCTGCGGCCCAATACCACATCTATCGTGGTTTTACAACACCGCTACTGCTCCTGAGCTTCGTAACATGACCAAGGTAACTTCTTAGCACTCAGGAAGGTTATAGGGTTCAAAATTAGTCCTCTAGACACAATTTCCTTTCGAAACCTTGGGTCCAATGACCACTTACCCAACCCATCCAGGCTCTGTGTTGAAACCTTGGTTCAGAACTTGAGTTTTGTCTACTTCGACAACAATTCTTTCGAAACTTTTGCTTCATTTTCCACTGACATGGCCCATCCAGGCTCAGTGTTGAAACCATGCTCTGATACCATTTTGTAACATCCCCGACCACCAATAGGCCGGCAAATGCTATCTACACAACCTTAACTTTTCCTTTAAAGATCTGATACCATTTTGTAACATCCCCGACCACCAACAGGCCGGGAAATGCTACCTACACAACCTTTTAACTTCACCTTTAAAGATCTGATACCATTTTGTAACATCACCCTATCAACAGGCCTGGGCAATGCCACTACTCAGCTCTGACTTAATTGGGATACCAAACTGTAGCATCCTCGACTCTCCACAGAGACTGGGCAATGCCACTACTACGGAATATTCACATATAAATATAATATGCATTAAATCAAATTAACACATTTTAACATAGAGTTAATGTTACCATTCAGATTTAAATAGAATTAACAACAATTCATGCATGCAACAGAACACATGATAACATTCCAACATTATGCATAACATAAAATTAAGAGGATAAATTATACTTATCTTTCAACTGGAATAACACCACCAATTGCGTGCAAAACTTCCATGAACCTCCCAACCATAGACCACGCTTCTCATCACTCTTAGCAGTAGGTCGCTCCCGAGCCGGGACTAAGCTCCACTGGGCAAGGGAATACTAGGATAGGCAAGGTCAATAGGAAGACACATAGTTTATGAGGATGGATTCTCTCCCAGGAGACACTTATGCCCATTTCTCACAGACTCTCATTCCCCACATTCATGTCCCACCCTAGGAGTATACACCTTCACTGTCACCAGGATAGTCCTTCGGCTGCTAAAACTCCCTTGCCTTGGGCTTCAACAATAGGCTAGACCAGAATTATCCAATCTCTCTGGCATCTACAGGACCCCTTCCAGGAGTTCTCACTTCCTCCGCGCACTCTCTCACCTGGAGATAGTCGCTCACAGGCATGAAAACCTGCCTCTTCAACCACAACCACCTCCCTCACATGGATAGAGTGTTGCACACAAGCCTGACAACCTGCTTCTTCAGCTTCATTCCAACACAAGGAGGACAACAATAAGGTTCAAAAAGGAACAAATTACGGTAGCCAATCACACTCATCCAAGGGACTGCATGGCCACAACAACCCACAGTTATAACACACACGTCATAGGCAATTACGATATGCTCAGGTTTCACAGAAGACAACAACCCAAACAGTTAAGCACGAACTCAGATTTGCAATGTGGATAAATTGGGTTCCTAGGACACACAGGAGACACGACTCAGTCCACGAGTTTGCCACTGGTTTTCAGGGTGCGTGACAAGGAATCAACACTGAGGTCGAACAAAGACTCAAATGGTTAAGACAGAGGATGCGTCGACTTCTCAGGAAAACATCATGGTTTTATGGTTTCAGAGATGCGTGAGGGTACGTGGAGATCAGACACCCACCACACACGGTTTAGACAATAGACGAAAGAATGGAGGATGAACCTCCATCATAGCGCAATTCTCGGGTTAAATTGCATGTGCCTGGGCTGACACATGTTGCCCATGAAGCTGCATGAATTCCATCAAGTATGCATTCCATTTTCCAAGAACTTAGGATAAAAATATACCTTTCACAACACTTTGAAATAATAACAAATTATTATTCGAGGACTTAAGCCCTCAAGATTATCCCCTCTTCCAACCTTTCAACCACCTCTCCCTTACCCATTCTATGGAAGCTTAGTCCCCCATCACTCTTTCTTTGTGGTCGGTCGACATGCAACGATGTTTATATATTATATTAATGATCTACATAATTACATATACTAAATCAAGCTCCTGGCCTTTAACACCTAGGCTCTTCGGCCTAAACACCAAATAAGCCTCCTAGCTTATTATAACTTGGCTCACCAGCCTACAAACCATGTTTACAATTTATAAATACAACTGGGGCTTGTCCTTGGGGATATTATAGTGATGAATGGTCGACTACCTCCTGGACCTGGAGGCCCCCCAGATGATGGGGTGCCTCCAGCTGATAGAGGACCCGGGGGGGAGCTCTGGGGGCACCGTGAGTGCTGATTTTTGTATGTATAGGCTTGGGAGCCCGTTTTTGTATAGGGTATTTTATACCCATTTTTGTACTCATAAGGATGGGGGTATTCATGGGCCTACGGACGATTGTACATGTGTATTTTTTTAAACACTGATGATCTTCGTGATATATATATATATATATATATTGATCATGTGTGTCTCTATGCCTTATGTTTTTATGTATGATGTCTTTTCTATGGGTTGCGATAAATGTATGATGCTATGTATAAAATGTTGTTTAATGTGATAAATGCCAATCTAATACTAGGTTAGCCATGTGATATTCTACTTGATTAAGTTGTCTTGGAATATGTGTAAATGTGATGGAATCAAAGTTGCGAGATAGGAGTCTAACTTGCAAGTATTTGCGAAAGAGGCAAGGATCATGAACATGATATACATTGTTGAGTTGCAGGACGACAAACTGAGAATCTAATAGAATGTTAAGATGATGATTGTGGAGGTGACTGACCTCGATGAGGAGACCAATGATGACATCGTATCTGGCTTGGTTGTTGGTGGTCGAGCCCAAACATATGCCACTGAAGTGGAGCAGGACATGTGAGGGAGAATAGAGGGCCCAAGCAGGCGAAGCAAGATTTTGGGTCCAATGGATGGCACCATCAGCGTAACCGATGTGGTAGGATGATGGATAATGCATATGTCAATAACATGGATAATATATCCGACATGAGGAGTGGTGGTGGAAAACATGGCTAAAAACTCTACAAATGTGTACAAAGAAAAACCTAAGGTAGGGGGGCTACGCTTAGGCATAAAACTTCTCTAAGTACAACCCGTTGACGAATTCTTTGAGAGGGTAGCCATATGGAGAGGCTAATATGTAGGTTCCTTTCATGAGGTAGTGTTGGACGATGTAGGGTCCATGCCATAATGACTTGAATTTCCCATGATCGAGAGTATCATGGGAAATATTGTAGGCTAACACGATATCACCTTCGTTAAATGAGCGAAGGTTAACATGACGGTCGAAGGTGGCTTTGGACCATTTTTTAGTTTCCTAATTGTGTTGTAATGAATATCATCAATCTTCATCAAGCAAATCTAAGGTCAACAGGCACTGCTCCATTGGAGCGGTGTCAGGTAATATCTCATTGGTAGTGCATAATGTTGGGATTTTTCACTTGATAGGAAGGGTGGCTTTGATCCCATGGATGAGGTGGAATGGTGTAAAACCTGTGGCAGTTTTGAATGTCATGTGATAAGCCCATAAAGTGGAAAAAAACATATGATTCCAGTTGGTCTTATGTTTGTTGATGGTATGTTGTAGCATGGTTTTGACGACTTTGTTGACAACCTCGACTTGTCTGTTGGATTGAGGGTAGTATGGGGAGGAAAACTCAGGGGAGAAGCCTAAATTTGAGGAGATATATGCAAAGATCTTGTTTTCAAAGTGTTTACCATGATCAGAGACTAACTGTATTGGGACTCTGAACAGGGTATTGACGTGGTTGAAGAAAAAATGCATTGTTGTGGCAACAATGTTGTTAAATGTGGGCATGGATTTGACCCACTTGGTAAAGTAATCTACTGCCACGAAAATGTACTTGTGTCCATTACTGGATGGAGGATGGAAAGTCATGAAGTCTATGCCCCATTTACAGAAGGGGTTGACTATGATGAATGGATGTAGAAGAGTTGGCGGCGCTCATGCTTTGTTTGCATAAAGATGGTGTTTGTCACATCGCTTGACAACGTGGATGTAGTCATGAAACAAAGTGGGCTAGAAGTACCATGCTCGAATGATTTTTTTGGTAGTGCACATACCCGAGAGGTGACCACCGTAAGCACCACTGTGGCAATCATTCAAGACCCGGTCAACTTCGTCGATGGTAAGATATCGCCGAAGAATGATGTCAACCCTGCATCGATAGAGAATATCTTCGATGAGGAGGTATCGAGGGGCCTGATGGTGAATGCGTCAATGATCATCTCGAGAGAGATGAGACCCAAACTTCTATTTGTGAAGGTAGATGAGGAGATCATTGTACCAGGGGTCATCTGAGGGGATGAAGAAGAGGTGTTCTTTGGGGAAATCCTTGTTGATAGGGGAAGGTTTAGTGTCCAAGGGAATAGTCATAAAGAGTTCGACGAAGACAAACAATTTATTTTTTGGGGGAGCAGAGAAATCTAGATCGTATTCTTGAAGGATAGCAATCCATCGGAAAAATTTACCATTAATCTATCTTTGACTAAGCAGGTACTGCAGGGGGCTAGAATATGCTATGACCTTGGTCGTTCGAAGTAGAATGTAATGTCATAGTTTTTAGACTGCGAGGACAACTGCTAACGCCAGTTTCTATTCATGATTATACTTCAAGGTTGGCTCTAAAAGGTTTTTACTAATGTAGTAAATGACATGTTCACGCCCATCATCCCCTAATTGGATGAGGAATCCTGCCACCGGGACAACTAAGGCTGACAAGTGGAGGATGTAATCACGATCATAGTCTGGGGGAATAATCAAAGGGGCATTTGATAGGGTAGATTTTAAATCATCAAAAGTTGTTTGAGCATGTTTGTCCCATCGAAATTGGATATCATGTCGTAGTAAGCGAAGAAAAATATGTGCGCGAGTGGTGTAGTCTGGGACAGAGCGAGATAGGAAGTTGGTTTTTCCTTGTAGGCTTTATAGTTGACGTAAATTCCTCGTTCATGGAATTTATGTGATAGCTTGGACCTTGAGGGGGTCCACCGTGATGTCGTGTTGGGAGACAATGAACCCAAGGAGGTGCCCGATAGTGACGCAAACGACACACTTGAGGGGGTTTAAGCGGATATTATATTGGTGACATCATTGGAAATTGATGAGTAAGTCGTCTAAATGTTGGGTTTGATTTTTGGATTGAGGAGTGAGGTCATCCAAATAAGTAAGGATGATGTGAGAAAGATCATGAAAAACATAGGTCATGGCCCGCTGAAATGTAGCACCAATGTTTTTGAGTCCAAAAGGCATGACGCGATAAGAAAAAGTACCCCAAGGGGTAGTAAAAGCGGTTTTGTACTGATTTGTTGGATGGATTTGAATTTGATTATAGCTGGATAACCTGTCCATAAAGGACAAGGCTTCATAGTTGACACAATCATCGATGATTTGGTCGATGAACGAGGTTGGGGAATTGTCTTCGGGACAAGCATGGTTGAGATATCGAAAGTTTGTGCAGACGAGAATAGTTCCATGTTTTTTGTTAACAAGGATGGGGTTGGATACCCACGTAGTGTACACAATGGGGTAAATGAAACCAGCAACGCGTAACTTGTCAATTTCAGCTTTGATATCCACGGTAGCTTTGGATGGGTGTAGGGGGCATTTCTTTTGACGAATTGGGGTGACATCTGGCCATGTGTCGATTCGATGTTCGATGATAGAAGGTTTGAGGCCAGGAATCTTCGTATATGACTAGGAAAAATTATTCTGGTATTCCTAAAAGAGAGCTTTGTAAGCAGTGAGTTATTCATGGGAGCATGCGGTGCCAATGGTGATTTCTTCCACGATTCTCGATTTAAGGGAAATGCCAATTTTGACTATGGGGGAGATGTTGGCCATGTTTCCTTCTTTAAAAGAATATGGGGCAGGGATAGGGTTTTTGAACCAGTATATATGCCCTGAAGGAATAAAATCCTTGGTTTCAATTGCGCACATGGAGGCTTGGATAGGAGGTTGAAAGGCCTCTTGTGAAATAAAAAGTACTCGGTGATGGAGTGCATTCCATGGGTAATTGGGGGTAGTGAGTTCCTCTAGGATATCTTTGTCGTTGTGAAAAACAAGGATGATTTTAGGGGATAAATTTCTCTCATGGGCTAATTCTCCATGGTTCCCCCCCCAAAAAAAATTGCTATTCTAAAAATGTTTAGCCCAAATTCTATAGGATAAAATTATTTTACCTTAAAAATCGCTAAGATTTTATAAAAACTATATAAAATCCTTAGAAATTTGAATATTTTTACAAAAATATCGCCAAAATAGAAATTTGAATATTAGTAAGATTCACCAAATTTTCTACATTTTAAAATAAATTTCCATCCTTAAAATCATCCATGGTGAAAAATGTGAGAATACAAGGGATCCTGGGAGGTGACAGGGGGAATGGTCAATGGGTAAGTGTTATTGTCCTCAAGTGGTGAGGACGTAAACATGATATCATGTACATGGTGCAAGGGACCGCTGGACATAAAGTGAATGTCTCGATACTGTGGAGGGTACCTCGTTCGCTCAGGGACTAACAACGAAATATATTGAATATCAGTAATGTGAGTCTCAGTAGGGAGTGGATGAGGGGGATCTGGCCGAGATGTTTGGCATAGTGCAGCTAATGTTTGGTGAAATTGAGGTAGAGATGGGAATGATGGGTGTAGAGGCCATATTTTGAACAGATGGCACAAGTGAATTTGGTTCACAACCCTTTATTACGTGTGGTTGAGGACTCCATAGTAGTAGTGGATGTACCTGGTGGAGTGGCGACCAATGTTGTTTCTCTAGGGAAATGGATCAGATTGCGTAACTCTGGAAGAGTAGGACATATGTTAGTGGGTTGTCCTTCTCTTTCGCATAGTGCACAAAGATGTTGAGCTTGGGGAGGACGCGGAGTTGTGGGATCACTCTTCTTTCGTATGCCCCTAGTGGTGGTGGTGTTGTTGCTAGTTGGGGGAGGGGGTGGTGTGGAAAGAGCCTGTATTGGGATATGCATCGGTAATCCCTCTGTCTGAGGAGGGAGAGATGGCGTAGGGACCATCGTGGATGGATGGAGATACCATATAGGGATGGAAAGAACCATGTTTGGAAGGGTGAGAGTAGCAGCTACCTGGAATGCTTGGACTCCAAGAGGGGCATAGAAAAAGGGAATTTGGGTAATGGCTTGAGGGAATATATCCCAAACCAGAATTTTCCCCTGGAGGGGGGGGGGGGGAATCTGGGATAAGTAGTGTAGTGAGGTTCTCAGGGAATTCCTAAGGTAATATTTCTCCAATTGGTGGAACTTCAATGTGGGGAGGGGCCTCTGTGGGAGGAGTATTGTCTCTGATATAAGTTCCATTAGAAGATACTACACACACTTGTGTTGAAGGGTGTAAGAGATATGGTTCTCCATGATATGCCCCCAGCAAGGAGGAGTCCTTGAAAATTATGGGACCCATGTCGATGACCAAAAAAGATTTTGAGCTAGTGTGAACAAGGGGGAGAATGTTATCAATGTTGGTGGAATGATTAGGCTCGTAATGTGTAAGTTGGTCGATGGTGACGATTTTCCCATTGTGGGGGAATATCATTGTTCGAAACACATAAGAGGCTACTGACTTCATAGCATACATGTAGCTACGTCTGAACAAGATGTTGTAATCAAGTGGGGCATCGATAATTTCAATGTCGATTAAGATGATTTTTCCCCCAAGTTCTAAGGGGACATTTTGGAAGAGCCCTTCAGGAGATGATGGTCGACCGTCATAATCTCTCAGGGTGATGGCGGATGGTACTAGCTCAAGTGAGCCAAGTTTTTTACATACTAATTTGGACATGATGCATGTGGATGCACCTTCATTAATTATACACCGATGAACTATGATGTTCTAGATATTAATTGGTATCTGAAAATCTACCAGTGTAGGGAGGCGTGGTTCTCCACTACCTAGATCAAAAGTGATGAGTCTAGTATCAACTGGGTCGACTACCCCTAAGGCAGAAAGCAAGGATTTTCACTGAGTTGGACAAGTTTTGGAGGATCTCCAATATAGACATGGTTGCAGGAGAATGTGCTAATTCATCGACTAGACTGTAGTTATGGGCTACCCTAGCATGAGGGCTCTGTACGTTCTGTCATAATGACATACGGGGTATACGAGGTTTTGGTTCAATGGTAGGGTATGGAATCATCAATGGTTGTCTGGTTGTAGCCAGAGCTACTTCTAAGGTGGTTGGGGTAGATTCAGGGGGAACATTGTATTAATGATCGTGTGTTTGCAGAAGAATCTCTTCTTCGATGGTAAGGAGGATGTTGCGATCGATCAAATTTCCAGGTTGATTGGGACCTCAGTTTTGATATTGCCCCATTTGGGGTGGAGTAGGGCATACTTCATGTTGGTTATTCATCACATCTTGGTGTGAAATATGGTTTTTCAAAATGACCAAAGGTGGTGGTTGCAAATACTATTGTGGGGCCTGCTGAGGGGCAGACAGCGCTGAAAGACATTGCACATTCATGGATTCTTTCATCCATTTGAAATAAAAAATTTGGGGGCAGTGGTGTGTATAATGTCCATACTCACCACATGGAGCACAAGGGAGGTTAGTTATGAGGTTATTG
>JZKD02S0779109.1:0-14686 GCA_000966675.3 Picea glauca | reverse complement strand
TAGAAGAACTCATTCCAGAAGATCAGAATGAGATAGTAAAGCCAAAGAGACCTGTAGATCCACCCAAAGAAACTACAGTTACCATGAAAAGACCAGCATGGCTCTGGAACACTTTGCAGGAAGCTGAAGGACATGCAGCTCCCAGAGGCTCTTTTAGAGAGAGCAAGAGACCACACAAGTTTTCCAGCTATGTGGCGTTGATGAGTAAAATCATTGATTCGGAACCTTCCACTTTTGAGGAAGTTGCTGAACAGCAAGTATGGAAGGATGCCATGATGGAGGAGTACCAGTCCATCATGAAGAATGATGTGTGGGAAGTGGTTACGAGACCAAAGGCGAAGTCAGTAGTGACTTCCAAGTGGATCTACAAGATCAAGCATGTTGCAGATGGCAACATAGAGAAGTACAAAGCAAGATTTGTGGCTAGAGGGTTCTCCCAGAAAGAGGGATAAGATTATGATGAGACATTTGCTCCAGTAGCAAAGGTACACTTCCATCAGATCGATTATTGATATTGCTTCCGTTATGGGATGGAAATTACACCAGATGGATGTCAAGACTGCTTTCTTGAATGGTGTAATTGAAGAAAAAGTGTACACAGAGCAGCCACAAGATTTTGTGATCCACGGGAAGGAGTCCCATGTTTGCAAATTGAAGAAGGCTTTACGGGCTTAAGCAGGCACCCAGGGCATGGTATGCCAGAATAGACATTTATTTGATGAGCTTGGGGTTTACCAAGAGTGATGCAGATCCCAACGTTTACTACAACGTTGAAGATGGTTGCCCATTGATTTTGGTCCTATATGTTGACGACCTATTTCTTACAAGGGATGAGAAGCTCATAGTTGGGTGCAAGAGGGAGCTCACTTCAAAGTTCAAAATGAAGGATCTGGGTTTGATGCACTATTTCTTGGGATTGGAGGTGTGGCAAAGGCAAGATGAGATTTTGCTTAGCCAAGGAAAATATACAGTTGAGATCCTGCAAAGATTCGGGATGATGGACTACAAGTCCATGGCCACACCTATGGTTACAAATCTAAAGCTCTTGAGTGATTCATCTTCAGATTTGGTGGATCCCACAATGTACAGACTGTTGATTGGATCCTTGATGTACTTGGTTAACACCAGCCCGGACATATGCTTTGCAGTGAACACCTTGGGTCAGTACATGGTTGAACCTAGACATGTACATTGGATAACAACAAAGAATGTGTTGAAGTACCTACATGGTACAGTTGGATATGGACTTAAATATGTCTCAAATGGAGAAGTGAAGCTGCAAGGTTATACAGACTCTGACTGGGCGAGGAGTGAAGTGGACCAGAAAAGCACATCAGGATGTTGCTTTAGTTTGGGATCATGTATGATCTCATGGTTGAGCAGAAAACAAACATCAGTGGCACTCAATACAGCATAGGCAAAGTATATTGCAGCCAGTGTTGCAAGCCATGAAGCAGTGTGGCTTCAGAAGTTGCTTGCAGGGTTATTTGATCTAGAGTTGGAGCCAACTTTGATACATTGTGATAATCAAAGTTGCGTGAAGCTTTCAGAGAATCATGTCTTTTATGACAAGTCAAAGTATATAGAGATCAAATACCATTACATCCGAGACATGGTGCAGAGAGGAGTTGTGGAGCTCCAATACATATCCACAAATGAGCAGATAGCAGACATTCTCACCAAGCCTCTGTCTAGAGTGAAGTATGAGTACTTCATAGACAAGCTTGGCGTGATGCAGAATGTCCACCCTCGTTGAGAGGGAGGTGTGATGTTTCTCCTCTAGCAGACTTCCCTTTGGATAAGGGTTTCCCATATCAATCATGTAGAGAGACTGAGGGAGTGATATAGTAGTCCTGCTCAGTGGATGGGTGTGAATGGGACTACTAGGAGAGGAGAAACATCATAGCATAGTCATGGAGACTATGGGAGTAGCTTTGTGCTACTAGACTCATCATCATGAGACATGACTATGGGTGATGGCATGGTAGTAGTTGTGTGTTACTAGTTGATTGTTGCACAGTCATGGAGATTGTTGACTGCATGGTAGTAGCTTTTGTAGCTACTAGTTGATTGGAGGATATGACTATGGTTGATGTCATGGTAGTAGTTGTGTGCTACTAGTTGATTGTTGCATAGTCATGGAGACCATTAGACTGCATGGTAGTAGTTTTTGTAGCTACTAGACTCATCATCATGAGACATGACTATGGGTGATGTCATGGTAGTAATTGTGTGTTACTAGTTGATTGTTGCACAATCATGGAGATTGTTGACTGCATGGTAGTAGCTTTTGTAGCTACTAGTTGATTGCAGGATATGACTATGGTTGATGGCATAGTAGTAGTTGTGTGCTACTAGTTGATTGTTGCATAGTCATGGAGACCATTAGACTGCATGGTAGTAGTTTTTGTAGCTACTAGTTGATTGCAGATCATGACTATGGCTGATGGCATGGTAGTAGTTGTGTGCTACTAGTTGATTGTTGCATAGTCATGGAGACAATTAGACTGCATGGTAGTAGCTTTTGTAGCTACTAGTTGATTGCAGATCGTGACTATGGTTGATGGCATGGTAGTAGTTGTGTGCTACTAGTTGATTGTTGCATAGTCATGGAGACTATTAAATAGCATGTTGCATAGTCATGGAGACTATTGGATAGCATGGTAGTAGCTTGGTGCTACTAATTGACTGTTGGATAGCATGGTAGTAACTTGGTGCTACTAGTTGATTGCAACGTAGTCGTGAAGACTACTGGACAGCATGGTAGTAGCTTTGTGCTACTAGTTTATAGTTGGGTTGCATGGTAGTAGCTATGTGCTACTAGTTGATTGCAGTCTTCTGCTACCGGACAACATGGCAGTATCCTTGGGGCTACTATATGATTGCAGTATAGTCATTGGACTATAGTGGTATACCTCCCTAGCTAAGAGGGAGTGTTGATGTTTTGGTAGCTACGAGAGGTATTTTCCTCCTAGACAACCTTTCTTAGAAGAGAAGAAGATTCCATAAGTCAAAGGAAAACCATAAAACAGTGGAAGAACACCTCAAAAGAGAAGTCGGCCCACAGAAAAAAGATAAAGGGGAAATAGAATTTCCCAGAAAAGAAGTCGGCCCAGCTAAAGTGACTTAAAGACTATAAATAGAGAGATGTCTTGCCCATTTGGATACACACACTCACTCATCTCTCACACAAGAAGGCGGCGTTAATCTGAAGCAAGGAAGAAAGACGCAGTATTGCAACTATTGGAGTTCTCGGTTATTCTTGGTGATGGTTTCTCTTGTGCACTCTCTCTAGGAAGAGGTGCGTTATCTTGTATGGTGTTGTTGATGCATCTATTTGGTACGCTAGCCCTATCTGGTGCGCTTGCCTTGTGTTAGGGTTTCTTCATTATATGTTGCTCTTGAGAGACGATTCATAGTTGGATGATATTATTGACGGAGTCTATCTAAGAAAGGTTGGTTGGGTTTTTCCCCGAGTTTGGGGTTTTCCCACGATAACTCTCTGTGTCTTCTTGTACTTGTTTCTTCTACTCATATTTTCAGTATATGGTATATGATTGTTAATAAGTACACCGGTAATCCTAATGCTCTGAAAATTAAGAAAATCTAACAATTTTTAGGTTGAAAGTGCATGAGGGAATGGAGATTAGGAAAAATAGAAAGGAATAGGAGATGGGGAGTGAAAAAATAGGAGCGTAGAGATAGGGATAAGCGCATGCTAGGAGGGAAGAGTAGTTCAAGAGAGATGGAAGAGTGTAGATGCACATAAGAAAGGGGAATGCGCCCTAAATTTTAGGAGGCACATTAATGGGTAAGAGAACTCAAGGAAAGCAACATAATGGAGAAAATAAGAAGTGAATGAGGTGCATAGCATGCCTCATGCGCTAGGAAAATGGAATGGGAGAGGGAAATACCATATGCATGGAGATGGAGTGTAGTATGAAACAAGGAGTGTGCCACGCGTGTGAGGGAAGAGAGAGTAGTGAGGATGCATTCTAGGAAGAGGAAATTGATAATGAGAGGAGAAGACAATGCATTTAGGTTTTAAGAGAGACTAAGAGCATGGATGAGGGAAAAAGCTATCAAACGCATGTCTAAACGCTAAAATTGGCCAAGAAATGCATGCGCTAGCCAAGTTGGGGGAATGTGCCCTATTTTTTAGGGATTTAGCGTTTAAGAGAAATTAAAAGGGATTTTAATGGGATTAATTGCATGGAAAGTGAGTTAATGACGAGTGAGAGAAAGTTAGGTGAGTGATTTTAGCCTCGATTGGCTCAATCACCTCCATGAGATTGCCACCTCATCCACATTCCCCCTTTAATTAATTAATTCTTCACTTTAATGCTTTTACCCTTGGAAAGTGTGCCCCCCATTAAATAATGCCAAGTAGATGCCACATGTCACATTGTATCACCACTTGTCGGAATTTGACCCTGCCACTTGTCACCTTTGGAGGCGACCACCCCTGCTATAAATAGAAACTACTAAAAATAGGGTCTGACTCCTAAAATAGGAAACTATCAAAAACGTCCAAGATGACTAGGAGAACACTGCCATGTGTCATATGTCTAAAAATACACACTGCTAAAAATAGAATCTCGTCGCATGTCAATGATATCATACTCATCGGATCCGATTTTCCGTGAGGATTCCAAATATGCAATCAGAATTGACATGCAAGACCCAGTGCTCTACCTACCAAACATAGAAAATGCTGACAAGTCACCCCGGAAAAGGTCCAAAAGACTCGGAATGTCTCAAGGATCAATATTGCACAACTCAAAAGCTTGATCTGAGTCCTGGAGCTCAACCTGCTAAAAATAGAAAGTACTTGCATGTCGCCCGAAAAAATGTCATCGAGCTCAATATCATGCAAGGGCCAACTTTGTATGCTCAAAACTATCAAATGAGTTTCCAATCATTGTCTCCTAAAAAGTAGGGTCACCTGTTATATATAGAAATATCCCTCAAATCCTATGAAACTGTGCTAACTCCAACTCTGAAACAAAAAGAACCATATACCAGTCATGTATCTGTCTCTGATGGGAACCAACCTCTGGCTCACACAAGTGCTAAAACTCTAGGAAAATCTTTGAATGCCAGCCGAAGTAGTGTATGTTGGCTCTTAACTCTCAGGATTTTCAAGGGTGAAAATTTAGGGATTAACAGTACCAAAAGGAAAGAGAGAAAAAAAATTAAAACTGAAATCTATATTGATGTCCACTAAAGACCAAAATAGGTCAAGGGACTGATGACTACAACCATAAATAATAGCCAAACAAAAGAAAGGTGGTGCAAAAGATACCCCTCAAAATGAGTTGAAATTAAATAAAAAGTAAGTATAGGACACGCAGTAAATGAAATGAAATAAATATAGGCACACAAGTAGGTTATCCCAAGAAGGAAATCCCTATGAAGTGAAGGAGAGCCAAAACCGAAACATACCCTGAACAAAGATGCAACTATCATGGGAGGAGGACGGAAAACATTAACCATGTTTATCCTGTGAATCAAAAGTGCAAATATCAGCACCAAGTTCTTGTCGAATAATGTCCCTTAGGGAGGTGACCAGCACCAATAATGCCCTTGATGTGTCACAACATGGATCCCAAGTGGTATGGGCCAGAGAGCAATGTTGGGCAATCTTGGTGTTGTCAAGTTGAGTCATTGCAGGGCACTTTACCCCCTTAAGGGCTCAAGCCAAAAGAAAGACACGAGGGTAAAATATGATAGAGAGAGACAAACGCTAAATTGTACTCACAATAGAAGTAGATGTAAAGGTGAAAGAGAAAGCATCCTCATTATCATCAATAACTATGGAAGTAAAATTGCAAAACTTCATAATGACCTTTGGGGAGAGCCTGAGAGCCTTGGACTAAGAGGACTCTGTTCAATAATATTGGGAGGAGCCCAAGAACAATCAGCTATAATTCTCCTAAAATATGAGGTTGACTATAAAAATCTAGTAATGAGCATCTGACTACTCGATATGGAAAGGAAGATGTCATTTCACTTGAACAAATTGAAGCAAGTACATCTTTGTGATCCCATGCAAGTGGGTCATAACCCCAACAAAATAGGAGGAAGTGCATTGTCTCACAAAACTAAAGCCCTCTATATCCATGGTCAGAGTATCTACACAGCACATAACACTTCCAATCGTCAAGATAGGATGGAAGAAGGAAGTGATCAACCTAGTGAAGTTGTCTGGATCTATCCTATAAGGTTTGTCATCTATGATTAACTGCCTCTCAGATATAGAGAGCAGACACCCTTAATCTAGATAACAAGAAAGGTAGCAAGGGTCGCTCCTGAATCTTGGGTATAAACAATGATATCTCCCTTGAATGTCATAATATATGGGACCCCTGAAGATGAAGTGCCCCTCTACGTTAGTCTCAATTATCTTATAGATGGCACCACCGACATATCATATCCACCCGCAAGGTGAAGTGGTCAGTCTCAACCTAAATTGCATGAAACAGGCAAACGTCTGGAAGTTTCTTAAACGAGGACATCAGGAAACGCGACCCCCCAAAATGGGTACGTCAAGGGAAATGTGGTGTGTGTGTGTAGTTTTTTTTAAATAACACATTATCTTGCAAGAAAAAAATAGCAATACACATAAATGACATTTTAGAAGGAAAATCGTGTCTATATTAACATGAAAGGACATGTGGCACACAGTTATAGGAGTAATGCCTTGCATGAAGACACTTGGATACAACCGTGGAATAGGAGCATTGGACTAACATCTTGTTAGAGAGTGCACCATCCTAAAGGAGAGGCATTAAACCCTAGGAGAATCATTCCCCGAGAGCGTTTCATCATGGAGGTTGGATAAACCCTAGTATGACACTTGTACATCCTTGTATTGTAGAGAGCAATGTTATTAGAACCAAACCGATCAACCCCAAAAATGTTAACCGGTGCACATCGAGCTACATAGAGGGCTTGGTGCGCTTGATTAAATGCCAGTTCCATACCCTCATACATGATAGAATCCAGTGGAAACGTTGTAATCTTTCCAATCTTGAAATCCTTAAAACCGTTCAGTCTACTAAATTTTGAATGGGACCTAAAATTCTACATTCTCCATATGAAGTCCAATGAGGTTGGAATCACTCTCAAACATCTTGAAGCAATTAATGGTAATCTTAAAAATTTAAGAGGATGAAAATGAAAGATAAAGGAGAATGAAACTTTTACTTAAAGAATTTAATATTACCATTAATTACTAGGGTGAGTGATGGTAGGCCATGCATTGGTAGAAAAGATAACTCCACATTGATGATTATTGCATTAGCTTGAAACTCAGTAATACACAAAATGTGATTGTTGGTCTTACCTAACGGGTGACCCTTCCTATCACTCACCTACGACTCTTCATATTTACAATTTATGTTACAAGTAACACAATCCCAAGGATTACGTGTCCAACATTCCCCCCCTTAATCCGAAGGGCTGTGTGTGAGTCCAAGCATCATTCTGAACTTCTCAATTTTTTCTCTTCCAAGTGCTTTGGTGAAGATGTCTGCAATTTGCTCATTTGTGGAACCAATGTCTCAAGTGAATAGTCTTGGCCTCTACATGATATCAAATCAAGTGATACTTTGTGTTGATGTACTTAGTTCGATCATGGAATCTGAGATTCTTGGCCAACTTGATTGCAGAAGTATTGACAACTAGAAGAGTAGAATTCACTTGTTTCTCCTGCAAATCTTAAAGTATTTTCCTGAGCCACACAATCTCCTTCGTCGCTTCTGTAGCTGCCACATATTCTACCTTTGTTGTGGAATCTGCTAGAACCGATTGTTTGCATGATCTCGAGGAGACAGTTGTTGATCCAAGACTCATGAGATAGCCTGAAGTTGATACTCCATTTTCCTTATCCCCAACAAAGTCTGGATCAGATCAAGTTGAAGTCATCCACCTTAGAGTACCTGAGTCCAAAATCTTGAGTTCCTTTCAAGTATTTTATAACTCTTTTTGCAGTAGACCAATGTCCTTCACAAGGCTTTTGCATGAACCTGGAAAGAATCCCAACAACAAATGAAATGTTTGGTCTAGTGGTAGTAAGATAGATAAGACTTCCCACAAGTTGTCTATACTTGGTTGCATCCTTAAATCCATTCCCTTCTTTTGATGTGGGTTTCAAATTCTGTTCCATTGGAGTAGAAACAGGATTGCACTTAGCCATGCCAAACTTGTTCAACAATTCTCCAATGTACTTCTAGGAGATGAATATGTACCTTGGATTTTGAATCACCTCAATGCCCAAATAGTAGTGAAGATGTCCCAAACTTGTCATCTCGAAGCCTCTCTTCAACTCTTTCTATATGGATGCAATGTAGCTTTCATTGTTCCATGTTATCAACACATCATCTACATATACTACAAGATATACAATTGTTTTTCCAACTTTCTTGACAAACAAAGTTGCATCGTCAAGATTGAAATGCTTGAAATTCAATTTCAGAAGATGCTTAGTTAACTTTTCATACCATGCTCGTGGTGCTTGTTTCAAACCATATAAGGATATGATGAGCTTGCATACCTTATGTTCTTGTCCTTTCACAACAAAGCCTTCTGGTTGAGACATGAACACATTATCTTTCAAGTGTCCATTCAAGAAAGCAACCTTCACATCCATTTGATGAATTTTCCATCCACTATGCACTGCCATGAAAAATAGAGTACGGATCGTAGCCCATTTTGTTGTGGAGGCAAAAGTTTCCTCATAATCAACACCCTTTTTTTGTGCAAATCCTTTTGCCACAAGCCTTGCTTTGTGCTTTTCAAGTGAGCCATCTGATCTGTACTTGTTCTTGAATAGCCACTTGCAGCCGATTGGTTTGGTTCCAAATGGAGGGTCCACCAACTTCCATGTCTCGTTCTTGATGAGAGCATCATATTCCTTGTGCATGGCTTCTTTCCATTCATCATGAGAAGTGGCTTCTTCTAAGGAAGTCGATTCAAGGTTAGTAGATAAATTCAACTCACAATCATATGAAACATCCATGTCATCTACATCACCTGGGTTTGAATTATCTGCATTACCTCCATCCTGTCTTGAGGAAATTTTGGTTCATGTCTTTCCGACCTCTGAACAATAAGATTTAAGTGGGAAGGTTTGTTTTCAAGAATATTCGGAGAGACCACAGTGTTGACATTCAGAAGTCGACGTTTCGAATCCATATCAGGACCCATCTTCAGGACTTTTAAAGCACGAGTAAAAGATAAAGGGAAGAGAAGAGAAGGTTTGTTTTCAGGAAGATTCGGAGAGACCACAGTATTGACATTCGGAAGTCGACGTTTCGAATCCATATCAAGACCCATGTTCTAGACTTTTAAAGCCTAAGTAAAAGATAAAGAGAAGAGAAGAGAAGGTTTGTTTTTAGGACGATTCGAAGAGACCACAGTATTGACATTCAGAATTTGACGTTTTTAATCCATATCACGACCCATCCTCGGGACTTTTAAAGCCTGAGTAAAAGCTAAAGAGAAGAGAAGGTTTGTTTTCAGGAAGATTCGGAGAGACCATAGTATTGACATTCGGAAGTCAACGTTTCAAATCCATATCAGGACCCATCTTCAGGACTTTTAAAGCCCGAGTAAAAGATAAAGAGAAGAGAAGAGAAGGTTTGTTTTCGGGAAGATTCAGAGAGACCACAATATTGACATTCGGAAGTTGACGTTTCGAATCCATATCAGGACCCATCTTCAGGACTTTTAAAGCATGAGTAAAAGATAAAGAGAAGAGAAGAGAAGGTTTGTTTTCAGGAAGATTCAGAGAGACCACAGTATTGACATTTGGAAGTCAACGTTTCGAATCCATATCAAGACCCGTCTTTAGGACTTTTAAACCCTGAGTAAAAGATAAATACTATGGTCTCTTCAAATCTTCCTAAATACTTTCCGACCTCATCAGGATGAACACTTTCAAGTGTTTTTGTGAGCCATTTTGGTGGACGTTTCTGAGATGGTCTAGGTTGCTCAGTTGATTGATATGTTGTTGAGTTCTCATCAAGTCTCAGCTTTTCAGTCCTCTTGATCACATCATCCAAATGATCTTCAGGTTCTGATGAAGTGGCAGGAACTTCTTCATGTGGGGAAGATGGTGCTTCAAAAGGATATTCCAAAGATTGACCCAAGATAGGGATCCCCCCTTCAAGATGTGAAATCTCATCATCAAATTCATAATATGTCTTTACACGGGTGAATTTGTCCAGATGATCAAGTTGCCTCTCAACAGTTTTGTCTTTCTTGGAGGATTCAAGAAAGATTACATCTCTGGAAAGAATGAATTTCTTGTGTGTCTCATCATAAAGACGACACTCCTTGGTGGTATTTGAGTACCCCAAGAAGATGCAATTCTGACTCCTTGCATCAAGTTTTTGCTTCTTTGCTCCTTAGGAATCAAGGCATAGCAGGTGGAACCAAAGACCCTGAGATTGCCTCACCAAAGGAATGTGGCCATACCACATTTCATAAGGAGTCTTGTTTTGAACAACATGAGATGGACACCTGTTTTTGAGTAAACTGCACAGAGAACTGCATCCCAAAACATCAATTTTACATTCATGAAAAACATCATGGAACAAACCATATTTAGGAGTGTCCTGATCATTCGTTCAGCCACACTGTTCTGTTGGGGATTGTATGGAACTGTGGTTTGATGCTTGATCCCTAGTTGGCGGAGGTAACTTTCAAATTCTTTAGATGTATATTATTTTCCATTATCAGTGCGAAGAGAGCCAATACGAGACTAAGCTTCATTTTGAATCCATACATCAAAATTTTTAAATGTTTCAAAAGCTTGTAATTTATCTTTCAGCAAGTACACCCAACACATCCTGGTTTAATCATCAATAAAAGTCATAACATATTTGTTTCCATTTGCAAAACGAACACACATAGGGCCACACAAATAAGAATGAATCAATTCAAGTTTTCTACATGCTCTGGAAGTAGAATCATGAAAGGGTTGTTTGTTGTGTTTTCCTGGTTTAATCATTAATAAAAGTCATAACATATTTGTTTCCATTTGCAAAACGAACATGCATAAGGCCACACAAATCAGAATGAATCAATTCAAGTTTTCTACATGCTCTGGAAGTTGAATCATGAAAGGGTTGTTTGTTGTGTTTTCCAAGGATACAAGCATCACATTACTTCAATATCCTAGGAATAGTAGGCAAACCAGAAACACCATTCTTTCTCAACAAACGGAGACTATCATAATTAATATGGCCAAATCTAGGATGCCCCAAAAAACTAGATGGCATTATACTTGCATCATGATGAGAGAGGTATGCAACATTTTGTGTATGGGCAAATGTCCCTTTCAGCTTCAGCGGTCTTCCATCTTCCATTCCGGTCATAACAACCATGTTGTCAGAATCCTTCTGAATTTCAACTTTGCCACCGAACATATGAACAGAGTGGCCTTGTTGTCAAATGTGCACAAGGAACAACAAGCTCCTTTGCAGCTTAGGAAGATAGAGTACATTGTGTTGAAGAAAATCCTGGAGTCCAGACAAATTAAGCCTGATGGTGCCCATTCTCGAAGGCTTGAGACTTGATCTATCTTCCAAGTACACTATGCCATGTACTTTGTCATCAAAGTCTTCGAAGAAGTCTCTTCGAAACGTAATGTGGGAGGTTGTGCCTGTGTCAAGAAGCCATGCATCTCTCCAAGAAGAAAATGAAGCATTAAACAGATCTTCAATTACTCCTATATTGCAATGGGAAACAACATAATGAATAGGTGCTTTACCTTTCATTGGGTCTTTATCTTTGTCTTATGTCTGATCCTGCTTGTCATTGATCTTCATTGTGCATGTCTTTGCATCATGTCCATTCTTTCTGTAGTGGACACAGCGCAAGTCAAATCTCTCATGGGGATTATGCTAACTCCCCCTGCCTCTAAGCTTCTTTCCACGTCCTTTCATTTCTTATTTGATAGCAAGAAATCTGCTTGAGTCTAGTCGTTACAAGCAGTAGAGCTATCTTTATCTCTATACTCGCTTCAATTAGGATTTCAACTATAAAGGAGGAACAAATCTGTCACCTACATCTTCACACCAACTTGATCAAAGAGTTCTTGCATGGAATTGCCCATGGGCTTGGTGCAAAATCTCCTAGCTAGTTGATTAAATTATATGTATATTGTACCAACCTGCTACAGGCAAAAAGTTGATCAGGGCAGGAGCCAAAGATGGTGGAAGAATCGATAAAAGTCCCATGGTTTGAACGAAGAATATCCACGTCCCTTGTAAACAAAAGCAACCAAGTTATGTTTTCTTTGGTTTCACACAATACTTTGGTCTCTTCTCACTATCCTCCCTCATTGTCCGCCATCTCATGCCCCTCAACTCTCTCGTTGATTGGATTGAAAGTCATGGCCACCCGATTTCAAATTTAGTTTTTCTTTCTATTCTCTAGCATTTGGCCATATCACTATGTTTATTTTGGACTTGTAAATCCCCTAAGACGACTTCAGATTTTTTATAAGCCCTATAGGCATCTGCTAACTATTAGTTTTTGCTCGTGGTGGTTGCTTTCGCAACCCACCTTTATTGTATAAAATGCATGAACATATCGTTTCATTGATAGAGTTTAAAGGAAGCGTCTTTTTTTCAAAGGAAAACCTTGTGGAGAAACCCCTAGGAACTTCCAAATATATGAATGGTACTCGGTGTAAACCATTGGTGCTAATTACAGTGCCCGATCTAGTAGGGACATCAAGTGAGGCACTCAACAAGCCTAAGGGATCAACCTCAAGACCTCTTTCATGAAGTTCAAAGAACTTAACCACTCGAGCTAGCCCATTGGGCTTAAAGGAAGCATATTATTCAAAAGATAACACTAATAATATAACATTAAGGCTCTAGCTAGCCTCTAGAGTCCAAAAATCATCATAGTATAATCTAATGAGTATATAACACACTATGTGATGAGGCATGATAATCATCAAGAATCCAAATCACCGTCACATACCCTCCTCTTGAGTCATTTCCCATGAAGATCTAGGACCAACATCAACGCCACCCACTCTAATGATGGAAGTGACTCCAAGTCCATATGGATGGGTTTATAATTTTAGGGGATTAGGGTTTTTTCAAAAAAAAATTCTACGCTAATTGGATCCATGGGTAGGCGACCCAATGAGCATGTCAAACTTTGTTAAGTGATTCCTAACTAAGTGGAGTGGTCAATTTTGCTCGAACTTAGCAAAGTCAAATTGAGCCATTTGGCCAAAATCCAAGTCAAATCAGTTGAGTCGATTTAACTCAGTCAGTTATAATAATACTATAATGGATTAGCATACCACTCAATGGAAACAAATATTCTCTTCAACTACAACTAACAATTGAGGATGGATTGAAGAGAAATGATGCTAGTAGCAAAATGGTTGTTGGCAAAAAAGTGTCAACTATTTGTTTCTTGTGAATGTCCTCGTGAGCCTAAGTATTGAGGCATGGTTATATATGACTTTAGTGATGACCTTATAGCCTGACAAAGTAAACTTTGTCAATATCCTCCAGCATCAAATCAATGCAATGTGTAGCACATGATGTCGATAGCAATGTCGGATGTTTGTCCATTAGTGTTTTGTTAATTGCTAGATAATTAGCAATATTATTTGTTATGCAACATGCTCAATGCCTATCTCTAGAAAGAACTCATCTAACAAGCTACATAACGTGTTGATGCTTTTGTAGCATCGGGAGGCATTCCCACTAGTGGCCTAGGTGCCATGCATGTGGGAATCATCGTGGACACCAAATTAGCCCTTTTGTTTGGTGAAAACCGCCTGTATTTTGAGTTGGGGGCTTGGTGATGGGCTTTGTGGGTTTGTGATGGGGCTTCACACCCACGTGTGTGCCTAATTTGATGTTGACTTGTGGAGGGGCTTCTATGATAACCCCTAGGACTTGTATATAAAGGAGAGAGGTCATTGTGACATTTCATTATTGTGGAGATAAGGGTAAGTGAGCTTGGTGATTTCAGTCCAAGTCTTGGTGACATCAGTCCTGTAATGCCCTCGGCCATCAACCCACTTGTCGAGTAACGCTGCTACGTGGAATAACACTTATATATATACATTTAGATGGATTTAAATGACTTAACACATTTAAATATAAACAATACAGAGTAAACACAGGATTACTGCTAACATACAGAAGTAATGGAATTAATAGTAATTCATAATTGCAACGGAATACATGATAATATTGCAAGCGTCACAGACATGCATTTTAATTGAAATTAAACACATGCATATACTTATCTTTGAAACGGTAGTAACTCCACCAACCACGTACAGACCTTCCACGAACCTCTCGAGCTGGGACCAAGCTCCACCCAAGGCAAGGGAATCCTAGACTAGGCTGAGGTTACAGGAAAACTACACAGAGCTACCGGAAGGATTCTCTCCAGGAGCCTTCTTACGCCCACTACTCACGGACTCTCATTCCCCACATGCCTGTTCCACCCAGGAGTATACACCTTCACAAGCACAGTCCATCGATGCTTCACCTCCCTCTCTGGGTCTCGACAATAGGTCGGATCAGGAATTCTCAGAGCTTCGTAGCTGGTGTTGGACTCTCTCTGGGAGAAAACCACTTCCCAGCAGAATCTCTCACCTAGAGAGAGTTGCTCACACACAGGCCTGACAACC
>JZKD02S0779087.1:0-14687 GCA_000966675.3 Picea glauca | reverse complement strand
TTTTTTAACTTATCTATTACAAAACTATAAACAAACATATAAAACTATTAGAAGGATTTAAAAGTATTGTTTGAACTTATCTATTACATTTAGATACAAAACTATAATTTTTTTTTTTAACTTATCTATTAAAAAACTATAAAACTATTACAAAACTATAAACTTTTTTTTTAACTTATCTATTACAAAACTATAAACAAACATACAAAACTATTAAAAGGATTTAAAAGTCCTTTTTAAACTTATCTATTACATTTAGATACAAAACTATAATTTTTTTTTAACTTATCTATTACAAAACTATAAACAAAGATACAAAACTAGATACAAAACTATTAGAAGGATTTAAAAGTAAAAGTCTTCTTTTAACTTATCTATTACATTTAGATACAAAATTATAATTTTTTTTTAACTTATCTATTTCAAAACTATAAACAAAGATACAAAAATATAAAACTATTAGAAGGATTTAAAAATCTTTTTTTAACTTATCTATTACATGTAGATACAAAACTATAAAACTCCTAGAAAGGATTTAAAAACAATTTTACTTGTAATGTTATTCATTTTCCATTTAATTCAAAGTATTAAAAATTTAAACCTTACTTTTAAAAGAGATAATTATAAATACATACATACAAAACTATAAAAAGGATTTAAAAGTCTTTTTTTAACTTATCTATTACATTTAGATACAAAACTATATAACTACAAACAAACATATAAAACTGTTAGAAGGATTTAAAAGTCTTTTTTAAACTTATCTATTATATTTAGATACAAAACTATAATTTTTTTTTAACTTATCTATTACAAAACTATAAACAAAGATACAAAACTATAAAACTATTACAAGGATTTAAAAGTCTTTTTTTAATTTATCTATTACATTTAGATACAAAACTATAAAACTCTTAGAAGAGATTTAAAAGAAAATTTACTTGCAATGTTATTCATTTTCCATTTAATTCAAAGTATTAAAAATTTAAACCTTATTTTTAAAAGAAATAATTATAAATACATAGATACAAAACTATAAAACTATTAGAAGGATTTAAAAGTCTTTTTTAAACTTATCTATTACATTTAGATACAAAACTATAAAACTCCTAGAAGGGTTTTAAAAACAATTTTAAAAGCAATTTTACTTGCAATCTTATTCATTTCCATTTAATTCAAAGTATTAAAAATTTAAACCTTATTTTTAAAAGAGATAATTATAAATACATTTATATGGAATTTAAACCTTGCCTAATAGATCAAGATCACTTTATGAGGTATTCACCACCCAACCATAAACATTTTCCATTTAATTCAAAGTATTAGAAAGCAACATCTATCTTTAAAAGAGATAATTATAAATACATCTATATATATAATTTAAGTATTCACCAACCAACCATATAAATCAATTATGGATTTAACTTTTAAGCAAGACCGTAATATCACTAGTTTAATTTCTATTCACCGCCCAACCATAGAAATCAATTATGAATTTAACTTTTAAGCAAGACCCTAATATCACTAGGTCTAATTTCTATTCACCACCCAACCATAGAAATCAATTATGGATTTAACTTTTAAGCAAGACCTTAATATCACTAGGTCTAATAGATCATTTTCTATTCACCACCCAACCATAGAAATCAATTATGGATTTGACTTTTAAGCAAGATCGTAATATCACTAGTTTGTGACGTATTCACCACCCAATCATATAAATCAATTATGGATTTAACCTTTAAGCAAGATGAGGGGCTAAGCCAAGAGGGCTTAAGCCCAAAGGAATATTAGATTAATATTCCTAAAAGTATAAAGTATGGGATAATTAAGTTATCCTAAGTTCCTAAGTGGGAATGTATCACCATGTGGGGTCCATGTAGTTCCCAAAATGACAAGTGTCAAGTTGGGAACATGCACATATGTTTAGGGAATTTAGTTCATTTTCCCATCATTCCTTCATCATTCTTATCATCACTCCTCTCCTACCACCTGTACCTTGCTTCCATCACCAAACATGTACTTTTGGAAGTTTGGGAGTTGTTTTCAACCAGTGACTTGAGGAGTTGAGCTGAAGAAGTGGGTTGTCAGGCCTGTATGTTATTGAAGAAGTGGGTTGTCAATCCCACGAGCATTCTCTCCTAATGAGAGGAATGACATGAATTGTTTTCCCAAGGTGCCAAGTTGTAGCTACAAGGCTCTAAGACTTCCTGTCCGGCCTGTTGTTGAACCCTTGGAAGGGAAGTGGGGCAACCAAAGTACTATTGAGTAGAGAAGGGGAACACTTCCTGGGGTGGGATAGGCATGTGGGGAATGAGAGACTGTAAGTTGTTTTTTAAAGTTGGCACCTTAGTTGGAGTGTTTTGGCGGTAGATAGACCTTATCTTGACTTAGGGTTCGTTTGCCTTGGTGTATTTTTAGCCCTAGCTCGGGGGTGACCTACTGCTGAGAGTTTATGAGTAGCAAAGTCTATGGTTGGGAGGAAAGTTTGAGGTCTATAAGAAGTTGGTGATTTTTTTCAAAGATAAGTGTCTTTTATGTGTTTGTTTTAATTACCGTGTGTTTATTTATATGTTTTCTATTATGGTTATTTATTGTTATGTTTATACTTAAGTTTATATGTTGTTAAAAGGGATTTCTGATCATATCCAAAGAATTTATTTTTAATTAAATGGTATCGGAGTTGAAATTTTAGTGTGGCATAGCCCAACTTGGAGCTGGGGATGCTACACCAAATTCATATGATTTCCTTGATTCAAGTTTCCTTCATATGAGTCCATCCTAAAAGTCATTGTTTCAATCGATAAGGTAAAGGAAGATGTGAAAGATCGATCATTTATTCTTCCTGATTTGTAGCAAATGAGGGTTAGCTCATTGAGTCTCAATTTATGACATCGGTCATTTACTGGAGCATCAAATGAAATGCCACATCTTGACCATTTTCATCCTCAAATTATTTTTCTCTTCAAGAATAAAACCACTTAATTACTCTCTTTTTGGAAACCAAACCAGAATGGATGATCGGGAGGATCACAACAATGTAAGACACGGGGAGGAAGAAGAAGCTGGAAACCAAACTGAAACTACCTCCGTGTTTCCAATTTTGGACACCACCCCAAATGCCAATATGAAAAATATTCCCCTCTCAACATCTCCCACATTTTATGGTAAAAACAATGAAGATCCATATACCTTCCTATTTGATTTATACATCTTGTGTAGGAGCTACAACTACTTACAAGATGCCTAGAAATTAAAACTCTTTCCTGCCACCCTCAAGGACTCTGCGCTAAGATGGTTCATGGGGTTGGGAGAGAACAAGGTATCCCTCTAATGGGAAGGTCTTCCTACTGTGTGCCAAAGTTTCTATGTCAATTTGAGAGACAATTATGTTGCCTGAACTACCAAACATAGTATTCACCTGTTCAGGGTCTATTATGTCTTTAAAATTAGGATCTCCTGATGGTGATAATAAAACAAAGGTTGTATTGTTTGGTTCTGTGGAAGGCTTTAGTGGTCTTGCCTCTTGTTCCACTATTATTGATGCTTCAATTTTCTGTTCTATAGTGCTCCCAGTCTTAGTCTCTTCAAAGACAACTTTAGCTCATTGGGTTGATCTAGCTCCTGTTTTTCGGTATCGGTATGTGGATCTTATGAGTAGAACGTTCCTTCCCACAAAAATATCAGAAGGAGCCTTGGTTGAAAGCTCTGATTTAGATTTAACGTATCTACCTTTTAGGTCTCTAGGTCTATTCATGAAAGTAAACAAAAACAAAAATAAAAAATACAATTGGGTTTGGGNAACTTATCTATTACATTTAGATACAAAACTATAAAACTCCTAGAAGGGTTTTAAAAACAATTTTAAAAGCAATTTTACTTGCAATCTTATTCATTTCCATTTAATTCAAAGTATTAAAAATTTAAACCTTATTTTTAAAAGAGATAATTATAAATACATTTATATGGAATTTAAACCTTGCCTAATAGATCAAGATCACTTTATGAGGTATTCACCACCCAACCATAAACATTTTCCATTTAATTCAAAGTATTAGAAAGCAACATCTATCTTTAAAAGAGATAATTATAAATACATCTATATATATAATTTAAGTATTCACCAACCAACCATATAAATCAATTATGGATTTAACTTTTAAGCAAGACCGTAATATCACTAGTTTAATTTCTATTCACCGCCCAACCATAGAAATCAATTATGAATTTAACTTTTAAGCAAGACCCTAATATCACTAGGTCTAATTTCTATTCACCACCCAACCATAGAAATCAATTATGGATTTAACTTTTAAGCAAGACCTTAATATCACTAGGTCTAATAGATCATTTTCTATTCACCACCCAACCATAGAAATCAATTATGGATTTGACTTTTAAGCAAGATCGTAATATCACTAGTTTGTGACGTATTCACCACCCAATCATATAAATCAATTATGGATTTAACCTTTAAGCAAGATGAGGGGCTAAGCCAAGAGGGCTTAAGCCCAAAGGAATATTAGATTAATATTCCTAAAAGTATAAAGTATGGGATAATTAAGTTATCCTAAGTTCCTAAGTGGGAATGTATCACCATGTGGGGTCCATGTAGTTCCCAAAATGACAAGTGTCAAGTTGGGAACATGCACATATGTTTAGGGAATTTAGTTCATTTTCCCATCATTCCTTCATCATTCTTATCATCACTCCTCTCCTACCACCTGTACCTTGCTTCCATCACCAAACATGTACTTTTGGAAGTTTGGGAGTTGTTTTCAACCAGTGACTTGAGGAGTTGAGCTGAAGAAGTGGGTTGTCAGGCCTGTATGTTATTGAAGAAGTGGGTTGTCAATCCCACGAGCATTCTCTCCTAATGAGAGGAATGACATGAATTGTTTTCCCAAGGTGCCAAGTTGTAGCTACAAGGCTCTAAGACTTCCTGTCCGGCCTGTTGTTGAACCCTTGGAAGGGAAGTGGGGCAACCAAAGTACTATTGAGTAGAGAAGGGGAACACTTCCTGGGGTGGGATAGGCATGTGGGGAATGAGAGACTGTAAGTTGTTTTTTAAAGTTGGCACCTTAGTTGGAGTGTTTTGGCGGTAGATAGACCTTATCTTGACTTAGGGTTCGTTTGCCTTGGTGTATTTTTAGCCCTAGCTCGGGGGTGACCTACTGCTGAGAGTTTATGAGTAGCAAAGTCTATGGTTGGGAGGAAAGTTTGAGGTCTATAAGAAGTTGGTGATTTTTTTCAAAGATAAGTGTCTTTTATGTGTTTGTTTTAATTACCGTGTGTTTATTTATATGTTTTCTATTATGGTTATTTATTGTTATGTTTATACTTAAGTTTATATGTTGTTAAAAGGGATTTCTGATCATATCCAAAGAATTTATTTTTAATTAAATGGTATCGGAGTTGAAATTTTAGTGTGGCATAGCCCAACTTGGAGCTGGGGATGCTACACCAAATTCATATGATTTCCTTGATTCAAGTTTCCTTCATATGAGTCCATCCTAAAAGTCATTGTTTCAATCGATAAGGTAAAGGAAGATGTGAAAGATCGATCATCTATTCTTCCTGATTTGTAGCAAATGAGGGTTAGCTCATTGAGTCTCAATTTATGACATCGGTCATTTACTGGAGCATCAAATGAAATGCCACATCTTGAACATTTTCATCGTCAAATTAATTTTCTCTTCAAGAATAAAACCACTTAATTACTCTCTTTTTGGAAACCAAACCAGAATGGATGATTGGGAGGATCACAACAATGTAAGACACGGGGAGGAAGAAGAAGCTGGAAACCAAACTGAAAATACCTCCGTGTTTCCAATTTTGGACACCACCCCAAATGCCAATATGAAAAATATTCCCCTCTCAGCATTTCCCACATTTTATGGTAAAAACAGTGAAGATCCATATACCTTCCTATTTGATTTATACATCTTGTGTAGGAGCTACAACTACTTACAAGATGCCTAGAAATTAAAACTCTTTCCTGCCACCCTCAAGGACTCTGCGCTAAGATGGTTCATGGGGTTGGGAGAGAACAAGGTATCCCTCTAATGGGAAGGTCTTCCTACTGTGTGCCAAAGTTTCTATGTCAATTTGAGAGACAATTATGTTGCCTGAACTACCAAACATAGTATTCACCTGTTCAGGGTCTATTATGTCTTTAAAATTAGGATCTCCTGATGGTGATAATAAAACAAAGGTTGTATTGTTTGGTTCTGTGGAAGGCTTTAGTGGTCTTGCCTCTTGTTCCACTATTATTGATGCTTCAATTTTCTGTTCTATAGTGCTCCCAGTCTTAGTCTCTTCAAAGACAACTTTAGCTCATTGGGTTGATCTAGCTCCTGTTTTTCGGTATCGGTATGTGGATCTTATGAGTAGAACGTTCCTTCCCACAAAAATATCAGAAGGAGCCTTGGTTGAAAGCTCTGATTTAGATTTAACGTATCTACCTTTTAGGTCTCTAGGTCTATTCATGAAAGTAAACAAAAACAAAAATAAAAAATACAATTGGGTTTGGGNTGCATATCCATGTGATTCTTCAATTTATGCTCTAGTCATCAACAATATAAAAACACTACTCTACTGAATTCAATTGCATTCTATACTAAGGTAAGAAAATTCATACTACTTAGATTCATAACTGAAAACTAAACTCAATAATCAACTTTGAATTAAAATTGCAACCTAGATTTGAAAAGGAAATTGCATAAAGTAAACTAGACTAATTATATTTTAACAAATGAAATTGCAAATGGAAAATACTCATAAAACATAAATTAAATCCTATTTTCTATTTCAACATATGACAAGAAATTAAATGAGCAAACTAACTAACAATTAAATGAGCAAAACTAAACAACAATTAGATAAGCAAACTGAAAGTGAAAGCTAAAACTAACAACTATCCATCCACCGAAGCTTGTCAAAGAAACCATAAACTAACTACTCTGTTTTAAATCCATTTTTATACTCTATTTCAACATAAAGAAAATATAGCTATCATCTAATTACACACAGGGTTAGTAGCTAAGAACTTGCAAGTTCATTTCCTATCAATTAAAAGATCATTGCATATTAACACTATCTTCCATAATAACCTGCAAAACTAAACTAAAACAATTAAATTATAAACATTAATTTACACAGTAAATAAACATGATAAAACTCATAAACATAAAATAAAAGGAATGATGATTACACTATATAAATTCACAAGCTAATCGACTAAATATTTACCCAGACTGCTGGTGGCCCCCCTAACAGATCATGGCTACTCCTCAAGGATGAATCATGAGCTCTAACAACACAATTTCAACATTAAAATGAAAAACATAATTTTACACAGTTTTAACAAAATATGTTGAAAATGGCAAACCGAAGCTAAATTATCCTTTTGCTCTCTTCTAACTATTTTTCTGACCACTGAGGTGGTATTTATATATTTACAAGATGATAGGTCGACCACTAGAAGGTTCGACCTCCTCTAAAAACAACAAATCGCATTCAATGCGTCTTAACCTTCGGTGACTCCTAGAGACAAGGTGAGCCAATAATCGCTCAACATAATAACCCAATCTATGTTGTTAGAAGCTCAGTAACTAGAGGCCATGAGCACGAAGAAAACCCATGTCTCTGATTCACCCATCATTGGTTGTCGATCTGATAACTGCCAAATCTTCCATGGTTTTAGTGCAGGACAGAGTGTCGAACAGAGTGCCAGATGGAGTACCCAACGGAGTGCTAGATGGAGTACTGTACGGAGTGTCAGATGAAAAAACGACCTGTAATTTTACCCTGTGACACACGGAACGCGAATTAGTTTCCTGAAATCATTAAAACATGCTGAAATATAATCAAAACCATCGTAAAACATAAATCATACATACTTGGTATGAACCATAGTGATTTAACACAAAAACTCTTCAAAACTCTTAAAAACGGGAAAATGCACATACAATATCGACCAAAAAAATCTAAACATCGTTATTAAGTTAACCATATCACGGGCCCAACAAGGGTTATCCAGAGATATTTCACATGTGAGAGGTGGTTTAACATGGTGTACCAATACTACATTAGGATGTTGTTACACTTCACAGAAAAAGAATCCATGAACCTTCCATTTTATCTTTTTAGAAGCATTGGTAAAATGTCTAATAGAGTTCAAGCCAAGTCAAAACAATTAGACACCAGTGTCTTTCACTCTGGCCTTATTAAGATGTTATTAATGGAAGAGACGAGGAAGACAAATACTGATTGGGAAACCTTCCTCACTTCATCAAAATTTCAATTAGATGTTTCCCCCACTCCAGATTCTAAGAGACAAAGTCCCACTTCTGTCGAGACGATTGTGCATTCAGAGGATATCAAGAAGAAAAGGGGTACTATGAATGATAAAGCTAGCAAATCCACTAATGAAGCAGGATCAGGAGGTCCTTCATAACCTCAATATAGAGAAGCTTCACCCATGGTAGATTCTATCCCTATGTAGGTTCCCTCAAGCAAACCAAGAGGCTTAAAAGGAAAAAAAAACTGGTTTTTTCCCACACATTGCTACATACAAGGTTAAACCTAGGAGGCCTTTTACTAGAGCAACAACCAAGAAACATATCCTTGTGAAGGATAATGCAGTAGAGGCCTCATCCCAGCACAAAGGAAAATATCAATATTCAAATTATCCTATTGAAGTTGTTGATATCACTACTCCTTAGCATGAAAGCAATCCCACCTTTAAGAGGCTCAAGAGGCAGCTCAAGGAATCAAGAGCTGAAGCTGATAAGTTGAAAAATGAAGACTTGGGTTCTAAGAAGAAGATTAAGGAGATGATGTGCATGTACCATGAGACCATTGATAATGCGATATTCTTGGCTAAAATATTATTTCCCCTTCACACACAACTCAATAACTCTATAGGTAGAACATAACCCATCAATATCAAATCAAAAAATTGAAGGCTGAGTTGTAGTATTTCAAAGAAGAATTGGAAAAAAGAAACCTAGACATGCTGGCCAAGGTTTCTACAAGGAGAATCTCTAGAACTAAAATATAAGGATAAATACATTGAGCCTCCATAACCAGCATCAATTTTGGTCATAGTTTTTGTTTCATTCATTTTACAACATTTTTGGTGATGGCTATGAGTTTTAAATAATAATTAGCAATTTTTGGTGTTTTCCTCCATTCATGTATCAAGGTTGTTGGAAAATATTTAACATATAGCGAATGCTTGTCATTGATGGAAAGTACAACAATAAAGATGGCATGAGTACAGAAAGTATGTAATAGATGGGCATTATGAGAAGATGTTGCAGAGAATATTCGAATAAGCTCAGAAGAGATAGTGCAGAGGATTGTTGGCAAGAATAGCGTTGGCAAAGATCAACATGATCAACAGCGCAATGATAATGGGGGAGGAACAACAACATTGATCGTTGGATCAACAATTCAAAATTCCCGATGACTGTCAGATCTCAATGTAGACAAGAAGAGCGTGCAGATATGGAGGATAGATCTCGGGCGTTAGATCCGAGCACGAGGATAGACCATCATAGGATCCATGAGAATCTGCACGATCTTTAAAAGTGCAAGGTGAAGCGAGTTCAAGAAATCTCGAAATCCCGATGCAGACACAATGAAGACTTGCAAAATCACGAAAATATCCTGACCGTCAATACACCAAAAGACGTGGACTGTTGATCTAAGCTCCATTTCAGAGTTTCGCCTATCGCAACTTGGAGTGACAAGAACCTCCATCGAAGGAATCGCGAGATGTAAATTCATGATGAGATCTGGACCGTAGATTCATCGAGATCGTGGACCATTGATTCCACGCCATTTCAGAGTTTCGCGAATCGCAACTTGGAGAGGCAAGAAACAATACCACAAGAATGCCGAAATCACGATATGTAAAATCGCGATTTAATTGCAGCTGTCAGATCAAGGTGTGATCTGGACCGTTGATCCGACTGCATTTCAGAGTTTCGCGAATCGCGACTTGGAGAGGNTGCATATCCATGTGATTCTTCAATTTATGCTCTAGTCATCAACAATATAAAAACACTACTCTACTGAATTCAATTGCATTCTATACTAAGGTAAGAAAATTCATACTACTTAGATTCATAACTGAAAACTAAACTCAATAATCAACTTTGAATTAAAATTGCAACCTAGATTTGAAAAGGAAATTGCATAAAGTAAACTAGACTAATTATATTTTAACAAATGAAATTGCAAATGGAAAATACTCATAAAACATAAATTAAATCCTATTTTCTATTTCAACATATGACAAGAAATTAAATGAGCAAACTAACTAACAATTAAATGAGCAAAACTAAACAACAATTAGATAAGCAAACTGAAAGTGAAAGCTAAAACTAACAACTATCCATCCACCGAAGCTTGTCAAAGAAACCATAAACTAACTACTCTGTTTTAAATCCATTTTTATACTCTATTTCAACATAAAGAAAATATAGCTATCATCTAATTACACACAGGGTTAGTAGCTAAGAACTTGCAAGTTCATTTCCTATCAATTAAAAGATCATTGCATATTAACACTATCTTCCATAATAACCTGCAAAACTAAACTAAAACAATTAAATTATAAACATTAATTTACACAGTAAATAAACATGATAAAACTCATAAACATAAAATAAAAGGAATGATGATTACACTATATAAATTCACAAGCTAATCGACTAAATATTTACCCAGACTGCTGGTGGCCCCCCTAACAGATCATGGCTACTCCTCAAGGATGAATCATGAGCTCTAACAACACAATTTCAACATTAAAATGAAAAACATAATTTTACACAGTTTTAACAAAATATGTTGAAAATGGCAAACCGAAGCTAAATTATCCTTTTGCTCTCTTCTAACTATTTTTCTGACCACTGAGGTGGTATTTATATATTTACAAGATGATAGGTCGACCACTAGAAGGTTCGACCTCCTCTAAAAACAACAAATCGCATTCAATGCGTCTTAACCTTCGGTGACTCCTAGAGACAAGGTGAGCCAATAATCGCTCAACATAATAACCCAATCTATGTTGTTAGAAGCTCAGTAACTAGAGGCCATGAGCACGAAGAAAACCCATGTCTCTGATTCACCCATCATTGGTTGTCGATCTGATAACTGCCAAATCTTCCATGGTTTTAGTGCAGGACAGAGTGTCGAACAGAGTGCCAGATGGAGTACCCAACGGAGTGCTAGATGGAGTACTGTACGGAGTGTCAGATGAAAAAACGACCTGTAATTTTACCCTGTGACACACGGAACGCGAATTAGTTTCCTGAAATCATTAAAACATGCTGAAATATAATCAAAACCATCGTAAAACATAAATCATACATACTTGGTATGAACCATAGTGATTTAACACAAAAACTCTTCAAAACTCTTAAAAACGGGAAAATGCACATACAATATCGACCAAAAAAATCTAAACATCGTTATTAAGTTAACCATATCACGGGCCCAACAAGGGTTATCCAGAGATATTTCACATGTGAGAGGTGGTTTAACATGGTGTACCAATACTACATTAGGATGTTGTTACACTTCACAGAAAAAGAATCCATGAACCTTCCATTTTATCTTTTTAGAAGCATTGGTAAAATGTCTAATAGAGTTCAAGCCAAGTCAAAACAATTAGACACCAGTGTCTTTCACTCTGGCCTTATTAAGATGTTATTAATGGAAGAGACGAGGAAGACAAATACTGATTGGGAAACCTTCCTCACTTCATCAAAATTTCAATTAGATGTTTCCCCCACTCCAGATTCTAAGAGACAAAGTCCCACTTCTGTCGAGACGATTGTGCATTCAGAGGATATCAAGAAGAAAAGGGGTACTATGAATGATAAAGCTAGCAAATCCACTAATGAAGCAGGATCAGGAGGTCCTTCATAACCTCAATATAGAGAAGCTTCACCCATGGTAGATTCTATCCCTATGTAGGTTCCCTCAAGCAAACCAAGAGGCTTAAAAGGAAAAAAAAACTGGTTTTTTCCCACACATTGCTACATACAAGGTTAAACCTAGGAGGCCTTTTACTAGAGCAACAACCAAGAAACATATCCTTGTGAAGGATAATGCAGTAGAGGCCTCATCCCAGCACAAAGGAAAATATCAATATTCAAATTATCCTATTGAAGTTGTTGATATCACTACTCCTTAGCATGAAAGCAATCCCACCTTTAAGAGGCTCAAGAGGCAGCTCAAGGAATCAAGAGCTGAAGCTGATAAGTTGAAAAATGAAGACTTGGGTTCTAAGAAGAAGATTAAGGAGATGATGTGCATGTACCATGAGACCATTGATAATGCGATATTCTTGGCTAAAATATTATTTCCCCTTCACACACAACTCAATAACTCTATAGGTAGAACATAACCCATCAATATCAAATCAAAAAATTGAAGGCTGAGTTGTAGTATTTCAAAGAAGAATTGGAAAAAAGAAACCTAGACATGCTGGCCAAGGTTTCTACAAGGAGAATCTCTAGAACTAAAATATAAGGATAAATACATTGAGCCTCCATAACCAGCATCAATTTTGGTCATAGTTTTTGTTTCATTCATTTTACAACATTTTTGGTGATGGCTATGAGTTTTAAATAATAATTAGCAAATTTTGGTGTTTTCCTCCATTCATGTATCAAGGTTGTTGGAAAATATTTAACATATAGTGAATGCTTGTCATTGATGGCAAGTACAACAATAAATATGGCATGAGTACAGAAAGTATGTAATAGATGGGCATTATGAGAAGATGCTGCAGAGAATATTCGAATAAGCTCAGAAGAGATAGTGCAGAGGATTGTTGGCAAGAATAGCGTTGGCAAAGATCAACATGATCAACATCGCAATGATAATGGGGGAGGAACAACAACATTGATCGTTGGATCAACAATTCAAAATTCCCGATGACTGTCAGATCTCAATGTAGACAAGAAGAGCGCGCAAATATGGAGGATAGATCTCGGGCGTTAGATCCGAGCACGAGGATTAACCATCATAGGATCCATGAGAATCTGCACGATCTTTAAAAGTGCAAGGTGAAGCGAGTTCAAGAAATCTCGAAATCCCGATGCAGACACAATGAAGACTTGCAAAATCACGAAAAGATCCTGACCGTCAATACACCAAAAGACGTGGACTGTTGATCTAAGCTCCATTTCAGAGTTTCTCCTATCGCAACTTGGAGTGACAAGAACCTCCATCGAAGGAATCGCGAGATGTAAATTCATGATGAGATCTGGACCGTAGATTCATCGAGATCGTGGACCATTGATTCCACACCATTTCAGAGTTTCACGAATCGCAACTTGGAGAGGTAAGAAACAATACCACAAGAATGCCGAAATCACGATATGTAAAATCGTGATTTAATTGCAGCTGTCAGATCAAGGTGTGATATGGACCGTTGATCCGACTGCATTTCGGAGTTTCGCGAATCGCGACTTGGAGAGGCAAGAAACATAACCACAAGAACATCGAAATTGCGATATGACCTGAGCCATTGAATTAAGATCAGATCTGGACCGTCAAATCATAGGACAAGTCACTGAATTGGAGTCAACGGAGCATGGTGTGGAAACTCGCGAGATGCGAGATCATGATAAGATCTGGACCGTCGGATCTATGGAGATTTCAACTGTCGATCAGACTCTATGAAGTTTATAAAATTGCGAAATATGAAGTGCCTTTTGGCACGGCCTATGGTCACCGCCTATGGTCACGAGAAGGGAAGGAGTCAGTTCAGATAAGCTCCATTTTGGAGTTTCGGGGATCGCGACTTGGAGAGTCGAGATGCCTCATCTCCAGATTCACGAAATGCAAATTTGCGAAAAGCACTTTATGCATAAGCGCTTGGTCATGGCCATGGTCATATAGAGGAAGGAGCTAGCGCATAAAAGCTCTGTATCGGAGTTTCGGAGATCACGACATGAAGTGTCAAGACACTTGGCCACAGGAATGTCGAAATGACGAAACCCGATTTAAAGGCAAGATTAATAAAGTTCATCCAACGGTGCAGATAAACTTGAATATGATCGGAGGGCTACTATTCTCTCTCATAGTTAATTCATCAGTTACGAATCAGTTAGCAAAACTGATTCATGATTCCTGATCGATTGGCGTTTCAGTTGCTAAGACGGTTTTTCTTTTTCCAAAGAAGATGCAAAGTGTAACTGCTGTGGGTGTGGTGCATAAAAGAAAAAGATACAGACTGTGCGTGGTTGGTTGTTCTGGATGAAAAATGAATTAAATTGTAAGAAAGGGAAAATCACAGGATGCGCAGTGTGAGACTGAAAATATGCGCAGTGTGAGATAAAACTCAGAGAAGAGTAACAGATGAGGAAAAGACTTGAAGCAGAGTAGAATGACAGAACAAGTTGAAGAAGAGTAGAATTGCAGAACAGTTAGAAGAAGACCAGATTTACAGAATAAAGAAGAAGTGGTAAGAATCGATTTATCTGTGTAATTGGTTGTTTAATTATTCATTTATATTTCAGGGTGGTTGGGAGGTGTTAGGGAGGAATGTTTTCCTCAGAGGTTCAAGTGGGAGCTTGAACACAGGGAGTTGTAGCTTCCATCTGGTTGCAGCCAGAGAAACCAGGGTGGCAGGGTGGTGCAAGGGAGAACAAGTGTTCTCT
>JZKD02S0779065.1:0-14687 GCA_000966675.3 Picea glauca | reverse complement strand
GGACACAAGGAATGACAATCAACAAACAAAATAAGACTGACTACCCGCCCGTCCTACCCTGCAATGGTTAGGACCTCCAGGACACATAAGCAATTCTCAAGCCCAGGTTCCCATCGATTTTGACTATTTAAGGTCTCAGGGCTAGCGAATTTTCTGAAGAACAAGGAAGTGTCTACATCCCGCCCGACACAAGCAGACCAAGCTTACTAAGCTAAGGACCATCATCCCAACAACCTCATGCACCTCGAAAAATACACAACCTTAAAATCTATATCAACGAACTTATCAATATTGTGTATATGTGTAGTTTTCACTCAAGTATCACATAAAAAATCAACATAAGGGATTTTTCATTATTCAAGTAGCATGCTCTCAATGAGATGAAAATTAAGAAACACATTTTCAATCACCTTCATAACCCTAGAATGGGAAGAACTTCTATCCAACAATGAAACTTGAGTACCACTAATGATAAGTGTATATGGAATTACAACATGAAAACTATTGACATTAACTAAAAAAATGACGGAAAATAATTAATAAGATCTTAAGAAGTAGTTTTATCTCTTTTGAAAAACAATTGTTACAAGGACCAATCACATTCAAATAGAATATACTAAAAATATCTAGTTTCTGTGATAAGGGGACAATAGAACAATTTCATTTATATCCAAAACAAACAATAATAGTATTATATAGAAAACTATTATATATATTTTTCTCAAAATGATACGAGAACCATCCACTACATTAACTCTAAATTACATCAAACAATACCTTTATTATGATAATACACCTTCCATACTCTAAGGCAACTCATATAATAATCATTAATTATAAGCTAACTAGATTGTCTAAATTATGATTTAACCATTAATAAACAATCATTAAACATTTAAAAGAAACCATCTTAAACTAGAATGATACCATAAAAATAAAAGGAACCGAAGAACAAGTCATTTAATATCAAACATCAGGGCATTTAATGTAAGGCAAAAGACATGGTAATTAAAAATAGTAACACAATTAAAGATATTCCATGCCTTAGTTGGCTGCCTAAACTAATGTCACATTCAACAATTTAAGAAGTGTTGACCACTCAATGGGCTGTCATAGGAGCATAAATAATCGATGTCCCAAGTGGCAATGGTGTCGACGCTTTAATTCCAAATCAGAACAGTCAATTTTATTGTTGTGGCTTTGAGTGAGTTAGTGTTGACATCAAATAATTTTATAAATCAGTGTCAATTAAACATGGGTTCACTATCTAGTGGCTTCCGTGCATGCGTCGGTAAAAAGGTGGTTCAACAGAACAAACAAAAATGCCCTCAAGGCAGGCGCAGACTGTTCAGTCACACAGGCACTTCATCATGATGAAATTTACTGTCAAATAAACATTACGGACACCACCAGGATTCCAATTGTGGTCTCTAAGAATGGGCGTGACTAAAGGCGCGAATTATTGGGCAGGCTTGCCCTGAAATTCATGAGGGAGACGAAGGAGGTGTCGTGTCATCCAAAATCACAGGCAGTCATTAAGGAAGGAAAAACATGGGAATGAGGGAAGGCGTCGAGCCATCTCTTCTGAAATGCAGTGGGAATGAACTGCAGTGACGTGAATTCAAATGCAAGGGCACAAAAATCATAGAGGTCAAGCCATTCTCAGAAAATTCAGAGGAGGTAAGTTGCGATACACCTATGGGATTATGTAGAGAATAAGGATAACGCACCAAAACTGTGCATGGAAGCATTGAGCAAAAGGAGATGTAGGATTTACATAACGATATAATTAACACCAGAACATTTTAATGGCTCGAGTCATTGTGACTCTACTGTCCATGCAAAAAAACAGACTTCTAAGGCCCTCGAGACCACTCCTCACTCATTTCCTTTATCCATGGACCGACTTATGAGATAAATAACACTGCCATTCTCATAGACATGGTACTATTGAAGGAGTAGTATGTCAAGTCTATGCATCATAGGGTCTGTCCCAAGATCTGCACTGCGTACTACCGAGAAAGGCTACCCACTATCTCTACCTTCTTCTGATTAGATAAAAGGCCCTTGTGCAATTATGTTGTCGCCAATGGGAAACATGAAACATAAAGAAAAATGGGAACAGAACGAGAATAGGATTTCCTAGTCAATTTTCTGGGAACAAAGTTGAGCAGAACATAAGACAGACTATGCATGGAAAATAAATGGTTTCCTTTACATTACCCACAGATTATTATTATTCTGTTAATTTTTTTTTTGTTACAATTCCACGAAGATATTTCATTTTCTAGTTGGTAAAATATCCTTACATATATACCAAACATTTACATAATAGTTTCTTGATCTGGATGTACTTGATGCAATTTCAAATGAATTCGAGATAAACTATATGAATTTTTTGGAACAACTAGCAATCATGCATATATGATATATATTTATTTTCATAAAGTCAGATGAAGGCATTTCACTACCCTAAACCTTGATGAAACCAAAATGACGTAGAGAGTCAAGGCGGAATACAATTGCAAAAAGGTTGTAACTATTAGAGCTTCAGTTTGCAAAAACCCATGTAACAAAATTGTGTATGTGATTGGAAACTAGAAGTATCAAATTGAAGCTGCCATGGTTCGAAACCCAATTGGAGTATCCACCAAAACATAAGAGGGTAGGAGGAAATAATACTTACATAATCAACATGCAGATCCAACCATAAAACCTACAACATTCTACCATTCAACTAGAAAGCGTACCGTTGCCCATTCGTCTACTCCGAGTGACATCTCGCGCTCCGTGAAACTCCCGCTCATCGACCGTCGATACCTCACCGGTACCTCCCAACCAACGCTAGGGGTACTCTTCTTCCCCATTAGCCCTCCGAGCCACAAAGGGGCCACACACCCTATCCAGAGGTTTAGTCTAGCACACAGCTCACCTTGCAAGGCCGAGCTACCACTCCTCTCCGAGCTGGGTATCCCAATTCCTCACAATTAAATCAGTCAAGTCACTATTTCTGCAGCGTAATGTTACGCAAATAGAATATGATCCTTCCTCCTTCTCCTCCCTTTCTTTAATAGAGTTTCGATCTTCCCTTCTTTCCCTAAATCTCATTTAATTAAAGTTTTAATAATAAATTATCAAAAATTCCTCTCCGTACAAGTGTCCCTCATCCTCTACAATCCTCCATGAATTAATTTCTTTAATTAAGTAATTATATTTATTTCCCTCACCCACCTAGAGTTACTCCTAGAATCACTCCTAGGTGTCCCTAGATTTCCTTACAGGTTTTAAAGGCTTTCCCTATTATGAAGTTGCCAATTTAGTTTAAATTAGAAGGTTCTTAAATGCAGATTCTTTACTAAGTTGACCTCCCTCTTTTTACCTTAAGTTCCCCTCTTTCCCTTTTTATGTTACCTCCTTTCCCTAGTTTCCTAATTTCTATATTTTCCCTCTTTCCCCTTTTTATTAGAGATACCAACAATAGTTGTGCAATTTAACCTCTTTTCCCTTTTATTATTAATTTAGTATCTTTTTAAACTATCAAAAGTTAAAATAATTAATTGCCTCTTTACATTTTATATCCACAGATATTATTTAATTTCTTAATCTCTTCAAGTTACCAAAAATTTTATGAAGACCAAAATTATTACTTAAGTGGTTTTTATTTTAAATTTTATTATTTTAATTTTTTATATAAATATTTTTTTCAAAGGTAGACAAAATTTTACCCCTAGCGAAATTTTAGACTTAGAACTTAGATTCTGAACTGGGTGACATTTTAATTAGGGAAATCATTTTAAAATTTATTAACATATTATTGGTCTTAGGGCCATCTAGGTTCGTCCCTCTATCATCATCAATGCGATGTGCCCTTCAGGATGCACTAGGTGCTCCAAGGGTGCCACTCGCCTCTTTTGTTCCTTTTGTACGACATGCCCTTCAGGACGGACTACGTGCTCTAAGGGTGCTACTCACCTCTTTTGTTTCTTTTGCATGATGTTCCCTTCAGGATGCACTATGTGCTCCAAGGGTGCCACTCACCTCTTGAATGATTGGTAGACATCAATAACCCCTGGAGTCAACATTCCGCCAGGTGAACTTGGTAGAGACTAAGGGCTTCTAAGGAATAATGCCCAACCTTATTGCGCACCCCTTAGAATCATTCTAAGTGACTGTCACAGTCTTCCCTCACGGCATCGTGGGTCCTCCTGAACTAGGTAATCATTAACCTGTAGTTCGATCCATGACGAGAGTGCTAGTAGGCTGTGGCAGGGCTGTTGTCCACACCTCTTCCTCAACCTCTCTAGTAGTCGTTTGTGGCCCCTTTACTCCATATATGAGTCTGGTCGGCAAGCTATCGTTAGCCTGCATCATCAACAAATAATTTCAGAACATATCCATATCATATCACCCAGTCCGATGCACTAATATCACAGTAAAACAATCAAACCCCAAAGGCACACTCCATGACTCGATCCAGAGTCCAAGGGGTTCCATCGATGCCTCTGCATCCTCAAGGTCCAAAACCCTACACACTCACTAAAACTGAGTCAATAGCACCTGTCTATGTCAATGTAGTAAAACAACATGTCATCTACCCATAACGCATCACAATCAAAGTCAAATGTTTTAATAGCATAATAATCCGGATCACTTGTGAGCAAATGTCGTCGAAGAATAATTTCTCTCAGTGCGCCAGAGTGGGATGTTACATAAACCCCCTCTTGGTCTAAACTTCGTCCTGAAGTTTCATAGTATAAGTGACGAAATAAGTGTATCACAGTATCAAATGTCTATCTATCAAACAAAAATGGAAACCGTTGGTGCATATCATATGCGTCCTCCCAAGTCACCGAGTGTGAACTATAATTGTCCCACTGGACCTTGACCTGATCCACCTTTCGATGTCATAGTTGTCGAACGCAATGATCCAAGATGCAGACCAGCTCAGTCGTGAGCACTCCCTCATTCGATACCTGCAAGGAACTCATGTCGATAACATGTGTAGGATCACTAATATAATGTCTCAAAACAAATACATGAAAAACATCATGCATACGCCTCAAGGAATTAGGCAAGGCTAGTCGATAGGCCACGGGCCCCTTTCTCTCCACAATCTCTAAAGGTCCCATGAACCTAGGAGAGAGTTTATCTCCCTTCCCAAACTTGATCGAACTCTTATGTGGTTTAACCCGTAAGAAGACTCGATCGCCAACCTCGTAACTACGGTTGACTCAATGCACATCGACATAACTCTTCTATCGATCCTGTGCTTCTTTAATCCTTTATCTTATGGTTTGCATTTGCTCTTCCATTTCTTGAATCACTTTTGGTCCCACCAGGACCCTATCCTCAAGCCGATCCCATCTCAAGGGCATATGACATGGTCTCCCGTAAAGAAACTCGAAAGGCGGCATCTTAATGGTGTTCTGGTAACTGTTGTTGTAAGTGAACTCCTCTAGTGGCAAGAATTCTTCCCATCGCTTTTGTGGGTCCATCACGTACATGCACAATATGTCCTCCAAGGTTTCGTTCGTTCATTTGGTTTGTCTGTCAATATTTGGGTGATACACAGTACTAAATTTAAGTTGGGTTCCCAAGGCCTCTTGGAAACTCGTCCAAAATCATCCAGTAAACACTGATCCTCGATCGGATATAATCCTCTTAGGCATGCCATGCAACCTCACAATCGCATTGATGAAAACTCGAGCTATGTCAAGTCCCTGATACATCGTATGCACAAGAATAAAGTGAGCACTCTTTGTCAGAGTGTCTACTACTATGAAAATCGAGTCATGTCTCCTTACCATCAGCAGTAATCCGACAATAAAATCCATCGAAATAACCTCCCATTTTGATTCCAGAATAGCATGTGGTTGTAGTAATCCTGCTGGGTGTCTATGTTCAGCCTTTACCTACTGACATTCTAGACATCTGGACACATAGTTGACTATGTCTGCCTTCATTTCCTTCCATAAGAATAAGGGTTTAAGGTCTTCCCTCATCTTCGTGACTCCCAGATGATCCATGTAAACTGATTTATGAGCCTCTCTCAAGATCAACATCCTCAACTCGTCATTTCGTGGTACGTAAATCCAACCTTTAAACCTCAATAAACCATCAATATCAAAAGAAAATCCCTCAAATCGTGGTACCATCATTGTTTTTGTCCGATAAAACCCTCAACCTCTTTGTACCGGTCATCGTCATGCTGTAAGGTTAGAATATTTTCACATAGATTCATCTGAAGAGGAAACACTGAAAATATGCATGGTCTCTGACACAGTGCATCCGCCACTCGATTCATGGTTCCTTTTATGTAAGTAATATTGAAGTTGTACTCACTAAGAAATTCCGACCAATGCCGTTGTCGCACGTTCAGGTCACTTTGCGTAAAGATGTGTTGTAGTCCACAATGGTCAGTCCTTAGTTCAAATTTTCATCCAACAAGGTAGTGTCTCCAAACCTTCAAGGCATATACGATGGCTAATAACTCCAAATCATGTGTCACATAGTTCTCCTCATGCCTCCTTAATTTCCTGTAAATGTAAGCAATCACTTGTCCATCTTGCATCAAGACTCTGGCTAAGCCTTCCTTGGATGCGTGAGTGCATACCAAGAAGTCCGCGTCCATGTCAGGGACCTTTAGTATCGGTGCAATTGTCAACAATTCCTTGAGCCTCCGAAATGCTTCCACACTTTTCTTGGTCCAAAAAAACTTCTTGTTCTTCTTCTGCAACTCCATGATTGGATTTTCTATCTTCGAAAAATCCCTCGACGAACTGTCGATAATATTTTTCTAAACCCATGAAGCTATGCACTTCCGAGAAATTCGTAGGTGCAGGCCATTCCATAATAGCCTCTACCTTGGCTGGATCCACGGTGATGCCTTCACCATAGATGACATGCCCTAAGTAGTGAATTCTCAATTGATAAAATGAGCATTTGGACAACTTCCCATACAATTTTTTCTCTCGCAGACACTGTAGTACTAAGCACAAGTGCTCGTCATGCTCCTACGTCATCCGAGAGTAAATCAAAATATCGTCAATGAATATTTGGACGAACTTGTCCAAGTACTCATGGAACACTGCATTCATCAAACTCATAAATACCCCTGGGGTGTTTGTCAGTCCGAATGGTAAAACAGTAAACTCATAATGTCCAAACCTCATCTTAAAGGTAGTCTTAGGGACGTCATCCTCCTTGATCCATAACTGGTGATACCTTGACCGCAAATCAATTTTGGAGAACACCGTCACACCCTTCATTTGATGGAATAGATCATCAATTCTCAGTAATGTACTGATTCTTGATCGTGGCCTTTTTTAGTTGACGGTAGTCAATGAAAATCCTCCACGATCCATCCTCCTTTCATATGAAAATAACAGGTGCACCCCATGGAGACACACTAGGATGTATTAGTCCTAGGTCCAAGAACTCCTTCAGTTGCATTTTCAACTCTTGTAACTCTAGGGTCAACATCCGATAAGGTTTTCTTGCTATCGATTCAGTCCTCAGTTTTAGGTCTATGGTAAACTCCAACTTCCTCTCTGGTGACATCCTAGGTAACTCCTCTAGAAACTCATCCGCAAACTCTCTTACCACCGAACAATGTTCTATACCTTCTGCTACTCCCTTCTCGTTTAACGCAAGGATCGCATAAAACTTGCACCCTTTGTGCATGTTCTTCCGAAGTTGCAAGAAAGAGATGAACCTCAGGGAAAATCCCTGGTTTCGTCCTACAATCACACGTCTTTTTTCCTCATCATCTACCAAGCTCAACCGTTTTGTCTTACAGTTGAGTATCGCCTCATGCGATTCCATCCAGTCCATACCAATCACAACGTCATAAGATCCTAAGATCATGACGTACAGGTTGGCCCTTGTGACAAACTCTCCCAGGTTAAGGACAGAGCCCAAAACCTTTCCTCTAACCTTCTGTTTGGCTCCCGAAGCCATCTCTACGAAGATAAACTCATCTTGTTCGACTGCGTTTACCTTAATCCTTTTTAGCGCTACACTTGAAATGAAACTCTCAGTAGCACCGAGATCTATCAAATACTAAGAGTCTGGTTAGCGATGGTACCTGTCGTCTCGAGCACAGTCAACTGGTGCTTTGCCTGGCGGTTATTCACTACTGCATGAATTCGATGGGCCTTGCCCATATCCCCCACGGTAGTGGGTCTGACTGATCCGGTCTCTCTGGCCCTCTCCACGGGGTAGTCACGCTGGTAGTGTGTCTCCCCACATGTCCATCATCCCTTCTTCGGCCCAGTAGTCCTGGTACCTGAAGTAGAAGATGACAGCCCACAAGCTTGGAACCTTGGTCTATTCTGCTAAACAGGCCTAAACTATTGTTGTTGTGGGCAACGCTGTTGCTGATGTTGTGGTCCCCGATAAGGTTTCCGCTGCTGAAACATTGGTCGCTCATGTGTAGTGAAAGTGGATCCCCTCTGGAATCCACCATATCTCAGTGTATGTCTCACTAGTGTCTAGTGCTACTTTGTTCTAGATGAAACCTACCCTGCTGGTCTCACTGGAGTCCTGGTTTGAACCCCACTGATAAGCTCCTCCTCCACTATGAGGGCCTTCTGGATGGCATCATGCAAGGTTTGGGGAATCAAAATCCTCACCTTTTCATGTAGGCCATTGTTAAGGCTGAACATGGACCTGTTGAACTTAAGTTTCTCAATGTTAAGGTGTGGAGCATACCGGAGCAGCTCCATAAAATGGGCCTCGTACTCAGGAACCGTACGACCTCCTTGTCGTAAGGTGTTGAACTCATTGAGCTGATGCTCTATGAATTCCTCATAAAGCTACCGCTCTTGGGACCGTTCCTCGAACAGTTCCCATGACACGTCTTTGACGGCTATGTTCAGCTGCGGTAGGAGCGCCTTCCACCATAAAAGAGTGGCCCCCTTTAGTTGCAAGACTTCCATGCAGACCTTCATGTTGGAGGTATAATCATGAAGTGTGAATCACATCGCCATGTTCACCAACCATGCCTCGGTGGATGCATAGTCTGGGGCACCAAAGAACTTGGGAAATTTGACTTTCTTGAGTTCACAGGGAATGCTACCAGTACTGACCGGAGCATGTGGTGGAACCTCAGTGGGTTCTAGCACCCTAGCCTCATCTCTATCCAAACGACTGATCAGTGCCTCGGACATGCACTGAAAAGACCTCATCATTCCAACTACATCACCAACTAGTATCTTCTCTTATCCAAGAACCTGCTCATCTCCCTAGGGGTTATACCCCTTAGGCGTGGATGCTATGGGAGGTATCGCGCCTCCTCCTCCAACACCCCATCATCTACCTCCATGACGTCCTCTAAACATGGTTACTTGCATGCACACAAGTCAACTCAATCAACAACATTATAATCGATGATATCAATGAAAGTTGTAACGATCCCAAGTTGTGGGTTGAACCCCACTCTGATACCATATGTAACGAACCTCTTGTTCGTCATGACATGAACCTCTCATAACTAGTGAAAAATTAATTTTTCTTTTTTCTCAACTAATCTTAATTTTTGTATTCTTCAACTTTTGACTTCTTCTTTGAACCATCTATTTTTTTTTCCTTTTTTTTTTCTTCTTCTCTATTTTTTGTATTTTTATTTCTATAGTACAATATTTTACAAGTTATCCTGCACAATTCTCCTAGTGCATAGAAGGAAAAACATCCTTGTACAGTTTCATTTGACTCCCATTCACTAGTCCTTCCATGACTTGTCCATCCAACTATTGTAGCTTAACAACACCTAATTTTGTTACATATCTGATCATATATGGCCCTATCTAGTGCGTCCTGAACTTTCTGGGGTGTTGTGAAAACTTATTTTCATAGAGCAGTACTAAATCTCATGTTTGGAACTTCTTCTCCTTGATTTTTCCATCATGCCATTCCTTTTCACGTTCCTTTTGAACTTCTTGATGGAACCATAAAAAAAAATAGTATTCCTCTAATATCAGTAACTATGATTGTTGATGGAACTATGATTGTTTTCTTTTATTGCAGAAAAATAACTACCATTGGTCTTATCCATTCAGACTCTGCTACGGGATCGATGATACCAACCTCTAACATTTTTTCAAGCACTTCTTTCACCTTTTCTTTGTACCTAGGATTAAACCTATAAGGTCTATGTCTTACTGCATTAACATCTCCTTTTAATGGGATATTCATCTATCCTAATTCCCCAACTATCTGCTTCATCTTTGAAAAGGTTTTCGGAAAAAGATCTTGATACTTGCGCAATAGGTATGCAATATTTTCAACAGTCTCATCATTCCAATAGTCACCAATATTTGCAAACTTAGGTTTATCTTTCGTGCTAATATTCAATTTTTTCACTCTTAATGGATTCACATATGCATAGGATTCAAGTTATGGGCCTACTATTGTGCATTTCCCTTCATTTTCTAGTACTTGTACATTTATTGGATCTTCTTCCTGTTTATCTTCTTCATTAACATTGTGACATTTGAGTAGTTCATGAACTGTCACAGATTTGTTGTGGACACTACACACATGTAGTATTTCTATATGATATTATTCCATACAAATATTACTTCTAATGACTTGAAAAGCTGCATCTACTAAAGGTGACTCAAATTCAACACTAAATTTTACCTTAAAATTCCAGGCAAGCTCTTCCCAATCTGTTGTCCCCCTACACACTTGTAGTTCTAGATATTGGTTCTTAGAAACCGTCTCAAGTGTATGTATGAACGTGTGCATCCATTCCTTCTTTGGAACTTGTCTCCAATTTGTCATACACTATGGACATGATCCATCAGATTACTCATCTCTGTATACTTGTACGTAATTTTTGTTGTTCCAAATTTGATCTCCATTAACATTTTATAGTGTTTCCAATACCCTATTCCATTCTAATGTGTTTCCCACCATCTCATTGGGGTTTCTCTCTGTACATAATATAATATCAAAAAAAAATGTTTTTCAGGTATATCTAGCTCAAAGACTTTTACAAGGGAACTTACATAAGTTAATCCATCAAGCCTTGGTGTATCACATGTCTATGTTCCAATCCAGTGCAAAGAGGGAGTAATGCGAGAACATATTTTGGTCGATACTTCATGCAACATGTGCTGCCAATGTTCAAGTCCTTCCTATGAATCCGATGCATAATATTCAATGCTTCTCCAACTAAGTGCAACATCTATAGTAAGATTGATGTAGTCATCCATGCATGTGGTCATATTATACATGATATGAATTTATTTTCTTGCAGGTTCCACAGACCTTCTTTCCTGTGTGGGGTATAATGGTGCAGTAATGTTTAAGCCTCCTCCCTAAAAAATAATTTCTCTCTTCTTCATTTTAATAATCATCTAGTTTTGAAAGGGCCAATATAGTCTAAGAAGTGTTGGATACAGCTGGTTGTTATGCATGATCTCAATGACCTCAAATTCCTCTACACTTTTCTCTCTGTCTATGTTAACACACAATCCTACTAGTTTGTCGATCGATATTATATTATGTTGGTTTTCCAAACTCAAACGAAGAGTTGACCAAACTAACTTTACTTTCCCCATCATTTCACACATCTGTCTTAGAATAAAATTTATGTATGATCCTAAGTCTAGAATGACATTATCCATTTCATAATCTCCTACCTATTCACTCGATATGAATTCTTTATTTTTCCTCCTCTTACACAATACTTGGTTGACTGCTCTCTGTGTCCTGGGTACTTCTCTGTCTTGGGTGTAGTGATCAATCATGCTCCGCACTGCATTCAATGTTTTTTCATCCTTCATCAACTCTAAACAACCCTTTAGAAAATATTTCAAAGTGTTTATATTCTCTATTGACCTTTTTGGAATGGTTCGATCATATACTAATGAAATATCATATATCATGGTTACTTTGACATTGATTCTATCCATTCTAGCCATAGTATTTTCTTGTCTTGTTGATATGTCTCTTTCTTTTTCTATGGGTTAAATGCTCGTGTAATATCAGGTGCTTTCGTTATCCATTGCTCTATATATTTTCCTTTTTGTAACATCCCGCTCTGGCGCACTGAGAAAACTTATTCTTTGAGGACACTTGCTCACAAGTGATCTGGACTTTTATGATGTTAAAACATTATCCTTCATTATGATGCGTTATGATAGATGACATGATGTCTTACTACTTTGACATAGACAAGTTCTATTGACTCAGTTTTATTGAGTGTGCAGAGTTTTGGACCTTGAGGATGCAGAGACATTTGTGGAACCCCTTGGACTCCAGATTGAGTCAGGGAGTGTGCTATTTGGGTTGATTTATTTACCGTGATGTTTCATTGATTTGATGATATGATGTTGACATGTTTTGACACGATTGTTGATGATGAAGGCTGGCAATAGCTTGCCGACCAGACTCACATATGGAGTAAAGGGGTCACACACGATTTCTAGAGAGGTTGAGGGAGAGGTGTGGACAAAATCCTTGCCACAACCTACTAGCACTCCCCTCGTGGCTCGAAATTTAGGTTAATGATTACCTAGTTCGAGAGGATCCACGATGCCATGAGGGCAGATTGTGACAGTCGCTCACGATGATTCTAAGGGGTGCACAATAAGGAAGGGGCATTATTCCTTAGAGCCCTTAGTCTCCCACAAGTTCACCTGGAGGAGTGTTGACTCCAGGGGTTATATATGTCTACCAATCAGTCAAGTTTGCGAGTGGCACCCTTGGAGCACGTGGTGCATCCTGAAGGGAACGTCGCGCAAAAGAAACAAAAGTCGGCAAGTGGCACCCTTGGAGCACATGGTGCATCCTAAAGGGAACGTCACATGAAAGAAACACAAGTTAGCGAGTGGCACCCTTGGAGCATGTGGTGCATCCTGAAGGGCACGTCGAGCAAGAGAAATAACTGGAACGAGTGGCACCCTTGGAGCACGTGGTGCGTCCTAGAGGGCACGTTGCATTGATGTTGAGGAAGGAACAAACCTAGATGGCCCTAATACATTTAAAACCTTAATAAATTCTTAAAACGACTTTCCTAAATAATTGTCGCCCAGTTCAGAATCTAAACCTAAGTCTAAAACTTCTCTAGGGTAAATTTTTGTTTAGCCTTAAGAAAAATACTCTATAAAAATAAAAATAAAGATATAAACTAAAACCCAATTAATTAATAGTTTTAGTCTTCTTAAATTTATGGGGTAAAATGAAGAGAGGAATAATTTAATTAAAATCCGTGGTTTTAAATTTGTAAAGAGGAAATAAATTATTAACTTGTGGAAGTATAAAAATATATTAAATTAATAATAAAGGGAAAAGAGTAAATAGTGCAACTTCCATTTTGGCTCTAATAAAAAGGGGAAAGAAGGGAATAATAAGAATTATGAAACTATGTAATGGAGGAAACATAATAAAGGAAAGTTGGGAACTGATGGTAAAGAGCGAGGTCAACATAGTAAGGAATATGCAATTAAGAACCTTCTAATTTGAGCTAATTTAGCAACTTCACTTTTAGGGAAATTAATTAAAACATGTAAGGGGATCTAGGAATACCTAGGAGGAAATTTAGGAACAACTCTAGGTGGGTGAGGGAAATGAGTAAATTAATAATTTAAAGAAAATAATTACTTGAGGAAAGAGGGGGATGGATGACACTTGTGTGAAGGAGAATATTTAGAATATTTTTATTAAAAATTTATTTAAAAGTGATTTAGGGAAAGTATGAGGTTGGGACAACTCTATAAAAGAAAGGAAAAATGAAGAAGAAACAAATCAGTTGTTAGCGTAACGTTATGCTGCCAAAATTATGACTTGACTGATTACTTGTGGAGAGTTGGGATTTTCCAGCTTGGATAGGAGTGGTAGCTTTGCCTTGCGAGGCGAGATGGGAAGCTAGACGGACCATCTGGATTGTGTGTGGCCCCTTTGCGGCTCAGGGGGATAAGGGGGAATAAGAGTACCCCTAGTGATTGGCTAGGAGGTACCGGTGTAGTCTCTACGATCGACGAGCGGGAGCGGCGTAGAGCAGGAGTGGCACGGAGCGCGGGGTCATCATTCAAGGTGGGAATTAAGGAAACGATATGTTTTTCATTTGCATGATAGAAGGTATTAGGACCTTGGCCATCTTTTATTGTTATCAACATTTGTGTATTGGCATTGTGAGATGAAAAATACTTATCTTCAATCTGCTTGGATACTCGTTGGATCGATTGGTTTTCTTGCCTTGTTCTGCGGCGATTGAAATTGTGTTACAGTTATAAAATATTCTTCTTACATTGTTGTTACATGTTGTTTGGGACAAAAGAGATTTTATGGCTGTGTGTATATGTTAATGGGGGCGTTTTATATCATTGTGGGTGTTTATAAATTTTTGTGGGCATTTTTATATAAATGGGGGCGTTTTTATTTGACTGTGGGCATTTTATACATTACAGTGGACATTTTATATCACTGTGGGCATTTATAAACTTATGTGGGCGTTTTTATATTGATGTGGGAGTTTTGATATTACTATGGGTGTTTTGTATATCATAGTGGGCATTTTCGTTTTGTAAATTAGATCTGGCAATTTGTTTTTGTAAATTAGATCTGGAAATTCGTTTTTGTAAATTAGATATGGCAATTAGAATTTGTTCTGGCAATTCATTTTTGTAAATTAGATCTGGAAATTCATTTCTATAAATTAGATATGGCAATTAGAATTC
>JZKD02S0779054.1:0-14687 GCA_000966675.3 Picea glauca | reverse complement strand
CTTCATATGTTTTCAAGGATTTTGGAGTCATAAGTCACGAAGTCCCAAAGCCAAAGGAGCTAGCTCCTTTTGGATTAGCGCAGGGTTCCCAGGCCCTAGTCACATGGGTTCTTTGGGAAATATTGTGGGCTAAGTGCTAATATTTTTAGTAGAAAATGGGTTAAGGAAATGGGAATGATCCCCCAGTCAGATGGTCGGATATTCTAAAGGGAATGCCCTTCTCCATTCAAGTTGAACTTGACATTCCTGCTCAAGTAAAATTCAAGGAATCGGCAGGACTTAGACATTTCATTCAATCCTACCCCAACTATCTAGTAGCTAAACTGAGATAAATCAAAGATCATATAGATATATAAGTTTACAAAATCAAATGATCATTTCTAATAATTGTTCAAATACTAAAATACCTAACCATAAACACAGGCATTCCATCATCGCATCCAATATATATACAGAAAGTGTGATAATAATTATCAGAAATGGAGAATGTGAAGTGATTGTTCAAAGGGGTGCATGTTTCCTGCAAACCATAGGCACATCCACTCCTGAATGATCTACCATAGGACACCCCCGAGCTAGACCATGATGCTCTGAGAGAGATTTTTTCTCCTTGTTCCACGACAGTTAGCGATGGAGGTTACTCTCCTCCTCGCACAAAAAATTGGCAATCGGTTTTCTCTACTCCAAGAAAGGAGCTCTGCATGAGTACTTCCTCATTCACTCATCAGCCTCATTTATCAACTTGTAGTGAAACCCTACCCATGGCTTCTTTCAGCCAAAAATGAGCTTGCTTCTCATATTTTCTCTCTTTTCCATAGTCGAAAACATGCTTCTCTTTTCTTCTCGAGATTTTTCTCTCTACTCTGTTATCTTACAGATCTGTCTATGTCCCCCGAATTACCTCCTTTCTTTAATTCCTCATCAAGGTTGTGTGGGTCTGAATCCCAACTCATGGTCAGACTTGAAAGCCTTACAGATGGGTATCTCCTCATTAACTCTTGAGGATGGCCTTCCAACTACCAACCTGACTGGTAATTTATTTATGGGTCAAAGGACTATTAAGAAATTACACCCAGTAGCTATTGGTTTGGTGAGGGTCATCTCAACCATTCTTGGTTCCCCCTAACCATCTCTCTCATAGCATCCATGGTTTATCTTGGAAAACTCCCCCCTTTCAGTAGTTGTGCAACACATATCCAATTTCTATTAATAACAGAAAATTGAAACATTGACCCTTTTATACAAAGGTCCATCAAATCAAACATTCACAAATATTTATTCTTCCATAGTCTCTTGGCCATTTATAGTTATATTTACAAACTAGGGGAAACAAGGGTATTACACTTACTTTGTAATGTTCCTGAATTGGCTAGTCTAGGAAATGATGTTAATTTGATATGACTATTGTGGATAATTCATTGTTATAGCATATAAAATGATCATATAGATAATAAATGAGACAAAAGAATGCAAATCTTATATTATGATATCTTGGTGAGTACAATGTTGAATGAAGCTGAGTAAAATAAATCACTCGGCTAGATCAAATGACAAAAGGATATTAGATGGAATAAAATAAAAACTAAAACAATAATAATCGATACTAGAATAATGTTGTAGAATGGAATGGATGAGATGAAGATATGTTGAAGGCTATGGCAGCTCATACGACAACTACTGCAAGTCTGGAAAGTTCACCCTGGTGGCTAAACCGCTTGAAATGGCCTGGAAATTGTCCCAAATTGTGTTCCCTTCTCTACCTCTCAGTCCCGGTTACTAATTGTCCCCCCTACTGGTGTGTCTGGACTCTGGATGGATCCCCCTGCGAGAATGTGCCCCTCTACCACTAGAAATTTGTGCCCTAGTGATTCCACCATAGAAATCGGTTGATATATGTCTCAAAATTATCACCTTGGCCTACTGTGAAATGCATCAGAAGGTTTTCCCTGGATCTAATCTGATGATCACTTGGGAACCTTGAATGTGTCCTCCCAAAGCGTTTCACTCCCAATGTCTGGAAAATTCACCCCAGATGATTCCTCCATCAGAATCTAATGAGGAACTAGGAAACTGATGTGCCTTGCCTTCCTCTCAACTAGTTTGGAGGGGAATCTTTGAAATCTCCCTAGATGGGACAAGTCAATCCATTGAACCTCGTCAGAAGTTGTGCCCTCACCCTAAATAAGTGCACCCTTACTACTGGAACCTGTGTAACTACTTCTGAATAATGATGGAAGACATGTGTGATCTTCTCGGTGACTAGGGTGTGTCTCTCAACATCGAAATCATCCAACTAGTGTCTTCCTCCTAGAATCCACTGAACTATCTCTCCTGAGATGCGCCTCCCTCCTCATTAACAAGTCAAAATCTTCATAATGTTGAATTAGGTCAATGAACCTTCTCTTATAGTTTCCTGAAATCCTAATTCGTTGTTGACTTCTAATTTTAGCTTGTGTGTTCTATTTTTAGCTCAAATTGGCTTAAAAGCACTTTTAGCCACTTTTAGCTCAATGTCACTTTTTGAATATAACACCTTTGACTGGAGTGACCTCTAGTAACCCTATTTACCCCTTTTCTGGCCCTGGCTATAGTCTAACGGGGTAGTTTATACCATTAAGCCTCCTCTCTGGAGTTCCTATTTGGAAAGGGACATTACATACTTAAGTAAAAGGAATGTCCCATACAATTCTTTCACTAGTAAAATAGGTGCCTTATACAATGTTTTCATAAGAAAAAGGAGTGTCTCATGCAACTAAAAGGAGGAATGAAAGAACCATGTTTTTTCTAAGACATATTGAACCACTAGATTCCAAAAACATTCCTAAAAGAGCCATTATCCCAAACTCATTGCTAAAATAACCATTAGTTAATGATTATCGCATCTTGGCTATCGGTTCATTAATCCATTGAATGCATCCAACACTCAACAATCCACCAAATTTGGATGGAATGGACCATCTTGTAACATACGCGATACCCTGTATGCTCTATTCAAGATATGGGGTACTCTTTTAACCACCCAAATTCACACTAATGTTTTTCTATGATACCATATCTCATTTCTATGATATTAATTGAGTAACAAATGCAAGCATGAAAATTCATATTTATGCAACATAATTAGACCTTTCAATTAACCATGAGAGCATAATTTATAAATGCAGGATAATATGGGAAACAAAAAATGAACATCTAGAAAGTAATTTAAACCATGACATAAACCATAATAATTCAATGCATTCACAAGTAAATCAAGAACACTTATCTTTATTGAAATTATTCTTCAACTGGATGCAAAAGAAATATGTTCCACCTAACCATAGGCTCTATGTTGCACTTAATCTCTCTATAGTATAGTCCACCCACGAGTTGAGGCTATGAATTCTTAAGGGTGAATTACTTATATCTGTCCCTAGCTATCTTCACACAACCAAATTCCCAAAATTCATAGTAAATTTCCACCTATAGTAATCTCAATCCATAACTCTCTTTTCCCGTTAGCCAACACAAACAAAGGAATGGGATCCCCTTATCTATGAAATAGTCCTCAAGCTATCCCACTTCCCTCTAGAGTTTCAAACATAGGCTAGCTAGGAAATCTTACTATTGGGATTCCAGTGATTGTTAGTTGTAGTTATTTTTCTCAATAAAAACAACTTTCCTTCAACATGGTCATAAATCCATCATAGTTTCATGGAAAACTTTTTCCATAACTTTATTACAACACTAATATGGTTGCCTAATCTTAGAGAGAAAAATCGAAGGAATATTGAAATTGAATAATCACTTGCATGCCCAAAAATCATGGGACATATTTGCATGCATGGGAGATATCATTCGATAACACGGGTATTCCCATAAAGGACGAACACCTTCAGTAACCACTCACACAACCAGATCAAATATTAACACATTGACATTTTTACATGGTAAAACCCTTGTGGGGAAACATCCACGCCCCAACCAACATGGCCACTTGGATCAATTTATTAATGCAAAAGAAAATATTACAAAGAGATTTACAAGAGATTTTCTCACAATTGATCATCAACATATGACCCTCCATTCTCTTTAAATAGAAATCATGGACCAATCGCATGTTAATACATTGATCAATGTAGTCATTAAATCAAGGATAATATGAGTTGTCGGATCACTCTATGTCAAGAACATTTCATGACCATCGAATTTCCTAACTACAAATGCACACTAATGCATGCTAAAGAAACACACTTTAACCTAATGACACATTAGACCAAGTTGATCTTAACTAAATTCTAAGTGTCTAAATATCCTAACATCCCCCCTTAAGAATAACTTGGTATATGATTGAAGGATTTACAAAAGAAAAACAATAGGAGAAGGAACGAGGCATTATATCCTATCCCCCCTTAATGAAAACTTCCTTAACTCCTAACATAGATCAAAGTTCAGAAAACTTTGCTTTTGTAAGAGGCTTTATGAAAATGTCTACAACATGATCTTCTATAGGGAAAAACAACACTTCAATAACTCGATCATGAATGAGTTTTTTTTATGAAGTGCATGTGTATCTCAATGTGTTTGTTGCGTTGATGTTGAACTGGATATTTTGCAAGCTTGATGGAACTCTTATTGTCGCACCAAAGGTTGGTCGGATGATGCTGCTGGAATCCAAACTTTGAAAGGATTTGTCAAAGCCACAAGGCTTCTTAACTTGCTTTAATTGTTGCTTGATACTCTAATTTTGTTGAAAAAAGAGAAATAGCATGTTGTTTCTTACTATCCCAAGTGATAGGTTCTTAACCAAGGCTAAAAACATAACCTGTAGTAGACTTTCGATCATTAGGGTCTCCAAACCAATCTGAATCAATGAAACCAACCAATATAGGAGTTCCCCCTAAGTTTTAATACATATTGAATTGAACTATACCTCAAACATACCTAAGTATCCTATTAGTTTCTTTCCAATGGCTTTTATGGGGTGTTTTCATATACCGGGAAACAAGACCAACATCAACGAAAATATCAAGATAGGTATGAATAAAATATAAGAGGCTACCAAATAACTAACATTATAAATTGGCATCAACTTCTGAATAAGTACAAGTGGAAACAATTTTGACACCATACTAGAAGGGAGAAGGGGTTGGTTTAGAATCATCCATGTGAAAGCATCATAAGTCACAAGCATACTTAGACTATGAAAGAAAGATTCCTTCCTTGGTTTTCAAAACTTGGAGGCCAAGAAAATAGTGAAAATATCCTAAGTCAGTCATTTCAAATTTATTCTTAAGGCTATTTTTAACATGGTTTAAAATTTTAGGGTCACTACCGGTGAAGATAAGGCCTCCATTATATGTTCTTAATATTTGAGGTTGACGTCCAAATTGTTTTTCTACAAGGGCCTTGTAGGCCAAAAACTTGTCAAAAACTCCACTCTTAATTTTTAAGAAGTAAACCCAGGTGCGCCTAGAGAAGTCATTAATCAAAGTTAAGAAATACTTGCACCTAGAAAAAGAAGGAGAAAAAATCATACCACACAAGTCAATGTGAAAAAGTTGCAAAGGGGCCAAGGCATGCCAAGAGGCATATTTTTCAAAACTATCCCAGTGATGTTTGTCAAGAACACAACCAACACAAACAACATCTCTGCAAGAAACAAGAGGAAACCAATCACCATATGTTGATTACATAGTTTTTGCAATGAACAATAGTTTAGATGACAAAACCGCTCACACCAAATTTTTCTAAAGTCATCGCTAGCATTAAAAACTGATGGAAATGATGATGACCCAAATTTGCCAAACTTGTACAAATTGGTAATATCATCAACAATTTTGATTGTGAGAACATGCTTAGGATCTTTTAAATCCTTAATTACAACTTAGTGAGGTGAAAACTCTATGGTTTTACCTTCCCCTAAATGAGTGATTTTATACATTGATAGAAGGTTGCAGGAAAGACTTGGAACACATAATAAATTGTTGAAATAACCATTATCCACTTGAACTATTCCATACCCTGCAACACTATGAGATATATCATCACCAACAAATATTTTCTTGGTGTTACATTCCTTTAGAGAATAAAATATGGCATTATCTTTATCCATATGATGAGATGCTCCAAAATCAATAAGCCACTCATCAGAAGAAGAAGTAGAAGTTGCATTGAAGGAGAAACCAGAAATAGAAAGTGCATGTCCATGAGAAAAAGAGTTAGAAGAAGAATCAAGATTGATGTTGTGCTTCTTCATCACTGCTTCTAAAGCTTCCATCTTCTTAAAACATTTGGACTCCACATGACCATCTTTCCAACAAAATTTGCAATGTATGCCGATCTTCTTACTTTTGTATTTTTCTCCTTTCTCACCATTAGGAGTGGAAGTTGGCTAAGAGGGTTTGGGACCCTTGTTTTTCTTGTTTTTTGTGAAATGATATTGCTTCTTGGGATTCTTGTATTTCTCTTTCTTCCAAGCCACTAAGGCTTTGTTGGAGGTACTTGTAGTGTTGATCACTCCAAGTTGCACAATTTCATCTTTCTCTCTAATGAAAGCATCACAAAAAGACTGAAGAAAGGAATTTTTGGTAAGCAATCCCTAGAGATTCTCTAGTGGCATAAAAGGTATATACAAACACAAAATAGGCCCTACCAAGCTTATAAAGAATAATATAGATGCATCAGTATTCCATCATATATATTTTTCATTCTATACATAAAAGTATAAGTGTTTTGAAGTTATATAAATAACCTTCAATGCAAGGAAAATTATTGGGACTTCAATTCATTAATTGATTTTCTATCTAGTGGGCTCGAATAATATTATGTTTACCAAACACAACTTTAATCTTTTCCTGATCTTTTTCGGGTCCATCAATTCCTTGAAGGTGAAACCTTAAATCAGGAAAGATGTACATTCCAATTAGTCCACATGATTCATCATTATTATTATCATGTTTGACTTTTTTTCATCATTTGTGGATTCTATTTCTTTTCCCAAGGTAATCTGATACAATCCTTTACTCCTTAATACATCCTCCATATTCAAAAAAACATAACATGAAAGACACTTGAACTCAAGACCTCTTACTAATTAAAGTAACTTTCAACCAAGTGAGATAGTGCAAAACATATTATAATCTTAAGAAGGAGAATTGGGGGTGTTGTTGTTCTTGTTGTGGAAGATGTCCTTGGAGTGTGTTGTTGTTGTTCTTGTTGTGGAAGATGTCCTTGGAGTGTGTTGTTTTTGTTGTTGTGGAAGATGTCCTTGGAGTGTGTGCTCAATAAAAACTTATTTTAATGCATTCACACACTAAAAAAAAATTGTTTTTTGAAAAAAACAAGGATTAAATATCGGTTAGCTTACCTGGAAATTGAAATTTTTTCTTTGTTTCTAATTCATTGAGATCGCACAGAGCGCACGACAAACATCATACATAGACAAGAAAATCATTTCCACTATGTTTATGATTTTCCTAGATTGCATAGAGTGCAGAGAAAAGAGCATACACAGATTGAAAAGAATAGCAACCCAAAAATAAAAAACAAAAATAAAACCAAAATAGCATCTCTATAAAAATTTAAAAGGGCGTATTCAGACTTTATACCTCTAGATATGACTAAAATGGTCGTATCTTGGGAAAATTAAAACCTTTTTGAGTGAAACAAAAACTATTTCTAATGAAAACAAGTGATTTGGACATAATGGAACAGTCCTCTCAACCTAGAAATGTATGGAAAGGGAAGAAAATAGAGATGTGACAATACAGCTTCAAGATCTTGATCTACAACAGGAGCGGGTCTTCAAATTTGCTCTGATACCATGTTCAAAAACACAGGTATATTCCAATAGAATATGAACACCTTCATTAACCATTCACACAACCAGATAAAATATTAACACAATGATATTTTTACGTGATAAAACCCCTGTGGGAAAACATCCATGGCCCCAGCCAACGTGGCCACTTTGAGAAATTTATTAATGCAAAATAAAATATTACAAAGAGATTTCTAAGAGAGTTTCTCACAATCGGTCATCGAAAAATAACCCTCCATGCTCTTTAAATAGAGATCATGGACCAATCGGGTGTTAAGCCACATATCAATGTAGTTGTTAAGATCGAGAAGAATATGAGCCGTCGGATCACTCTATGTCAAGAACATATTGTGACTGTCATATTTCCTAACTACAAATGCATACTAGCGCATACTAAAGAAACACACTTTAACCTAACAAGATATTAGACCAAGTTGATCTTAACTAACTCCTATGTGTCTAAATATCCTAACAGAGACCATGTGCCTTCTTGATAAGTACATGTATCCATCTTTGACCATTAATTATTAAGGATAATAATAGTTATTAATAAATGTTTAAGAACTCTGGATAGTAATAAAATAGTATTATTCACATTTATCCCCCTAAGAACCCTTATTTCCCCCTCTTGTGGAGTCATAAAGCCCATTCTTTGTCCTTCATCTACCGCATCCTATGATGTATTTATATTAGCACCTCAATGTTCAATTACAAATTAAAATTGTTTAAATTTTATCCATTCAACATATACATATACAATACTAAATTGGGGATACAAATTGGGGTATTACATTCCCCTCCCCCAATATTTTTCACCATCCTCATTGTATATCATCAAAATTTTCAAAATACATGCATATATGCCTCCCACATTGCATCCTCCATCTCCCACATTTCTTATTCAGGGATGTAATGGGTCCATTGGAACTTTACCTACCCCATGGATCTATTCCTAAGAATCATGACCTTCTTGTCCAATATACACATTGTAAGGTACCAAATCTATTATAATCATAGAAAATAGAAATACTATAGAGAATAACAGCGGAACAACACAATATATGAAACCACGACACCAAAATAATATCGTTATTGATAGGAAACAATGTTCACTTTCCTCTTCGAGAAGGAAACCTCTATCAAAGAAACACTCTATTACAATAATTCTCAAGACAAATGCTTGTCATTCCTCCTACTCTTATTTATACTAATTCTATCTTCTAAAGAATCTTCTAATGAAAGATATTTTTATAAGCAAAAGCTTATATTAGTTATTATTACATATACTTTTTCACACTTATTAAATAGGTCTTATAAACTAATGTCACCCTTTATTGCATGAAAAATATATTATTCTACCTACATGAGGGGTTAGGGAGGTTAGGTCCCTAACATGCCCTCCCCCTTGAAAAATAACCTTGTCCTGAAGGATTTAGATGAGGAAATTGTTGCATAATGGTAGTGAGATCCCAGTTGGCATATTTTGGAGTTGTATCTTTCCACTGCACTAACACTTCCAAAATGGTGCTCTAATGGAGATGATGCTCATGTTGGTCCAAGACTGCTTGGGGATGTAACCAAACGGAACCTTCTTCATCCAACTCAGGGAGACCGGTCTGATTTTGGCACTTAGTTCCAATCAACTTATTTAAGCACGAGACATGAAAAATAGAATGGATATTAGAATCACTTGGTAGACCTAACTGGTAGGAGACTGGCGCTGCACACTTGAGAATGGCATAAGGACCATAAGATTTGGGAGAAATCTTCTAACAATTTTTATCTTTCATTAAATTATTCTTATAAGGTTGCAGATGAAGAAACACATGGTCCCCTTTAGTAAATTGACGTTTAGAACAACCTTGATCAGTTTGTTGCTTCATGCGATTTTGAGCCATCACCAAATTGTCTTTGACGGTATGGAGAATGGCCTCGTGTACTATAAGATTTTTGTCAACCTCTTGAACCTTTGAGACACCTGGAATGTATGAGAGAACTGACGATGGATTTTTTCCATATACTATTTCAAAAGGAGTCATACGAGTAGTTGTATGGTAGGATGTGTTGTACCACCATTCAGCTACTAGTAACCAATGATCCCACTGAAACAGGCGGTCAGACACTTGTTGACAATTTCAGTTTGCCCATCATTCTGGGGATGATAGACAGTGTTGAGATGTAATTGGGTGCCCTGTAGCTTGAACAATTATTTCCAAAAATTGATGGTGAAAGTGGGATCCCTGTTAGAGACAATATAATCTAGCATGCCATGAAGGTTGAAGATATTATCCATGAAAATGTGATCCATTATGGATGTGATGAATGGATGTTGCAGAGAAAACAAATTAGCATATTTGTAAAGATGATCAACCACCACCATGATGACTATATTTTTGTTGGATTTAGGTAGGCCCACAATGAAATCCATAGAAATATCCCACCAAATAGAAAGGGGATTGGAAGGGGTTGGAGTGTGCTAAGGGATTTGACTGTTTATCCCTTGTTGCAGTCATAGACATCACATTCAACCACAATGGTACAGATGTCATGTTTCATACCATCCCAAAAAGAAGAACGTTTGACCCTTTCATAGGATTTGTTAAACCCTAAATGCCTAGTTGTGGGTGAAACATGAAGCTCAGAAATCACCGTAGATTTAAGTTGCATCTATTTTCTTAAATATAGACAACCTTTGTAGTGAAGCTCATTATTGTGCCAAGTGTACCCTGTATAAGCTAGAGAATTTTCTTACAATTGTTGAATCATGAGAGAGATTTTGGATTCTTGAAACTATTCCTGGCAAGCAGCTTGGAACCAATCAAGTACAACATGGGAGAGGGAAAAGAAGGACCCTTCTTCTTCATATTTGTGGGAAAGAACATCAGTGACCACATTTTATTTTTCCTTCCTGTAAATGATCTCATAATCATATCCAAATAGCTTGTTTACCGATTTGTGTTGCTCTGGGGATGAAATTATTTGTTCCATAAAATTCTTGAGGCTTTGGTGATCAGTTTTAATCTAGAATTGTTGCCCCAATAGATAAGGAAGCTAGAGATCCATGACATGAAGAATAACCAACATTTCATTTTCATAGATTGATTGGACCAAATGTTTGTCTGAAATTGTTTTGTTGGTGAAGGCCAAAGGCCGACCATCTTGCATGAGGACGTCCCCAATTCCTTTTCCTAAAGCATCACATTCCAAGACAAAAGTCTTGGTGAAGTCTGGAAGCATTAGGACCGAAGTCATGCACATAGCCTCTTTCAAGGCATGGAAGGATTTATCAGGGACTGGAGTCCAAGTGAATGAATTCTTTTTAAGGAGAGAAATGAGAGCTACTACAATTTTTCCATAATTCTTAAAAAACTTGCGATAATAACCTATTAAACCCATAAATCCACGCAAGATCTTAAGATTTTTAGGGTAAGGCCAATCCTACATATCTGCGATTTTCTTAGCATCCACTTGTGCACCATCATTTCCAACAATATGACCCAGGTACTCCACTTCTGAGGCTCCAAAGGCACATTTAGATTTTTTAAGGAAAAGTTGGTGTTGAGAGAGTAGATGGAGAACTTGATCCACATGGGAGAGATGGGATGTCCAAGTTTTACTATAGATGAGAATATCATAAAAGAAAACTAAGACAAAATGACAAAAAAAGGACGGAAGTCATGATTCATGAGACTTTGGAAGGTGGAGGGAGCATTACACAGGCCAAAGGGAATGACCAAGAACTCATAGTGACCCTCATGAGTTCTAAAGGAAGTCTTGGGAATGTTTGCTTCTTTCATACGTATATGGTGGTACATAGAATGGAGATCAAGTTTAGTAAAGTATTGAGCATTACTCAATTCATCCAAGAGATCATCAATGACAGGAATGGGAAACTTGTATTTGATGGTGAGTTTATTGAGGGCACAAAAGTTAGGACACGTGTTCCAAGTACCTTATTTATTAAGTACCATTACCACAAGAGAATAATAGGGTTTGGTACAAGGATGGGTAACACCCGCTTCAAGAAACTCCAACACAATTTTCTCAAATTCATTCTTCTCGGAAAAGGGATGATGATAAGGTAGAACATTGGGAGGAAGACTGCCAGGGACAAGGGGAGTGGAATGATTATGAACAGCATGAGAAGGAGGAAGTCTCTGGGGAGTGGAAAAAATATCTTGGTGTTTGGATATGATAGATTGGAGGTCATGATGCATAGAGGGTGTCTCAATTGCTTGAATGGAATGGATTTGGGAAATAATACTTGAATTACCTTTTTTAACAAGGTTTTTCATTTTATGGGAACTGATGATCTCAGGGGAACCTGTTGTAATTCCTTGGAATTGATATTGTTGTCCCTCCTAGTGGGATTGCATGGTTAGTTCCTTAAAATCCATGAGAATGGGGCCCAGAGTGAGTAACCAATCAACACCAAGAGATGGAAAACATATGATATTTCAAGTGGTACTTCCCAATTTGAAGACATACATTTTCACAACACCCACCACATTTCATGGAACCACCATTGGCTATAATGATTTGAAAATTGTTGAGGGAACGAATATAGTAATTGGTTTTCTGGTCAATGCAACGGTTTCGAATAAAATCATGGGTTCTTCCACTATCAACAAGGATGATGACTTTCATATGATTAATATAGCCAATGAGATTAAGAGTTTAGGGAGCAGAGAATCCAATGAGGGCATGCAATAAAATCATTGGTTCAACTTTTGGTGGGTCACCAAGATGAGTAGTATAATTGGGAGGGGGTTAGCACTTCAACAAGGGGGATCACAACTTTCTCTTTAGAAACGTCCTTTAAAATGGCCATAAAAATATTTTGTTCCTTACACTTGTGCTCAGGAAAATAGTTTTCATCACAATTATAGAAAATACCCTTGAGTTGGTGTTCAACAATTTCTTCCCAAGTTAATTTATGGACCTTGAGGGGAGTGGAAGAGGGGGCAGGATTGGTGGGTCAAGAGCAAGGAAAAAAAGAGGATTTTTTATTCTGGGAAAAAACAACTTGTTGTGCTTCTTTGGCACATTTAGTATCTTCCAACGAAGTCTGAGGGTGAGCCATGGGGACCCAGACTTGGGTTTCATCCTTTATCATAAAGCATTTCCCGAAAAAAGGCATCTTTTATACCCTCTGTTTTAAAGGCCAAATACTCAAAGGCAGTTATAAAGTCTTCCACTATGCTTGATTGTTTCAACTTGGTCAAATGACCTAAATAGTGGGTGTCAATGTCAAAGCATTCATAGATCTTTGCAACAAATTGGCTCCACATAACATACCCTTGGCATGCATTTTTACACCATTTCCACCATTTCCAATTTTCAATATCCAGATAGAGAACAACATAACAAAGTTTTTCCAACTCATAGGTAATTCCATACAAAGAGAAATAATGATCCATTTGAGTGACCCAACCTGTAGGGTCTGTTATCTTCTAAAATAACACTACCAAAGTTTCATTATTTTAGGTGATAAGATAGAGTCAAAAAATTTCTTTCTAAATTTTTTAAAGTACCTTAGGAGGTCTATTTTTGAAGTGTACAATTGAAAGAACCATCACTTTGGGTGATGGCTTGTTAATTTTTGAATTACAGGTTTTGGTGGTTTAAGGGGTCTACCAAAAGACCACTTAACTACCGAAAGTGGACCTTTTCGGTGGATAAGAGGTGCATGGCAGAAGGCCCTTAACCACCGAAAGCTTTTTCACGTTTAAATTTAAAAATCTCGTGCTTTCAGACTTGCCAAACATCAAGTGAGCCTAGGCATCATTGCTATCCACCGAAAATCATGACAAATGGTGCATCACGTGGTTCTCATTGCAGTTTCCTGAGGAATACTTGTCAAAACTTCATTTATATGCTCGGGTTGTCATTTGTCATTAAAATTGTGTATGGCACAGAATTTCTCGATGGAATATATCATAACAAACTCAAGATTGTTTGTGGATCTTATGGATATGATCATGAACGCTGTGATGTCACATTTAATTGGGAATGTGGTTAAACGTTCATTATTTCATGCATCGAGTCCTTGTATTGATTAACAGAGAAAATATCCTAAATTCTCTCATACAGGCACGCAACTGAAGCTCCAGTTTCATCTCAGAGGCAATAGACGGTTGAAATTCTAGTTTGAATGGAAATTTCATTATACAGTTGTGTGTTTCAAGCATTAAGCGACTTAAGTTTTGCTTCTGTGATTAAGAATTGAGCAATTCCTGCCTCAAATCTTGTTACAGGGTTTTTGTCGACTCATAACCTTTGTGGATTAGAGACTCTTGCACAAAATGCTACTTTCATTGAAGGAGAAACACAAGCTAAGACTCAGTAGGGGGAAGTAAAGAGACCATATAGAAAGAGAGGATCTTCATCAAAGAATCCTTGAAGCCGTTACCACCAAAACCTGTAGAATTTCCTAAAAACTGCCTTTGGGAAAAATCGTTTTTCTTAGCCTTGGAATGTCCGTTTCGCACGTTCAAATAGTCGATTGATGACTACACATCCTAAGATTTCCAGTGATGCAATAATATTTGGATTTGAAGCTTGGGAAGATAGACGAAATCACCCCGCAATATCAGATGTCAGAAAATGCTTTGCAAAACTGTTATAGGGCAGCAAGCTAATGTTTTTGCCCAGATCAGGATTTTTTGAATCCAAATGGTTTGAAATCGATTCTAATGGATAAATGGTGAATTATCAAGTTATATTTGAATGCTATTTGTGAGGGATAAGATCATAAGAGGTTATTCAAACAAATTTGGTGTCTTTTTCAAAGGCAAAAAATCAAGGATTTGAAGACACATCATCCAACTCGAATTTCATCTTCAGGATATCAAACTAAAGAGCCTTGGAAGGCTGGACTACACTT
>JZKD02S0779043.1:0-14257 GCA_000966675.3 Picea glauca | reverse complement strand
TAAATGGTATCGATTGCGTTGAGTGCCCCCATCATATGAGGAAATTTCTGTTGAATTTGGCCCCTGGTGAGCCATTTGCCTTGGTGCAGGAGTTGCCCTGCTTTGAAAACCCGATAAAGTTGGATCCTCTGTCAGTGAGTTACCTTGACCTATGTGTCGATGAACTGATTAGTGGATTCCTATTCAATGCAGTCAGGTTTGAGCTCTGGTGGTTTCAATTGTTCTACTATCTCCGAGGTGTCCAATAATGGTGGAAAATAAAGCCAAAGGAGATCCACATTAAATACTTGGTGCAAGGCAAGGAATGGGGGAAGGTTGAGCTCAAAATAATTGTCACCCAAAACCTTGGTGATGGTGTAGGGTCCATAATGGAGTGGACGAAGCTTTAGATGAGGCCCTGTAAGGTATTCTTTCTGCAAGTGCAACCAAACTTTGTCTCCCACCTGAAACTGGTGTGGCACCTGATGTTGATCATGGCATTGCTTGAACTTGGCATTAGAATTCCGTAAAATATCTTGAACCTATTGGTGGATGTGGTGGATATTTTCAATGAACCGGGTGGCTTTTTCAGCTCCATTTGGAGCATGTGATGAGTCCGCGTGGGTGGCCGCAAGGGGTAGTGCAACATCCATGGGACCCAATGGTTGAAATCCCAACCCCACCTAAAAGGGGATGTGACTGAATGAGCTATGTATGGATCTGTTGTAGTTGTGTTGAACATAGGGAAGAATCTCATCCTAGGTGCGAAGGTGCTTGAAATTGTACATGTGTAGGATGTGTACGATCATCTGGTTGACGACCTCGGTTTGTCCATCTGTCTGGGGGTGGAAGGAACTAGACTTGGTGAGCTTGGTGTCCAACAGTGACCAGAGGCTTGACTAGAATGTGTTGAGGAACTAGTTGTCCCAATTTGAGATAATGGTTTGTGGGATCCCAAAGTGTACCCACAATCATTCAAAGAAGAGCTTGGTAGTGGCCTCCATTGTGATTCTCTTCTTGCAGGCAACCATAATCGCCATATACGAAAAACAATCAAAAACCACAAAAACACAGTCATTTCCCCGCTTGGTGGCAAAAGGCATGACATGTAGTCCATTGATATGGATTCCCAAGGCCTTTTAGGAGTAGGAAAAGGATTGTACAATCCTTGTTTCTTAATGGTTGGTTTGGAAATAACGCAAGTAGTGTAGGACCAAATATACTTGCTGATATCCTATCGAAGTTTTGTCCTATAGAAATGTTGTTGCAACACTACCACTGTCTTTTCCACGCCAAAGTGTCCTGCCATCCGATTGTAGTGGGATTCCCAAATCATCTTCACTCACTCACTTGATGGAACACATAGATGGCCCAGATGACACAACATCTCGTCCTGAAGATGGAAATTAGTGACAACTGTGTTTGCAACCAACATCTGGTAGGTGTTGGCAAAGTCAAGATCTGTCTCATAGAGGTGGGGCCATCCAAAGGTCTCATGGTTGCAAGAATCGAACACCGTAGTGAGTTCCACGACTGGAGGTCAATTGAGGAAATCAACGACTCGATTGGTACTTTTTGTTTTAAACTTGATGTTGAGGTGGAACTGTTTCAAATATGTGGACCACTTCTGATGGTGGTCATTCTGCAATTTTCCTTGTGTCTGTATGAACTACAATGAATTATGATCAGTGTGGATGATTTTCTCCTTCCCAAGAATGTAATAACTCCACTGACGATAAGCTTTCACAATCGAATACATTTGTTTGTCGTAAGTAGGGTACTTATGGACGATATCTGATAGTGTCTCACTATGATAGGCCATAGGGTGGTCGTGTTGAGTGATGACTGCACCCACAACATAGTCTAAAGCATATGTATCGATCTCAAAGGGATGTTGTAGGTCAGGTAATGAAAGCACTGGGATGAAACACAAGCACTGCTTCAGATCATCGAACAATTTATGTTGGGATAGGCCCCGCACTAAATTTTATTTACCACCACCTCTAGTTATTTGGCTGAGGGCCCATGCAATATGGGAGAATTCCAACATGAACCTTCGATTGAAATTGGCAAGGCCTAAGAAGCCCCGAAGCTCAGTGAGTGTGGTTGGGGCTGGCCAATCATGATTGACTTGGATCTTGGATGGATCAACATGCACACCATGCACATCAACAATGTAGCCTAGGTACTGGACCCTGTCCATGTTGAAGGATCATTTTTCCAAGTTGGCATATAGCTTGTGCTGTCGCAGAGTGTGCAAAACCTTTTGAATATGATGCAAGTGTTCTGCCCAAGTCTTGTTGTAGACGAGGATGTCATCTAGATACACCACCACAAAATAATTAGTGAAAGGCCATAAGATATCATCCATCATTCTCATGAAAGTTGCTAGGGCATTTTTCAAACTGAAGGGCATGACCAACCATTCAAAAAGACCTTCTTTTGACCTTAAGATATTTTTCCATACATCTATCGGTTCTATTGGGCCCTGATGATAGCCATACTTCAGATTAATCATACTGAAGTATTTGGCCTCCTTGAGATGATCAAGGAGATCATTGATTCGGGGAATCAGGTACCAGTTCTTAACTGTGATTTTATTTAACATCACGTTGTTAAATGGCACACTGGTGTCAACCTACTTAACATCAACAAGCATTAAACGAGCAAACTATTTAGAAAAAGGTGAAGATTATTGTGAAGGTTGTTAAAGACTGAACAGTGTTGGACAGGTGATAGTTTATAAAAAGGTGAAGATTATCCTAGACTTTCACAACATTTTAGAAAAAGGCCCTAAAGATCAACCAGTTGATGGAGGGACCAAATGTAACAAATTTTAACTACTTATGAGAAAAAATGTTACGGTCTTACAAGTCCTATCCTAAGTGGGTGTGGTTGTAAATATATCCTTGTAAATATAAGAAGCATTTCACAAATTAAAAATAAATAAAATCTTATGTTGTTGATTCTATGCTTTTTACCAACATCAGAAGGGGGAGAACACTTCTGCAACAGATCTTCTCAGATGTGCATAGCTCACTGTAGATGTTGCACTGAAAACTAAAAAAAATAGAACGAAAAAATAAAGAAAACACAGAGAATAAGTTAAACCCTAAAAGATCAAATCACAGGCTAGTCTCGTAGGTCACGGACAAACTAGCAAACAAAAAAAAAGCTTTGGTAAAGAGGAAAAAATCACATTGCAAGATATTTCTCTCATTAAACAACAAGGGCCCAAGGAGTCATATGAAGTATTGATTATAAGGAACCTAATTGCAATACCTGCACACACATTAGATGAAGAATATGAGGTTGAATCGAAGTGGGAGTCCACAAAACCACTTGAAGGAGAACCATGGAAAGGGCATAGTAAAAAGGATAAATTATCTACAGGGTTGCATTCCTTAAAGAAACCACATATTGAAGAGTTAAAGAAATAAGAACCAATAGCTAAGATTGTTGCATATTTCCACCCACACCACCCTAAGAAACAACGGTGATCAAGGCAAGGTTGTGAGCATCAACAAGCTTACTATGGACCAACATGGAACCATAAAGGCACCCAATATAGTGGTAGATGGAGGAATAAAAGAAATGAATGGAGATATCAGAGTAGCACAACAACAAGAAGGAACCAAAGACAACCAAAATCAAGATCAAGGTGGCAAGGCCATAGTTGGACGCCATGTCCACATTTCACTAGGATGGATGGATGTGTGTGCTTGGTACTAGTTGACTTCATTGCTTAGCAAATCTTATATGATTGTTTCTCATCTTTTGAGGATGAAACATGCCAAGGGGGGTGGAATGTAATGTACCTAGGGATGATAATACGAGGTACTTGGGGAAGGGATAGCAGGAGCAAGAGGGGTCATTTACAACTCCAATGGAAATTGGGAAAGTTCCTTCACACAAGGCATAGGAGTCTCAACGAACAATCAAGCAGAAGAATGTGTGCTTATTCAAGGTATATATATAACTATCAACTCTAAAATAAGGTTGCTAATTACAATTGAAAACTTAAGAATTATTGTTAAAACCTTGATCCAACATTCAACTCCAAGAGACAACAAAATGGCCTCCATTGTCTTATGAATCATCAAGGCCTCTCACTCAACTGTTTAAGGTCTCATATTACCATGTAATAAGAGAGCACCATGGGACCATCAATTGCTTAACGAATGAGGCTACCCAATTAGCTCTTGGAACATTGATAAAAAATGGGGAAACCTCTACCATCCACATCCCCTAAGTTTATGATCCATCAAGCATATGAGACATGTCGCATCAAATTTATAAGATAGTTGGAATGCCATGAGAAGGCACTTGGAATGCCATGCGAAGGGATCGCTTCGATATGCATTGAAGCAAGGCAAAAGGATGCAAGCGATGGGTTATAGCAAGTGAATATTAACATCAAACCTATGTTTTGTTCCCTCTGCTATTAACTCTAGCATGTGAGGTGGGATTTTATTAGGGATACCCCTGTAGGGATTGTAGATTCAAGTTTTTTGGGATCACTGTTGTTTTCTGGGCTTGAGTTGGTCACTTAGTTTTCTAGTTGTAGTGGAGGGGTTTGTGAATTATACTCTGGCTCGCTTGGGTTATATGTCTTTCTATAGACTTGGTATTCATCTAGAACAACTAAGATTCCTACCACCCTGGCTGTTTAATTTGCAGTCTGGTTGTTAGGAGGTTCTTGCTAGGATTCTCCAAGGTCTGTGTGTTTGGATTTGGTTTTGTATTCTACCACTCATTGTTTGTTTTAGAGGATCGGGGCTCCTAGCCACCTGTATTTGTGCATATGCTCAACTTCCTTTGGGAGTACTAGAACTCCTTCCATCATGCCCATGGAGTCTAATGGTTGGCATTTGCAAGCTTTCTACAGGTTGCTCAAGGATTGGTGTGCAATGCTAGAAAAATCATGTATTGGCTCTGGTTTTCATTATGTGTGCCCCACCTTGTTGCTTGTGTGTCTTTCCATTATGGACCCAAGGGATCTATTTGAAATGTGCAGGATACTAAGAAGGCATGAGAATACATTACAAATTAATGGTATAGCTCTCAGATCGATCTTTGTTAGTGTCCATGACAATGAAAAGCACTATGTAGAAAATAATGCAAACATTATGAATCTTTTGGGTGAGAAAGGTAAAAAATAAATGAACTCAAGGAAAAATGTTGTATACTAAGAAACTTGGTCTTAAATCTAAGCAATGATTCGTTGTCAATAGCCCCAAATCAATGTGTCTCCAACAATTCATATCAGGGCGAACCTAATGAGGAGGAGATTGTACACCAACCAAGTGAAGCTATGGAAGTGGACCAGTAGACTTACTAGGAGGAAGCAACCAACAAACATGTTTTCATTTAGTTTTTATGTTGTTTAAAGTAATATGTATTTTGGGTATATTTTATAGGCAATACTCATGCATTAATAGTTGGTATGTAGCAGTCTTAAGTATCAACAAGCTTTCGTATATTGCAGCTGAAAGTTGCAAATTTTGCTTGAAGCAGCACATTATACGCTTCTATATTTTTTGCTAGCCATTTTATTGCCCTTTTAATATATTATCATCTAGTTATGGTTTAAAACAAAATATAGGGTACCTAGGGAGATATCCAAGGGAAATAATGAATGTAATGTGGTCATACTTATGAAATAGATCCATTGGGTAGTTAGATGGAATGATATAATAAAGAGGGATAGTTGGATACTTATGAAATAGATCCATTGGGTAGTTAGATGGAATAATATAATAAACAGGGATAGTTGGCATAGACCCCAAGGAATACTCATGAGAATGTATATATACACATGAGTATCGATGTATTAGACATGTCGAGTATTGTATTGTTGCAAGTATGACTTGTGGAGTGATTCATTCACTGAGGAGTATTTCATGATGTTACCCTACCTTAAAGGTTTTCTCTATATTCTTCATGTTTATTCTTGTGTGGATGTATTTAGCTATTTTGAAGTTAAGATTTTCTATCTTTCATTTTGTAAGGTTTACTAGTGTATGTGTGTGTTAGCTCTACACATTTAAAAAAAATATTTTTATTATGTTAAGACCTCAATGTTGCAATAACACTTGAGATTATAATTTTGGGGCTTTGCTAACTTTATTAATTAAAAAATAAATAAATAAATTGCAAGAAACATTTGTTCACTAATATACATTGCCCTTACATTTGTATAAATTTTAATCAATAAATTCCATCAATTAAAAAGTACCACAATAACATGAACATATACATTATATTTTACCAAAAAAAAGTCATAAAGAGTTGAACAATTTAATTTTTGCATACTTATACAAAACTTTCATAAATAAAATTTATATATTCTGCTTGTTAATTTAATTTTATATATTTCATCTTCTTACACTATTTTCAATTATGTGTATGTATCTCAAATCATCTTTTTAAATCAAGAGATTCCTTATTTTTTATATTTTTAAATCAAGAGGTTCCTTATTTTTTACATATTCATATTACAAACATATCATGAAAGACCATCATCATTATGTTTAAACCATCATCATTATGTTTAAACCCTATCAAAAAAAATTAAAAAACACTATATTCAATATTTTAACTATAATTATATTATGTAATGGATATAAAACCTAAGACAATTCAATTTAAAAAGCATACAAAGTCGTTGTTCTTTATTGCTATTTTTAAATCTATATGTTGTTTTAAAAAAAAAATTAGATCGGTGTCCAACTCTTCCAAGACTTAAATCAGAGTTTAAAAATTCACACAAACTTCACATTAGTTGATAATTCTCAAAGTTTGATCGTCTTCAGATTGCGAAGATCATCACAAAAAGAATGAAGAGCGTATGATAAGCTTTTGATCCCAATAGATCACATTAAGCGTAGAGGGAGAGCATACATTTAACTAGAGCTCGACTCTTCCTTACAAACGAGATCTTTTTTTCTCATGTGTAGGATTGCAAGAAGTGCAAACACAGAGGACACACAGAGCTCTAACTCTATACCAAAACTCTCAAACTCCCAATTCGAATGACATACCATAGGGAGGAAGCCTTTATTTATAACATTACATCTGGTATATCCGATGACCAAAAGAAACAACTACGAGTAAAAGGAAAATGATTTGGGGTGATTGTGTGGACTCCATTGCCATTATCTCATCCATTAAATGGTATTTTCAGACATATGAGGACCCAAACTCACATAAGGACACAATTCTAAACTTTACAATGTGGAGCTATTATTAGCAGCCCGCCATGCTTTTAATCATAATAATCATGACCCACAAGACAAATACACAGGTCTTCTTTGCATGTACATCCAACAAAGTTATTATCACTATCATACAGAGAATCAGGCCCAATCTCAACCTCTGGAAAAAGACATGAAGAACGACATTGTTCTACGTCAGAAGCAAACATGATTGGACAAGGATCACAACAGAATTCGCCGACAAAAGTAGATTCAACTTTGTAGTTGAGTGGGAAATGTGTTTTGGTATGGCCAACAATTCTTCCATCACGATCTCTTTGGAGAAAATTCTAATTGATGTAGACAGGAGGATCTAAAGGAGCATTTTTCCCTCTAAGGTGCTTTAGTTTGAATTTAAACTAGAGATGTTTTTTATGGAAAACTATGGTATCTGTTTGCAGGTGCAAAATAAAATTTTCCCATCATTGCAACCAATATTTTTGTGGATGGAACTTATCAAGAAAAACTTCCTTCCATCCTGACCATTTTTGTTGAACAAGGGTAGAAGGATCTCCACGAATGATAATTTCTCATTGTTCTCTGCAGAACTGTGGAATGAACTGGTAACTGTGATCCGGATTATTTTCGGAACGAAATGAGAGCGGAGATATAATAAAGAAATGTACAGAGATATCTCGGATATTCAATAATATAACATAAATGTATCAGAGATGCAACCATAAACACGGAGATACAGTTATACACAATTTTCTATTAATGAGCGAAAATGTACAAAGACTGTAAAATACAGAGTGAAAGACTCGCTAGAATAGTGATAGCTTATCTCTGAGAAGAGATGTGACGACTACTCGCATCCGTAAGAAGATGATTATTACAATGAGGCTCTAAGGGCCTTTTTAACATAAGTAAAATCCAAAAACCTAACCCCGAAAGATGAAAATCCAAAAGGTTTGAGGGACATGATGGGGGTAGTTGATACATCAACTTCCCGGGGGCGTAACTTTTGCATACGATCTCTGTTTGGGGCGCTCGATACACCGTTGGAAAGGTCTAACCAAGAATAACGATTTTCAACTAGTTTAAGCAAGTGCATTTGACAGTCGCCTGAAACCCTGAATCCCCAAAAAACGTCGTTTAGAGCCTCAAAACGACCCTGGAAGTTTGGAACCCGAAAAACTGCCAAGATGAAAAATTGTTTTTCGAGCCCGTGGAATAGATGGGTGGCCACCGATATCCACCTGGATCAATCCTCCCTCCTTAGGAAGTAATGGTCTCCATTGCGTTGAGTTCCCAGGGGAGAGGGAGAAGTGTTTGTTGAATCTGAATCTTGGTGAGTTGCCTGCCTCGCTGAAGATGTCGCGCTGCTTGATTTATGGAAGGCTGTCGCGAACCTTTTGCTGGCGGGGTTGAATCTGATCAACCAGTTGTGCTACATGAGATGTCTGTGTGCAGAAGGAATCTTTGCGCTTTGTTGCAGTATTGTCGACCCACTTTTGTTGGATAGAAGGTGCTTGGGTCAAGGCTGTAGTGGTCACAGTATCTTTGTGTTCACCTTTTGAACAGATTGTGAAGAAGCTGAATTTTGTAGCATGAAATACTACCTTGCGGCACTATTTAGGTGGAACAGTAGTCGGAACTACCTCTGGTATTCTGTAGAGATGACCCCCCAGAGAAACAATGACTCTACGGGGTCGAGACTCATAAATAGCATGGCGTTTCCACATATATGGTTGGCCCAAGAGAACATCACAGACATCCAGTGGGGCAACATCACATAATACCTCATCCTTGAAGGGTTGGATGTCGTATGACAATCGACATTGTTGGCTGACACGAAAATCTCGTCCCTGGCGAAGCCACCCGATGTTGTATGGTTGCGAGGGTGGTGTTGTTGGCAATCCCAATTATTTGACGACCTTCGCTGAGATGAGGTTCTTTTGGCTTCCGCTATCAACAATAAAATGCAGTGGGGTCCCCTTCACCCACATTTGTGAATGAAAAAGGCGCTCCCCCTCTTCAGGATCTGTTGGCTCTTCCGGTTGAATTGTTGCAGTCGTGACAATAGCAGTGGGATCTACGTCGATGATCTGTTTTTTACCAGTATTTTCATAATCAGATTCTGAATCAAGGTTCAGGTCCTTGTCTTTGATCCCGACCACCAATAACTGTTTTGAGCGACATTCATCAATGTTGTGCCAAGGGCTTTTGTGGAAATCACACCATTTTCCGGTGTCCTTCTTCGTCTTTCTGTGACCCTTCTTTTCCTGTGGATTAGATTGGTTTTCAGGAAGTTGTTTGTTAGGGTCGTTTTTCTCATACTTTGGTTGTTGCGGATTTGCAGACCCGAACTCCTGTTTGTTCTGGTACTTAAATTTCTGCTCGATTTTAACAGCATATCGATAGTCAACACCGAGTGATGAGATGTCCATAAAATCCATTTCAGTTTGGATATATCTGTGTAGAGCCCCACGATATTTCAGAACCAAATGTCGTTCGAAGTCTTTGATACCCAGCTTGGTGCGCAAGGTATGGAAGGTATTGGTGAACTCCGGAACTGCTTGGCCCCTCTCTTGCCGCAGTGTGGTCCATCTCATGTACTGGTCCTCATAGTTTCCAACAAGGTAATATTGTTCATTTACCGCATCCACAAAAAAATCTCAAATGGGCTTGGCCCCATATATACTAAACTCCTCTGTGGAGCTTTGCTCCCAGTAAGTTTCCCACCAATGTTTGACATGAGGGAGAGCTTTAAGGAGTGTGAAGGTGATCTTTTCTCTATCAGAAAAATTGTGAACAAAGAAATAAACTTCTAGTAGATTTGGGTGTAGTAACATCCAAATTAATGCCTAGAGTTTGGATATTGAATTAGATGTATTAATGTCTAAAGTTTTGACAATAAAGTGGATGTATTAACATCCAATATTTGGTAAGTAAAGTGGTTGTTAAAGAGGACATAAATATGGACAATACTAACTTTACGAATGAACAGAAATTTTGAAAGCACCCATATTTGGGGGCTCATTAAGGATAAGAGGGTGATTGGATGTTTTTAGTCACAATGTAGCCTAAATGTTGTAATACAGTGGAGTAGTGAAAGTGTTAATATTGAATGAAATCCCATAGCTAAAAGTCTGTAATCATCACCTAAATAACCATAACTAGAGAGGGCCCACAAGGGATGACACTGATACTACCAAAAAAGTTGGTATCAAAGTTAAATAGGATGCTATCACATGCTAGGGACTTGCACCCCAAATCCAACTTCTGAATTAAAAAAACTTTCAATGTAGGGAATGCCTCATAAACCTCACTTGTCTCACAATTGTGTAGTGAAAATTTAAGAAATTTGCAATAAGATGTCAAAATGTTGTCACTGCTTGATCTCAAAACAATGAGAAAAAGCTTCTAATGCTAAAAATTATAATCACTAGTAAGATCATATAAAATTGAATAAATTTGGTTGAGGAAGGCCAAATATGTTGGCATCTAAGCTTGATACATTTTATGTTATTGATGTGAAATAAGGTCATCTTTTGTTCTATAGATATTAATGTTTTGTTGGCCCATATGTCCTATCATCCAAATAAGAATTTGATTGTTCTTTCAAATATGACTCTATATCAATCAAAAAAAAATCTTGAATCACAATCAAGTTGTTTGTGAACATTTCCTACAATCAATTAGATTAGCAATCATTTACCATGCAATCAATATCCATTGACCGTAGTTGATTACACTTGACTAATCCAAAATAAAAAGTAAAAGAAAAGGTGGGAATGATAGCCAAGCATGCCCAAAGACCCATTTTTTGAAATTGTATGAAAGCATTCTATAACGTACATAGCCCCCCAGCTGGGTCACGTCACTGCTAAAATGACCCAATAGAAATTTATGATACCAAATCTATATGTGGAAATAACACACAACATGGCATTCAAACTCATACAACTGTCTATGCTACTTAAAAATGTAATTGCAACTCCTATAACTATGCACGACAACAACTAAACAACATTCAACCACATAAATAGATATTTGAATGCATCATTCAGCTCACAACAAGTAGCATTTAACAAAGATAACTCAGAGTAAATTGCACAAAAACTATATCAACAATTATCACAAATCAACACAACAGATAAGAGCACTTATCTTATAAAAGTATGCAACCCGCTGCAAAGTACGGACGTTCATCCCAACTATAGACTTGTTCCAGTTCTCAATAGCAAGTGACCCCTGAATTGGGGCTACAAATCCACAAGAGACTGTGGTCCCTAAGGCTGGCTAATGTCCCCCTCTCAACAGTCAATCGCACTACTAATTCCAGTCCACCAACTCTCTTCCCCTCAACCTGCACAACCCAAGGGATGGAATCCCCCTTCACCACTCACGGTCCCTCAGGCTTCCCTCAGGCCTTTCCACTCTTCTCCATGGCTTCCAACACAGGTTGGATAGGAAAACTACTTGTTGGGACCTCAAGAGTTCTACAACTTTAACACGAATTTGCCCAGCAGCAAAATGTGTGCTTTCCTTGGTGAATTTCGAACAACACGTTACTCCCAGGCACACAGTCTCTTTCTCCATGAATTTTCAGCTCCAAATAGTTGTCAAACTTGCCCACAACAACTGCCTTCAAGCTTCAACACTCAACACGTCTTTGTTGTCCAGAAAACTCCATGTANGATGTGAAATAAGGTCATCTTTTGTCCTATAGATATTAATGTTTTGTTGGCCCATATGTCCTATCATCCAAATAAGAATTTGATTGTTCTTTCAAATATGACTCTATATCAATTAAAAAAAAATCTCGAATCACAATCGAGTTGTTTGTGAACATTTCCTACAATCAATTAGATTAGAAATCATTTACCATGCAATCAATATCCATTGACCGCAGTTGATGACACTTGACTAATCCAAAATAAAAAGTAAAAGAAAAGGTGGGAATGACAGCCAAGCATTCCCAAAGACCCATTTTTTGAAATTGTATGCAAGCATTCTATAACGTACTTAGCCCCCCAGCTGGGTCACGTCACTGCTAAAATGACCCAATAGAAATTTATGATACCAAATCTATGTGGAAATAACACACATGGCATTCAAACTCATGCAATTGTCTATGCTACTTAAAAATGTAATTGCAACTACTATAACTATGCACGACGACAACTAAACAACATTCAGCCACATAAATAAATATTTGAATGCATCATTCTGCTCACAACAAGTAGCATTTAACCAAGATAACTCAGAGTAAATTTCACAACAACTATATCAACAATTACCACAAATCAACACAACATATAAGAGCAATTATCTTATAAAAGTATGCAACCCACTGCAAAGTATGGACGTTCATCCCAACTGTATACTTGTTCCAGTTCTCAACAACAAGTGACCCCCGAGTTGGGGCTACAAATCTACAAGAAACGGTGGTCTCTAAGGCTAGCTAATGTCCCCCTCTCAATAGTCAATTGCACTATTAATTCCAATCCACCAACTCTCTTCCCCTCAACCTACACAACCCAAGGGATGGAATCCCCCTTCACCACTCACAGTCCCTCAGGCCTTTCCACTCTTCTCCATGGCTTCCAGCACAGGTTGGATAGGAAAACTACTTGTTGGGACCTCAAGAATTCTACAACTTTAACATGAATTCGCCCAGCAGCAAAATGCATGCTTTCCTTGGCGAATTTTGAACAACACGTTACTCCCAGGCACATAGACTCTTTCTCCATGAATTTTCAGCTCCAAATAGTTGTCAAACTTGCCCACAACAACTGCCTTCAAGCTTCAGCACTCAACACGTCTTTGTTATCCAGAAAACTCCATGTAAAAACATCTCTCCATGCAAAAATGTGAATCTGTAATTCTGGTCTCCTACCCATACAAATTTCCTCTCTTTCTCTTGATTGTTTTACTTGCACTCCTCCCCAAGCTAATTGTACTTAGCCCCCATGCTCTCAATAACTATAGAATGTGGCTCTCACACCCACCCTCTTACATGAATTCAATTATTGGGCTCTAGAACACTCAACAACTAATGAAAGGTTCTTGGTAAGGATAATTTAGAAAGAAATAAGAAATGGGTTTTGATTCAATAGACATAGGTAAACTCTCCCTGTGGACCCCTTTCCTCTATTGTAGATACTTAACCCCCAAATCTTCTTCCGTGTCCATCTGCAACTGAGGATACATTTTATTCATTATATTTAATTTACATCAGTGACATATTACATCACTTTAGTTCTCGACCAAACATCACAATGTCCTCCTATGTGGCAGTATCCCAACGGTGTGGTCAAGAAATGTCGTATCTTGACGACCCATGGATACGAATTAAACTGCAGATAACTATGGACTCCACAAATTGCAGATAACTATGGTCTCATAAAATCAAATTTGGGTGCGGAAAGACATGGAGGCCAATCCCGACAAATATGGCATGGGTGACTTCGCAACGCCGTTCACCACAATCGCCTTATAACTCAAGCGAATCAAAATTCAGCCTGAAACCTGCAATTAAATACAAATCCTGCAATTAAATATAAATAAACACCTACAAATCCTTTTTTAATGTAATGGCCTTTTAGTTGAGAAATTTTAAATGAGTACAGTATCAGGGGAGGTAGTATATGACAGTTCACCATAATGATTGTAAAGGGCGTTGGTTAGTTATTCTACGAAATGGTTTTTTTTGTCGGAATTCAGCGATATAAATTTACATGAATCACTATTTTTTGTTGTTCAGAATCTATTTCTGAATGCAGAAATGGATTCAGTATGCTGAAAAACTCCCAGGGCACTCGGATTTTACAGAAATAATCACTTATATCTACGAACCCAACAATTTCTCACCGGATTTCGGGCAAATATCACCGAAAAAAATATTCATTTTGTAGAATCTTTAGCCTACCACATTGCAAAGTCGAGTCAATAATGATTACCGCTAAAATTGTGTATTAGCTCTATTTCATAATGAGCAATCTGAATCACAACTTCTTTTGCCTCTTTGGTTATTGAGTTTATGTTTTTTTGGCATCTGAGCTTTCAGAATTATA
>JZKD02S0779020.1:225957-251539 GCA_000966675.3 Picea glauca | reverse complement strand
ACTTTGGGTGATATGTTATACTGAAATTTAAATTGGTCCCAAATCCTTAAAAAAAAAAAAAACCTTCCAAAAATTAGAAGTGAACTCAGGATCTCGGTTTGATACTATTTTCTTAGTGTTAGGTACCAAAGAATGAATAAAAAAGCACCACAGTAGATATACCAGAACAATATAGAAAACCACCACATTATTATACCAAAACCCTTGAGGTAGGGCAACACCATACAATGGATCCTATTATGGAAGGGATCCTCTCATGTTCACTTGCCTCTTCGAGGGGGCATCCTCCTATTGAGCTACCACTCCAATACAATAATTATCTTCATATCTCATTACATTGCTTGAACCCCTTTATATAGTGCTACCAACCACCTAAGAACATTCTAGAGGAGGAAACTTCTAGAAGTATAACCTTCTAGTAATTCCTCTTACATTTATTATATCTAACTACCATAGTGGACCTTATTTAATACTATAGTGGACCTAGTCCAACTTACATTGAATGACCTCCACTATTATCACTATGGGATCTATGGGCCCCCCACTACCTCTCTAGCTACCTAACATTCCATCCCCCTTATGAAAGCGTTGTCCTCAACGCTTGATGTACAACCATATACCAGGGTCCCATGGATAAGTGTGGACCATATTGTTGAAGTAGACTAGAGAATCAGGGTCCCATGGAGAAATAAAAACCAACATGCTGAAGTATTTCAACTTCCATTGTAAATCGGGGTCCCATGTCCAAGTGCTCATGTGAAATCCATGCGGAAGATATATGAACTCAAGAACCAACTAAAAATGATGCTCCAAAGATCTACATTGATCACGAGGATCCAAATATGTGCATCCCTCCCTATCCAACAAATCATCTGAATAACACACTAGTACTGGAGAATATTGAAAAATAATGTTCATAGAAGACTCTGGACTTCTCTCCATAATGTGCTCTACATAAGGTGAAGTAGATTCATCAAATAAAATATGAAAGTGGTTGTCATCCTAGAAATGACAACTCTCCATATACCAATCATCACAATCATCCTCAAAATCATACCAAGCATAGACTTCTTAAATATATGCATCCCTGATGTCCATCACAAGATATCTCTGATGTATGCTAGTTGATGAACCCCCCTACTCCCCTGTAAGGCTACACGACCTTCCGGTCAAGAATCTCTGATTCTCTGAGTCAAACGACTCTTTGAGACCTTGATAGTCTCACCTTTTGATCAAACACAGGCCCTTTCGGCTTCTAGTGCAGGCCTTATGATACCCGCGACTTCCCCCCTTCGCGCTTGCAAATTCTCAGAGTTCGGTGATCTGAAATTTAACTTGATCTAAAATTCAAGATCTTTTAACCATTATTTGCATGTGAATTTTTAACTGTTAACCATCTTTGTAATGCAAAATTAAAGAACATCCATCAAGCACATGAGCACATAAACATGTAAGCAAACCATCTATGAACAAGAATTGGTAACGGAGTTCACCAGACTTCCTGGCTACGTCTCTGAGTCCACTCCAACAGTGAGACCACTCTTTAATTAATCTCAAATGCTTAAAAATTTCAAAGAAAAGGCTTACATAAGAGCTCCCAAAAACCAACTTTCAGATCTGCGATTCTGGGCAGAAACAGACATCATAGGTGGCTGGAAAACGTCATTCTGCAACTTTTGACTGTAAACTCAAGTATGCTTGGCTCGTTCAAATGGGCTCTGGAGGCACTTTTATGTTCGACTACTCTGATGATGAAATAGATAGCATATTCAGAATCCTCTCGAAATTCTGCAACTTTTGAGTATAAAGTTGATCTATTTCTGAGCAGGTCGCTTGGAACACTTTCTGGCACAAATCCCAATGCAGTCTTTGTCTGTCAGATCCGTACAGTTTCGAAAAGCGTGTGAACTCCTCCTCTGGAGGCACTTTTCTGTTCGGCTACTCTGATGAAGAAACAGAGAGCATATTCGGAATCCTCTCGAAATTCTGCAACATTTGAGTATAAAGTCGTTCTATTTCTGAGCAGGACGCCTAGGACACCTCCTGGCATGGAGTCCAATGCAACCTCTGCCAACTCCCCCTGCCTCGTTTTGCATGCCCGACTAAATAAGCAGAGCCGCTAATCAATTTTCCAAACTTAGCGAACCTCCTCTAGATTTGGCGGTAACCGCTAGATTTGGCTGAATCCGCCAAACCGCTGGGCTTCTAGAAGGTGACACGTGGCGCCTCTTGATTGGGCCACGTGTCAGCCTCTCATTGCCTGACGACACATCACCCTGTTGACGTCATCATCCATACGGATGACGTCATTATCAGTACGCCCTGCCACGTGTCATGCTGATGTCAGCATCTGTACTGCTGACGTCATCAGTACGGCCTGTTGACTGTTTGATTTTTTTTTCGTTGTTTTCGAAAAACTTAAGAGTGTCATAACTTCTTCATACGAGCTCTGTTTGAGAAAGTAAATATATGGCTGAAATCAGGAGAACGAGCCGGACACAATGGTGTTGGTTTCATTCAATTATGAAAACTTTGATTTTTGAGCATTTTCTGAGCCTAGGGACCCTTCTAAGACTTCTGGGTCATTCCTAGATCCTCCTTTTCTGCATTTGAGTATTTTCGAGCTATTTTGGATCCACCTGGATCACACCTCCCCATTGAAAATCTTTTGGACCACAAAAATCATGAAATCATTCAGAAAATAAGTGAGGACATGTTTGTCTCACTTGTCCTGTATCACCTATCCATTCCTCTTGGAACCTGTACCAGTTTTGCGTGCCCGACTAAATAAGCAGAGCCGCTAACCAGTTCCCTAAACTTAGCAAACCTCCTCCAGATTTGGCGAAAATCTGCCAGATTTGGCTAAATCCGCCAAACTGTTGGGCTTATAGAAGGTGACACGTGGCGCCTCCTGATTGGGCCACATGTCAGCCTCTCATTGGTTGACGACACGTCACCCTGCTGACATCATCATTCGTATGGCCTGCCACATGTCATTTCCTCAGACTGCCACGTGTCATGCTGACATCGACATCCATACTGCTGACGTCATCAGTACGGTCTGTTGACTGTTTGACTTTTTTCGCTGTTTTCGAAAAACTTCAGAGTGTCATAACTTCTTCATACGAGCTCCGTTTGAGAAAGTAAATATATGGCCTAAATCGGGAGAATGAGATGGACGCAATGGCGTTGGTTTCATCCAATTATGAGAACTTTGATTTTTGAACATTTTCTAAGCCTAGGGACCCTTTTGAGACTTCTGGGTCATTCCTAGATCATCCTTTTCTGCATTTGAGTATTTTCGAGTGGTTTTGGATCCACCTGGATCATTCGAGCACTAGCTCCTTTTCCTTTGGCCCCTTCCTAGTTGTGACCTTGGGCGATGACCTCACGTAAACATGTGATTGAGGGCACGACCAAGAGTGGTTTGAAACCAAACTGCTTTTCGCCCCGCAATTCATCATGAGCCACCACGTGTCCCTTTCTCAATACTGTGGTCTCGATTGTGGCCTGCCCTCGACTTTTTAAAGTTCGAGCACCTTCTGTCCCCGTAATGCGACGTGACCATTGATCTCGCGGTCTTGGCGGTGCTTCTGGACCAACGACTCAGAACCTGTCCCTTTCAAATCAACAGATCAGATCTACTCTTTTCAAATCAACGATCGTGATTTGTTTCGTGATTCGGGTTTCAGAGTTTTCAACTCTCAAACCTTGCTTCCTACGAAATGACAGATCTTCTGCCACATGTCCTTCTCAATTGATGGTTCTAACTATTTCAGGATTTCAGACTTCGGAAATCTCAATTCTCAACTCCTGCTTCCTCTGAAACGACTATCTCCTGAATTGGAAGATCCGTTGACACTTGTCCTTGACAAACAAACAACTGTGCTTCCCTTCGGGTCTTCGGGGTTCGGAAAGTCCAAACCTTCACTCTCACTTCCTCCCGAAGTACTTCTATCTGATTTACGCGATCTGTTGACGCATGTCCTACCTTAATCAACGACCCTTGTCGTCTTCGGGACTTCGAACTTCGAGAGTCTCAACTTCTCCACGCTTTGTTTCTCCCGAAGCGTTCCACCCAGAATCCACAATCTGATGACAAGTGTCCTCCTGTAGATCGACGACTCTCGGCTACTTCGGCTATTCGGGGTTCAGAAGTTTCAAACTTCTGCGCACTCATTCCTCTCGGAGTGCCTTCACCCGAAACCGATGGATTTCTGCCACGTGTCCTTCCAGATGATGGATGGTCCCCAATCACTTTGAGACTTCTGGACTTTGGCAAGTCCACTCTCCTGTGTACATAGAGCGTTAAGGCTTGTGAACCTTTTCTTTGATCAGACAGCTGTCAAACCTCTTTGCTGTGATCCAACGGTTGTTGTCGCTCCTCCTCCTGAGATTTTGATTTCTTCCAACTTAGAATATTTTCTAAGTGTTCAAAGGCTTCGGCCTTTTCTCCATCTATGAGTCTGTCTCTTGAATCTCGTCTGCACTTCTGAAATACGCTATCCCTTCTGAGCTTAGTTTCCTTTGAGTATTTCGATTTTCCACTCACTCCTTGCGTTCTTGGGGTCTCGACAAACTCAAATCTAAGGATTTTTTCGAAATAAATTCTTCTTGCACTCCTTGTGCTTATCTATCCTGGTTCTTCGACACTTAGTCATTCCTTGACGATGTGCACTCCTTGCACCTAATCTAAGTTCATGTTGTTCCTTCTGAACTCCTCTGAGTCAATTTAAGATTTTGTCGACGGACTCCTTGTGTACGATATGGACACCTTGCATATAGGTTTCAGAAGAGAAACAATTGAAACTTATCCAGTTTCGTCACAAATTCATATGATCAATTCTAACAACCATACATAAACGAAAATGAACTAAAGCACATACAAAATATATCATTCATTCAATCACACTTCAAAATGAACATAGTTCGAAGAATTGGGACAATTTGGTCTATTCTATTGATTCATGAAATAAATTACATAGTATTGCAGTTCTTCACTGCGTCTTTCTCCTACTCTATTCTACTTTACTCTTTCTGATACTCCTTTATCACTCTCCTTTTTCAATACAACAACAAATCTATTTAAGGAGTGGCTCCTCGAGCTCTTCCCCGTCCTGTATGCAACCTATCCTATTCGTTCTTAGCGGTTACCTACTTTGTCCTATTACAATAACTATCAGTGATTACCATATAAGAGTTGAAACTCTCTATCTGCAACTCCTTATAGTCGTATAAGACTTTTACAAACAAGAAATATTTAAAAACACTTTTTCCAAAATATCTCAACAACTCGTTTACTTCTGAGTTAAATGTTGATTTGAAATTCTGTGATGCTGAGATGTCGTATCCCTGCCTCCACGCTTGCGTATTTGACTTTGAAAGCGATGCTCCTGCATCACTAGCCAATGACCTTTGAACCTTTTGTCAATTAGCACTAATAATTTGTTGCCCCTCATGAAGATGTTGCTCAATGGCTTCAATCTTCTGTAGAATGCCCATGAGGTGTTGAAATCCAATATCCATTGGAAACACAACATATAATATGTCAAAAGAAAGCTCTTAAAATTATGTATTTAATGGCAGTGATCTAGTAGCAATCTAAGCACCCTATGAAAAGTTATGAACTCTACAGTCTCACCACCGTCACGAAAAAACCCCAAAAATCATTGATTTTAAATCAACGATATCTTCACTTCTACAGCTCTGATTGACATGATTTTTTTTTTTTGAAATTGAGTGAAAGTGTGAGAGGAACTCAAAAATGCAAATTTTTTTTTGGAAAATTCATCCCCAGCGGCTACAAAAATCAGAAAAATCACGATGTCATCCGCGAAAAAAAAAACCCTAAAAATTACAGATTTTAAAATGCAAATAACTTGACTTCCCAGACTCCGTTTCATAATTTTTTTTTTAACTTGGGTTTTTTTCTAAGAGGAACTTTGATATACAACCATATTTTGCAAATTTTGCACCAAAACCTACATTAATTGTCCAGAATGCCGCGACCCTTTTTTTCTTCTCCAAAACAAATCTTCAAAAATAAAAAATTTCCCACACTTTTTGCCAAGGAAAGTGCTCTGATACCACTTTTTAAGTACCAAATACTGAATACAAAAGCTCCACAGTAGATATACCAGAACAATATAGAAAACCGCAACTTTATTATATCAAAACCCTTGAGGTAAGACAACACCATACAATGGATCCTATTATGGAAGGGATCCTCTCCTGTTCACTTGCCTCTTTGAGGGGGCATCCTCCTATTGAGGTACAACTACAATAAAATAATTCTCTTAATATCCATTACATTGCTTGAACCCCTTTATATAGTGCTACCAACCACCTAAGAACATTCAAGAGGAGGAACCTTATAGAAGTATAACCTTCTAGTAATTCCTCTTACATTTATTATATCTAACTACCATAGTGAGCCTTATTTAATACTATAGTGGACCTACTCCACCTTACATTGAATGACCTCCACTATTATCACTATGGGCTCTCTGGGCCCCCCACTACCTCTCTAGATACCTAACACTTAGGCACACAATGTAGCCTAGCAATTTCTTTCATATAAATCTTTGCAATATTGGTTGCCTTATGAGTTATTTTCACCATAATGAAATGTGCAGCCTTTGTAAGCGTCTACACCACTACCATTATGAAATCATGTTGTCTTATTTTCATGGGAAATTTGGTACTGAAGTCAATAGTAACAACTTCCCATTTCCATTCAGGGGCAATGGATGTAACAATCTTGTTCGATGTCTGTGCTCAGCCTTACCTTATGACATTCTATGCATCTGGCTAAATAATCGGTCACACCTCTCTTCATACCAAGCCAAAAATATTGGCCTCTTACAACAATAATAGTTTTCTGGTATCCTGGATATCCAGTGTATGACACATTGTGTATCTTCTTTAAAACTAAATTTCTCAATTTCTAAGAATTGGGAACACAAACTTTGTCCCTGAACAAGAGGATTCCATCCTCTTCTAGCTTGCAATCTTTATATTTCTATTGTACTTATTATACTATAAGATTTCTTTAACTTGCACATAATGCTAGTCTGTTGATACAACTTTTAAAATTTTGTCTTTTAAATTTTCCATGTACATACTAATGGCTATAGCGTGCATTTCATGCACCCTTTTATTGAGTGCATAAACCACTTTGTTCTATTTTCCCTTTATGTGCTTGATGTCAAAGTCATATTCACTGAGAAATTTGAGCCATCTAGTTTGTGTGGAATTTAGTGTTGGCTATTCAAAGAAGTATTTTAGACCACTATGGTTTGTTCTCAATTCAAATTTTCTTCCCATGAGGTAATGCCTCTACATTTTTAAAGCATGTACTATGATCACAAACTCTAATTCATGTGTAGCATAATTTATTTCATGCTTCTTCAATTTTTTGGACTCGTAACAAATTACATGACCATTTTGGGTAAGGACTCCACCAAGCCCTTCCTTACATGCATACATGCACACAACATAATCCTTATTTGGACCTGCAACTTTTAAAATAGGTGCATTAGTTAATAAATCCTTTAAGCGTTGGAAATTTTCTTCATACTTGGTACTCCATTCAAATTTTACTCATTTCTTTTAAAAATATGTTATTGGAAGTGCAATCTTGGAGAATCCTGCAATGAATCTCATGTAGTAACCAACTAGACCCATAAATGATCTAACCTCTTAAATATTAGTTGGTGCTGAGCAACTTTTGATTGCTTCAATCTTTTCTGGATCCACTACTATGCCATCTTTTGAAACAATATGACCCAAGTAATGGATCTGCTTTTGATAAAAGGTGCACTTAATTGACTTGGCATACAATTTGTGCTCGCTTAATAATTGTAGTACCATTCTCAAATGTTGTTCACACTCATCCTCTGTCTTGGAATAGATAAGAATATCATCCAAGAAGACAATAACAAACTTTTCCAGGAAATCTATGAACACCCCATTCATTAAACACATAAATGTAGTAGCTACATTTGTTAACCCAAAAGGCACCACTACAAATTCATAGTGTTCATACCTTATCTGAAAGGCTATCTTGTTGGTATATTCTTCTTTGATTCTCACTTGATGATAGCCTGATCTCAAGTCAATCTTGAAACATATATTTTCTCCCTGTAACTAATAAAAAAGATCATCAATCCTTGGCAAATGATATTTATTCTTTACTGTAACCTTGTTCAATTGTTTGAATTCAATACAAAACCTCAGAGTTTCATCTTTTTTCTTCACAAAAAGAACTAAAGCACCTTAAGGAGAAACACTTAGGCACATGTACCCCTTCTTCAACAACTCTTCTAGCTACATTTGCAATTCTTTCAGTTCTGGTGTGCTCATTTTGTAGGGAGTTTTGGACATTAGGGTAGCTCTAAGGATTAAATCAATAGAGAAATCAATGTCCCTCTTTGGTGGCAATCCTGACAACTCCCCAAACACATCTTCATATTCCTCCATGACCAGATAATTTTCAATACTTGGCTCCTGATCCTTCATTGGTCCTCCATATGGGTTGCATATACTTGGCACACTTTTCTTAAATTTATTTTCATCTACAATGTTGAAATCTCTCAGATAGATATAGGCCTTGGAATACCTTGAATTTTCCTTAAATTCCCTTCCTCATCAAGACATGTGAAAGCCTTGTTATAACAATCTAAGACAACATGATGCTTGTCTAGCCAATCCACACCAAACAAACAATCATAGGACCCAAGCAATATGATGTTCAAATATACCTTAGTGTTGACTCCATTCATGTTTACTAAGTAATCCTTAACAAAGTCATTGATTCTTCTATTGGTTCCATTGCTAATTGAACCAACCAAGAATTTTCATGCTTACATTCTTCAATTTAAATCTTTTAACTAGGTTTGGATCTATATAAATATGACTAGCTCCAACATCAATCAAAATAGCTATGGGTTGATTTTCAATCTTACATTCTACCTCAATCATGTGAGATTAATAGTCTTCTTGTCTATTTTCCAAGGCTGCATAAATCCTTGATGTCTCCCCATGTCCTCTATTGTCTCCTCCTTCTTGATGTGATACAGAGACCTCATAGTATCTCCTCGGTGAGGACAATCTTTATACATGTGGTCTCATTTGCATCCCCAACACTTTATGGGATGTTGTCTTAGCCTCTTTCCTAAGGAACCTGTCATTTTCTGATCACCTTGAGCTGGCTACACTTGTCGATATGCTCGTGAGATTATTGCTGATGAAAGGTGACTTGAATCCTTTCTTTCTCCGATCCATCTTACCGTTCTTGTTATCATCCCAGGCCTTTTAGAAATCAGGCCTTCCTCTACTTTGCTTGGCCTTCCTTCTTATAACTTCTTTTGAATACTTGGGCCAATCAAACTAAATTTTATCCTTGTAGAAGGATGGAAGTGCTCTCATGAACCTTTGAATTTTGACCTTCTCATCCCTGAAGAAGTCCATGTGACTTAGAAGTTCCAAGAATTTTCTCTCATTTTCATCCATGGTCATGTTCCCAAATTTGAGTTCAAAAAACTCTTGCATCTTCTTGTCATAATATTGCTCTAACAAGTACTGCTACATGAAATATTTCTTGAACTTCTTCCAAGAAATTCTCTTATCGTAGATGTGCTTAACTTACTTAAGTTGATCCCACCACATAGATGCCTTTCCTTGAATATGGTAGGTTGCAATTGTGGTTTCTACATTTGATGAGTAATCATGCAACTACAAATAATTCATCATTCCCAAGAACCATGCTTCAACATCTTCTCCCTACCTATGATCTCCATCAAATGATGGTGGCTTGAGCTTTATGAGCTATCCTTGCAAGATATTTGACATGTGTCTCCTCCTCTGATGTCTGACAAGGGACACACTTGGGCTACTTTCTGACCTTGAACATGCATATGCTCTTTCGGTCGAGTGCCCTGGTGAATGATGATGATGATGTATGCTAACACTCCTTAATTGTCTAGATCCACCATCATCATCCCACCTATCATGATATTTGGATGTCTCTACTTGCCTCGCAATGAATACTTGTTTTGTGCCAGAATCTTTGTTGACTTCCTTCTACAACATATTTAGACTCTATAACAACTCTTCCTGAGTCCTCATCATCTTTTCATTTTTCTTCTCTATAGCTCTACACTTCTTTCTGCAAGCTTCTCATAGTTTCAACCAACTCCACTGGCTCCAATATGCTTCTGTGTCCATTGGACTCAATCTCTGCATTTCCTATGCTGACATGTCAGCCTTTGACCTAATCTCCATGATAGTAGGATCCATGGGCATCCTCCATAACCCTAGTCCTCGTGTAGGAAACCAAATATGCTTTTTGTATCTCTAATTCTATAAAAATGTGCATGCAACAATCGTTGTTAGAATTAGGCATATTGCAAAATATTTTATTAATTAGGTTATAGGCCATTCTTCATCTCAATTTATGAAGAACGCAATACACTAAGTCAATTTCTGATTCTTTAGACACATTCCTCTCTGAGCCAACTTTCCGATGACTGCTTGTTGATATTCATGGTCTGCAGAAGTTTATACTGTTTTCTCATTTTTATTCCTCTATGCTACATGTGTATTATCTTCCATCTTGTATAATTTTCGATGCCTAGATTCCAATTCTAGTTCCATAGTTGTATTATATGGTCCATGAGCTTTCCAAAGACTACTATTGTGCCCCAAACTGACTTCTGAACAAGGAGTTCTGCCCTCTGGAAGTAGATCGGTACCTAATTTATACCCTATATTGTTTCAGCTATAACTTTCTCATAAGAGCTCTATTTTGCGCTCAGAATGTCGCATTGGAAAGATCTTACTGAGTTCTTTTTGTATACCCTTATACATGACATCATTGAGCTTGTCGTGTCAGAGTATGCCATTACTGGTTAAACAACAAAATAGTCTTTTTTGTCTTTCTCCTTAATGAATAAGCACACTAATTTCTCTTACCATGCCTCTAGATTAGTGATCTTGAGTAGATAGTTAAGGAAACATGGTACGACACATGTAGAATGCTATAACGTCATGTATGATTAGGTTTTAGCAGTAAGTGCAACTAACTGGATAGTAAATGTTGTAAGCAGTAACACGTAATTTATACAACACTTTATATGCTTAGTGTGATTCCTAGGTTCATTTAATAAACAAAGATTTTGTGTACCAAAGGTATAAGTAGCATTTAGGATTTCGATCCCCTGAAAATGTTGTTTAGGCCCTCAAGAAGCCTCTCCAATTTTATGACCTTCGAAATCCATAAATTATTAGTAGAAATTGATTGGTTTATTGTTGTAGCAATCCCTACAACAAGTTGAATTTTTCCTCAAACCATACATCGTTGTTGTAGTAGCCTGTTAATCTAAGCTACACCTGTCATTGACAATTTTCCTCCATCAGCCATAAAAAAAACCCCTTGAAAATCCATCGACAAAACCTTTTGAAATCCCATCGAAAAAACTTCTTGAAATCCTTTGGCAAAAACCTTTTGAAAATCCATTGACAAAACTTCTTGAAAAACCTATCCGGAAAAATTCTAGAAAGCCTTCAGCAAAAACCTTCTAAAAATCCATCGACAAAACTTCCTGAAAATCCATCAACAAAATTTCATGAAAGGCTATCGAAAAAACTTCTCGAAAGCCTTCGGCAAAAACCTTCTAAAAATCCATTGACAAAATGTCCCGAAAACCTATCGGTAAAACTTCTCGAAAGCCTTTGGAAAAATACCTTCCAAAAAACTATCAACAAAACTTCTTGAAAGCCTTTAGCAAAAACCTTCTGAAAATCCATCAACAAAACTTCCTACAATCCTATTGGTAAAACTTCTCAAAAGCCTTCAATAAAAAACCTTCTGAAAAGCCATCGACAAAACTTCCCAATAGACTTAGAATTTTTTTCCCAAACCCATGTTGGATATGGACCATCGATCTTCGAGATCAAAGTGATCTCTATCGTCAGTTTATAAAACTCTCCAATCGTGTAAATGAATTTTGATTGTTGATTCTTAATGTCTAAATGATCCAGATCGTCAATTCTCAAACTCTTAAGTCGCCATTAAAATGCAAAATCTGCCCCTCCATACCATATTTAACTCTGCAACCTACAGATTGATGCCATTAATCATTTATTTGACGGCTCTAGGGGTAAATTAAACTTGAATTCGTTCATAATTTTGGGATTCCACTCCTTTTTCACAATTTTCCCCAAATCCGTCATAGGTGAAACTTCACCACAATGGTTTACCCCCCAAAAAAATTTGCGTTGGTCTTTGACCCATACAAGCCTAGTGTTGAACCTTAAGCTTTGATACCAATCTGTAACGTACCCAACCCCCAAGCTAGGCCACGCCACCACTAATAACGACCAATTAAAAACTCTCATACCAATTTAAATGCAGAAATAACACACATCATGACATTCAAGCTCATGCAATTATCCATATCAATTAAAACGTAAATGAAATTAATTTAATATGTGCCCAACAACGACTAAACACATACAACAACATTCAACCACATAAATATATGGATTCAAATGAATAATTCTACCCATAACATGTGGCAACAACTAAAATAACTCAGAGTAAAACACAAAACAATTTATCTCAGCATTCTAACATAAATAAACACAACAAATAAGAACATATATCTTGCTAAATATGCAACCCACTGTAGAGGACCGACGTTACTCCCAACCATATACTTGTTGTTCCAATTCTCAACAACAAGTCATCCCTGAGCTAGAGCTATGAATCCACAAGAGATGGTGCTCTTGAAGGTTGACTATTGGCCCCCTCTCAACAGTTAATTCCCACAACTAATTCCAATCCACCAACTCTCTTCCCCTCAACTTGCACAACCCAAGTAACGAGATCCCCTTCTCTACCACACAATCCCTCAAGCTATCTCACTTCCCTCCAAGGCTCCAACACAGATTGAACAAGAAATCTCTCTGTTGGGGACTCTAGGAATCTACAACTGCAATAGGAATTCTCAAAACAACAAAATATTGCTTCGCTTGACAATTTCTTGAACAAACTATTGCTCATAGGCCTACAACCTCTCTTCCCATGAAATAACAGCTCTAAAATGCTGCTATACATGCCCACTATGGATGTCTTCGAGATTTTGCACTCTTAACCCTCTTGCTGTCCAGAAATATGCATGTAAAAACTTATCTCTTTTTTGATACGAATTTCCTTCTCTTCCCATGCTTGCTTGATTCTCACACTCCGAAATGTTGATTGTACTTCAACCCCATGCTCTCAATAACTATGGGATGTGACTTTTCTGTTATTAACCAATGCCTTGAGAATGATAAAAAATCAATGTGTAATAGTTCACTTCAAGGGGGAAACCTCCTTTTACAATATATTGAATGTACAAGATGAGATATGATGCTCCTAATACTAGGTGATCTCCTTGTTATATATAGGATACAAAGGGTACAAATATAATAAAATGGTGCAGTGAAGGGTTCCAGCCTACATACAAATATAACACTAGAAATGTAATAATTCAATAAGGGGCTTAATAAATGGGTTTTATACATAACATGGGGCTTTGTCTATGGCTTAACATGCCCCTCCCCTTCAAACAAGTGTTGTCCTCTACACTTGACTAACCACAGGTGCTTCTGCAAAAAGAACTCATCTTTAATGAAGCAAGGTCTCTAAGTTGTTTTGAGGTGAAAGCTCAACGTGTTTTGATCCTAGGATCATTGTCATAATCTCAGATGCAAAATATTAAGATGCTTACATGATAGCTTGTGATACTCGTCCCATAAATACCAATTAGAGCCCCAATGTTTTTGTGAAATCATCAAGTTGGCTCTGAATTTGAGTTTTCTTTGTTTTTGAGTACATGAATTAGAGATTTCTAGTTTTCATTAAGTTTCCATCCCTCATCCATGTTAAAGTTATTCAAATGAAGTTCTATTTCTAGGGCTTCCATGGTTTTTCTTTTCCTGTAATGATCAACCTTGGGGATGATTTAGGAGTCTTCCAAGAAAACTAGGTGGTTGGTTTCTGAAGAGTGTTTTGCTAGGGCAGATTTGTGAGTCCTATTCCATTGTAGATTGGCATTGTGTTCCTTGAGTCTAATATTCATGGATCTCCCAATCTCACCTATATATACTTTTCGACAATAACATGGTATAGAGTAGACACCTTTATGCATGCTTGGCTCAATCAGGTCTTTAGTAAAGTCCACTATGCCTTTATTGGTGTTTGGTGGAGAGAATGCTACACCAATGCCACCTTTCTTTAGGATCCTAGCTAGTTTCTCTAAGACCCCTTTGATGTAAGGAAGAGAGATCCTTTACCAATAGAGATGTCTCTTTATCGCTTAGTTATTCAATGACCTTGATGGCTTCATAGACCAGAATTTTGGTGTATAATGAAACAACGTCAAAACCGACCATGATATCGTTTTCTGCAAGCTTCATATTTTTAATGTTATTCACTCACTGTGTTGAATATTTAACAAAGGAGTATGTATGGCCAGCCAATTGCTTGAGTTTATTTGCTCTTAGGTAATTTGGCTCTTCTAATTGTGATAGCACATTCTTGCCTGATGGTATCAGGTGTATCTTCGGGGAGATCTATGATGGCATTTTCAATGTTGCAAATAGATCTTTTACTGGAAGTCTATTCAGAACAATGGCGAAGTTAAGACTGTATTCTAATACTTTCTAGGTTTGAGGATCTAGCTACAGATTAGATAAATTCGTGATTATGGTGTCATTTATGACTGACGTTTCATTGTGTATGTGTTGTTGTCTTTCCATCGGTTCATATTTTAATTCTTGTCTATTTGTAGACTCACGTAACATTTCTTCAAACTTCGACGCAATAATGGAATATACGTTGTCCCAAATTTCTGAGTGAATAGTGTTAGCCAAGTTAATGTGCAGATCATACGCCTGGTAAGAAAGTGTTTCTATCTCCCACCGTTTTGTTTTAATTTTTGTTCTTATTGGGGAGAGGCTAGTCACATGGAATATTTTCTTGTTTCTACCTCTGTTCGTATTATGGTTGATCGCTATGAATTTTGGAATAACCTGCATATCTTTGCATTTCTCTAGGAACGATATATCCTCTAACCTATGGCCAATCTTTAAATGAGTATTTTCCAAGGATATGAGGTCATTTAGTGTGTCCCTCCCATACATGGTGCGCAATTGATTAAACATGATTATGCGATGTCTCTGCGTTGTTTTGAGGTGAAAGCTCAATGTGTTTCGATCCCAGTTGGGATCATCCTCAGGAGCTCAGATGCAAAATATTAAGATGCTCACATGATAACTTGTGATACTCGTCCCATAAATACCAATTAGACCCCAATTTTGTTTGTGAAATCATCAAGTCAACTATGAATTGGAGTTTTGTTTGTTTTTGAGTACATGAATTAGAGGTTTCCAGTTTTCATTAAGTTTCTATCCCTTGTCCATGTTAAGGTTATTCGAATGAAGTTCTATTTCTAGGGCTTCCATGATTTTTGTTTTTCCGTAATGATCAACCTTGACGATGATTTGGGCGTCTTCTAAGCAAACTAGGTGGCTAGTTTTTTAAGAGTGTTCTACTAGAGAAGATTTGCGAGTCCTATTCCATTTTAGATCTGTGTTGTGTTCCTTAAGTATAATCTTCATGGATCTCCCTGTCTCACCTAAATATACTTTTCCACAAGGGCATGGTACAGAGTAGAAACCTTTATGTTTCATTGTACTCCAAAATTCCTGTCGATGAAGCCATCAAGGTTATTGAAGAGCTAATCGATAAAGAGACATCTCTATTGGTAAATGTATGTTTAAAATCTATGTTGTTTTACTTTCAGAGGATGCTTTTATGAACAAATAGAAGGGGTGCCCAGAGCCTCTCCTCTCTCACCTGTGGTCGTGAACCTTTACATGGAGCGCCTGGAGAAGAATGGAATAGACTCTTTTCTCTGAAACCTAAAGAATGGAAAGATATGTGGATGATACACACTTTGTGTGGCCGCATGGGAGGAGCAGTTTGGATGATTTCTTTAATCACCTAAACAACCAACATGAGAACATAAAGTTTACTATAACAACTTCATCCCCTTCTTAGATGTCCTTGTCATAAAGAAAGATGATGGCATCCTTGGGCACCAGGTTTACAGAAAACCCACTCACATTGATAGATATATGCATGCTAACTCCCACCATTTTCCTTCCCATAAACTAGGAGTGATCAACACCTTGGTAACTCGAGCTTTAAGAATCTCAGACAAAGAGCATGTGGAACAAGAACTTGATCATTTGGCTCAAACTTTAAAAAAGAATGGATACAATGATAATCGGTTTAAGATGATCATGGCTAAAGCAAGAAGGACCAATAATCGACAAGGAAATGCCACTCAACTAAAAAGGATCCCTCTTCCTTACATCAAAGGGGTCTTAGAGAAACTAGCTAGGATCCTAAAGAAAGGTGACACTGGTGTAGCATTCTCTCCACCAAACACCATTAAAGGCATAATGGACTCTGCTAAAGACCCAATTGAGCCAAGCATGCGCAAAGGTGTCTACTCTATACCATGTTATAGTGGAAAAGTCTATATAGGTAAGACTGGGATATCCATGAAGATTAGACTCAAGGAACACAATGCAAATATAAAATGGAATAGGACTCACAAATCTTCCCTAATAGAACACTCTTCAAAAACCAACCACCTAGTTTTCTTGGAAGATGCCCAAATCATCACCAAGGTTGATCATTACGGGAAAAGAAAAACCATGGAAGCCCTAGCAATAGAACTTCATCCGAATAACCTTAACATGGATGAGGGGTGGAAACTTAATGAAAACTAGAAACGTCTAATTCATGTACTCAAAAACAAAGAAAACTCAAATTCAGATCCGACTTGATGATTTCACAAAAACATTGGTGGTCTAATTGGTATTTATGGGATGAGTATCACAAGCTATCATGTGAGCATCTTAATATATTGCATCTAAGCTCCTGAGGATGATCCCAACTGGGATCAAAACATGTTTATCTTTCACCTCAAAACAATGTAGAGACTTCGCTTCATTAATCTATTCATGTGTAATCATGTTTAATCAAGAACTCATCTTCCCATGTTGCCTCTTCCACTGGTAGGTTCTTCTTTATGATGAGGTACTCTACAATTACTCAATTCCTCGGTTACTTAATCCTTGTTTCAAGGATTGTTTCTAGTTCTAGTATGATTTTCCCTTCTTCATCAATCTCTGGTAAAATAGTTTGGACTATAATCTTATTGTTGATGACTTTATTTAAGCAAGAAACATGGAAGACTAGATGTACATGTGAAGATGTATGAAACTCCAATTTGTAAGCCATACTTCCAATCCTTTGCAAAACCTTATAGGGGCCATAATATTTGGGTGCTAATTTATTTTCCTTCTTTTGTTGCTCGAGGGAAATATGTTTATATGGTTGTAGCCTAAAAAATACTCAATCCCCTGTTTCAAATTCCCTTTCACCACGATGTTGATATGCTTGTTGTTTCATCCTATTTTGTGCCATAACCAAGTTGTCCTTCAATAGTTTGAGAACCTCTCATTGGTTCCCTATGTGGTCCTCCACTGCTTGAACCTTCGTATTCCCTTTTAAGGGTGGTGTAATGGATGGAATATGATATCCATAAAGTGCAAAAAATGAGGACATTTTTGATGAAGTATGGAAGGATGTGTTGTACCACCCTTCTTCTTAGGGAAACCACTTGACCCATTGTGTTTGTTTATTAGATGCAAAGCAACAAAGATATCCTTCTAGACATTTATTCACAAGCTCAGTTTTCCCATCGAATTAAGGGTGGTAAGATGAGTTGTGAGTCAATTGAGTACCCAAACAAGAAAATAATTCAATCCAACAAAAAATTAGTGAAAATTGGATCTCTGTCACTTACAAAAATATTGGGGACTCCATGTATATTTTGAACTATTTTCATGAATGTTGCGACTATTGTACTTGCTTTAAAAGGACGAGAAAGAGAGCAAAAATGGGCATACTTTGTTAGTCAATCCAATACTACCATGATGACAGTCTTTCTTTTAGATTTGGGTAAACCTGTAATAAAATCCATTAAAACTTCTTCCTAACATTGCCTTGTTATAGATTATAACACCCTTAGGCCGAACCCTAATTGTAAATGTACATATGCTTTATAGGCTGGTGAGCCGGGATGTTTTGGGCCAAAGTGCCTTTGTATATATGTTTGGAGCCGGAATGCCTGTGTGATTTAGGCCAAGAAGCCCATGAGCCAGAAGGCCAACAAGCCTATCAAATTTAATATGTAATCACACACGATTATATTAATAAAATGCATCATTGTTGTAGACCAAATCAGAAAAAAGAGTATGGGGGGATATGACTCCATGAGAAGGAAAGGGGGCTAAGGGATTAAGAAAGAGGAGCTAAGTCAAGGGGGCTTAAGCCAAGGGCATATTATAATATTATTCCTAACTCCTAAGTCATGTGATATTATTTTTATCCTAAGTTCCTAAAGGTTGGGAATGGATCAACAAGTGGAGTCAATGGTAGTTCATAAGGTGACAAGTGTCAAGTTAGGAGCATGCAAATATATTGTTGGGAATTAGTGTAATTCTCATTCATTCTTGTCATTCATTCCATCATTCTTTCTCAATCATACTAGCCATCCATCATCTGTACCTTACCTGGAATGTGGAAGTGGAAGTTGTGTCTACCTAGTAAATCCTTGGTGGTTTAGGTTGAAGAAGTAGGTTGTCAGGCTTGTGGAACAATTCTTTGGGAGAGAAAATTGTTGGGATAGGTTTCCATGTGTGTTAGGCTAGTGTGTGCTAAGCTCTTAGAGAAAATTGGTGTTCCAAGTGCTACAAAGCTCTGAGACTTCCTGGTCAGCCTATTGTTGAAGCCTTGGAAGGGAAGTGGGATATGCGAAGGATTGTTGAGTAGAGAAGAGATAGACTTCCTGGGGTGGGACAGGTTGTGGCAAATGACATGCTATCAGCTAGGAACTGTTGCTAGAGTTGGAACCTAGGTCTGTGATGTCTTATGTTGTTGGTCACACCTTAGTTTGGCTTATGTAGCCTTTGCTTTGGTGGAGTCATAGTCCTAGATCAGGGGTGACCTACTTTTGAGAGTGCATGGACAACAAAGTCTATGGCTGGGAGGAACGTTTGAGGTCTGCATGTAGTTGGTAATTTACAACAAAAGATAAGTGTTCGTTTTTATGTGTTTATATGTCAATTATTGTGTGTATGTTTATGTTAATTTTGTATGCTTTAATTGCATATATTTATGCATGCATTGGATGTTGTTAGTATTGAATATTTGTTGCATATGCAATGCATATTAAGTAATAAATGGTGTCAGAGATAAATTTTGATTTTGTTGGTAATGAGGAATGTTACATTGTGGTATAAGAGAAGAGAATTGTTGTGTGGTGTGGCTCAGGTTGGGACTAGGGACGTTACATTGTGGTATCATAGCAAATAATATAGGTAACGGGAGTCAACCAAGTGGTTGGGTACGTTACATTATGGCATTAGAGTAAATAATAGAGGTAACGAGACTTAGTTAGGTGGCTGGGTACATTGCAGAGTTAATGGTTGTAGGAGACTCGACGTCTTGATTGTCTCTTCGTTATTTTGTTGGCAGACCAAACATTCAGACACAAACTTTTGAACATCAATTTTAAGACCTTCCTAGAAAATATCCTTCTTGATCTTGTGGTACATTTGCAAGAATCTTGAATGTTATCCTATAGGAGAAGTGCACAATTCCATAAGGACCTTATGTTTGAGTTAGGAATTCTTACATAAATATAGGCGATCATGATACCATAACAAATAATTCTTCCATACAAAATTATTTAATGAACAAGGGTCCTCTGGTAGTTGTTGAATGATCTTGCATACTTCTTGATCTTACTTCCATTCTTTCCTTGCTTCTTCCACCCAATCAAATTGCAAAATAGAAATTGCACATAATGAACCTTTTGTTTCTTCTTCTTTCCTTGAAAGGGCACCTACCACTATATTATGTTTTATTTTTTAGTAGATAATTTCAAATTCATAACATAGCATCTTTGTAACCCATTTTTGTTGTTCTTCCGAAGATAATTGTTGCTCCATTAAGTACTTCAAACTATCATGATCTATTTTTACTTTGAAGTGTCTTCCTATTAGGTAAGGGCACCATTTCTAATTTGTATGTAGTATGGCCAACATTTATTTTTCATAAATGGGTTTGAGTAAGTTTTTTCCTTTAATTTGGATGCTTTCAAAAGGCAAGGAGCCTTCCTTCTTATATTAAAACTGCACCAATTCCATGGCCTGAGGCGTCACACCCTACAGTAAATGTTTTTGTAAAGTTAAGTGTGGCTAGGATGGGAGTTATACACATAGCCCCCTCAAGTTTTTCAAAAGCTTCAGTTGTTGCTTCAGTCCAAGAAAAGGCTTTCTTCTTTAATATTGTTGTTAGAGGTGTTGTTATTTGACCATATTTCTTGACAAACTTACGACAATAACATGTCAATCCTAAGAATCCTCTAAGTTTCTTCAAGGTTTTGGGAATTGTCCATTTCATCATAGCTTTAATTTTGTTAGGGTCCACTTTTACACCTTCATGAGATACAATATGACCCAAATTTTCCACTTCTTGAACCCCAAAGGCAGACTTGGAAGGCTTTGCATAAAATTGTTGCTCTTCCAATAGTTGTAATACTCTATCAACATGTTGTACATGCTCTTCCCAAGATTTGTTGTAGATTAGTATGTCATCAAAAAATACTGACACAAATTTTCTAAGGAAGGGTTTGAAAATAGAATTCATCAAGTTTTGAACTGTTGAAGGTGCATTAGTAAGTCCAAATGGCATAACCAAAACTCATAATGACCTTCATGTGTTCTAAAATATTTTTTGGGAATGTCTTCCCACCTCATTCTAATTTGATGATATCCCAAATTTAGATCCAACTTAGTAAATAATTTTTCTCCATGTAATTCATCTAATAATTCACCAGTGACATGAATAAGAAACTTATCTTTGATGGTCATTTTGTTGAGTTGTCTATAATCTGGACACATATGCCATGAACCATCCTTTTTTGTAACTGTCACCACTGGTAAAGAGAAAGAAATTTGGTTAGGTTGAATGATGTGGGCCTCTAAAATTTCTTGGATCACATGCTCAATATCACTCTTCTATACATATGGATACTTGTAAGGCTTAATGTTAGGTGGTACACTTCCTAGTTGCAAATGAATAACATGGTCATGATCTCAAGCAGGGGGAAGATCCTTAGGCATTTCACCAGATACCTTGGAATGATTGTACTTGATAACTATTTGGAGATCTAATGGAGCATAAGACATAGAGGTTTGAACATCAAGTGAGCACAATTGTGAAATTACACCATGGTGTCCCTTTTTGAGTAATTTTTTCATGTTATTAGAGCTTATCACCTTAGAGGGTTTCCCTTGGATACCTCTAAGTTCAATTTCCTTTCCATCTAATAAAAATCTCATGAAAAGATCTTGAAAATCAAGGGCCATTGTACCCAATGATTGTAACCATTGGACCCCTAATACAACATCAACACCACTCATTTGGATTGTAATCATGGGACTATCCAAAAAATACTCCCCCGTGTTGAACTTAATACTATGGCACTTCTCGAAAATTTTTATGGTACCTCCATCTGCAAACATTACTTGAAACTATGGTGCTGGAATTGCCCCATCTGGAATATCCATGTTATATGATCTTACCATCAAACTTCCTCATATCGATCGTTCGAATGAAGAAGTTCCTTGGTGCCGCATTGAAACCTTGATGATGCGGATCTTGAAGTAATGAATGATTCTAAAATTCAGTATTTGTGCTCTCCAATTGAGATAAAATACTCCTCATATGTGATTGAGTTTCAACACCATTGTTCTCCTTATTTTCAATATTTCCTTGGATATCCATATCCCTTTTAGGGATCCCCTTTAAGAACATGGATTCTATGGATTTTTGCATTTCATTCATTTTCTTTTCCATTTGATACATATTTTCATCCATCTTATTTTCCATATGCGAACTATTTTCATTCATATTTTTTTACATATGTTCGCGATCGTCGCTCATCTTCTCTTCCATCTCTTTCATATTTTCATCCTTCTTATTTTTCATGCCATTCTTATTTTCATCCATCTTTTTTTTCATTTCATCTTCTATTTCCTTTTTTAGGGATTCCCGAGAACGTGATAAATCCACTAGTTTCAACATACTACCACCCATTTCATCAACGTGGTTCTTTAATTGGGGTAGCCTATTGTTATCACCAAAAAATTGCTCAGACAAATACAAACAATGGATGAAAAACCCAACATAACATACTACCAATAATTATGGAAGGATCACATTAAATTTGGCAAGATACCCACAAAACTATGCAAAAAATGTCCTGAATTTCCACTCACATTCAATAAAGATAGTGTGTACACATCCGCATGGGCTAACACAACGTACAACGTGCACAATGCGCGATCCACGCGACTGACAATTAGGAAACTCACGAAGATGCGGAAACAACAAATTGATGATTTTGGTCAGGCCTCAACCACTTATGGGATGAAGTAGATCTCAACCATACCCCAAAATCTCCCTAAAATTTTGCCTTGGGATCACTGAAAAGGATCAGAGGTACCTCCAAAGGCCTCCCATTCACACTTGTAACTAGTTGAAAAATATCTCGCCATCCTCCTATAAATAGAGGATCATTGTATGCAAAAAAGAAGAAGAATCCATAACATTGTTATGTTGTTCAAAATTCTCTTGGAGAAAGCCATCTTTCCCTTGAGCCATTAGCTTTGTGCTAGTGTAGCATTGAGCAAGCTTTACACCTATTGTGAAGCTAAGCTTTGGGTATTTTTCACCATTGTAGACTCACCATTGGAGAGTGATAGCTCTAGTTTTTGAGGGATCAAAGGACCCCCCCTTAGGAGGAATACATAATTCATTGTCCCATGTTTCTCCTCTTGGTGCACTCAATTTCAAAGACCATTCTCTATTCGGTAACCATTCTTTATGTTCAATTTCATGCTTACTTTGTTAATATTTCTTAGTTTAGTTTCTATTGTTTGTTATTTATATCTTGCTTTCTTTCTTGCTTTCTAGCTTGTGGGTTTGCTAACCTACTAACCATCTTTCTGTTCTGCCTTATTATCTTACCAGGGTAGTTTGTTAAGAACCAAAAAGCAATATAGCATAGAAAAAACACAGAATAAGTAGTCAACGCCTTAAGAAAGAGAGAAATCTAGATAATAAGCCTCTTCGAGGGGGCAACCTCCTTATACACCACATAAATGTCCAAATACAAGATGATTCCAAATGAAAATGTCTCCTTGGTATATATAGGAGACTAGGAGGTACAATTACAACTAATGGACCCAAGCCAACATAAATAAAATAACATTACTAATGTAATATGCCCCAATTAAGGGGTAATGTGCCACTATTTAGCGATCGCGAAAGAATCTGCACCGTCCATTCATGAAGGAGGGTGACCGTTGATCTGCGCAAAGGACCTTGGAGTTTCAGACTTCAGGGATTCCAAGGAAGAGAGGTTGGAGTTGCATCACAACTTCACAAATCGCGAAGTCCCGACGTGCTTGGGAGAAGGGCCCAGGTTATTGCGCAGGGTCATATTGTAGAAGGACAAAGGAGGCACTAGCAACTGGCTAGGTGCTTAACTCGGGGATCGACATTTCGGGATACGAGAGTTCGAAGGAATGAGAAGTTGAGAGACCTGAAGTCCTGGCTCGTGACACCGTGAAATGATCGATGTCGTTGATTGAGGAGAGTGTAGAGTCGTTAGATCTGGCTTGGAAAGGAATTAGATTTTGGGGTTTCGTAGGTTGGAGTGTTGGGTTCACAGCACGCCAACACTCCCAAAATAGCGAAACGCGAAATAATCTTTGGGTGTAGGCCATGGTCATATGAAGGAGGTGTCGCATGGTCAAAGAATAAGGGAGGAGCTCGTCACCAGTTATCCCTTTTCAGGGTTTCGAGACTTAGAGGAACGAGGCACTTCAACATTAGGATCCCCGATATCATGAAATGCGATGAGCCCTTTGTGTGTTAGCCATGTGATCGCGTCAACTGTCACGTGGACGAGAGTTAAGGGAGGAGCTAGTTGTGGGGCTAGGTTCTAAATCATAATTCAGGGAAAGAAGAGTCAAGTGGGACTCACACGCAGAACACCCAAATTCGCGAAACACAGAAGGTGTGTTTTTTAGAGCCTTGGGTCACAGCCCGAGGTCACGAGAGAAAAAGGGGCAAAACTAGGAAGGCCAGCACCGTGTTTTGTGTGTTGGTTCAAAACTAGGAAGGCCGCCAAAGGATTGAGCGCGCACACTGGTTTTCTCAAGGCCCGTGCCAAGGAATTAGTGGACCTGTGGATTTGTTCAAGGGGTTCCAGCAGGGAACCAAAGAGCCATTTAGGCTCAGAAATGGGAATGATCCAGTGATCGGGAGGTCACAGAACCCCAAAGGGGAGGGGGACTGCATTACCGGGGAGGTGTGCAATTCCAATAGTACCTTTTTTTTTGAGTTGGGAGTTCTTACATAAGTATAAGCGATATTTGTGCCACAGTGAATCATTTTTCCATGTAAATGTATCTGATGCACTGGAATCTTTCTACATCCTTTGAATGAGAGTCCACACGTTTTCGTCATTCTTCCATTCATCCCTTGCTTCTATTATCCAATCAGGTTGGATGATCGAGATAGCATAGAGAAAGGCCTCAACATCTTCATCCTTTCTTAAGAGTGCATATGCCACAACATTTTGCTTCCCTTTTTTATAGATGATTTAAAAATTATAACCCAATATTTTGGTCACCCATTTTTGTTGTTCTTTTGAAGATAGTCTTTGTTCTAAGAAGTATTTAAGACTATCATGATCTATATTGACCTTGAAGTGCCTACCTATTAGGTAAGGGCACCATTTCTTCAATGCATGTAGTATTGCCATCATTTCCTTCTCATAAATGGGTTTGTGTAAGTCCTTTCCCTTAAGTGGCCGACTTTCAAAAGCCAGGGGCCTTCCTTCTTGCATTAAGTCAACACCAATTCCATTTCCCGAGGCATCACATTCCACAATAAAGGTTTTTGTGAAGTCTGGAGTGGTCAAGACATGAGATTTGTACATCACCTCTTTAAGTTGTTCAAAAGCTTTAGTTGCCTCTAGAGTCCATGAAAATGCATCCTTCTTAGTTAATGTCGTTAAAGGTGTTGCTATTCTTCCATAGTGTAGAACAAACTTGCGGTAGTAACCTGTCAAACCCAAAAATCCTCTAAGATTATTCAATGTTTTGGGAATCAACCAATCCATCACGGCCTTAATCTTGTTAGGGTCTACCTTGACACCTTCATGAGATACAATATGACCCACATACTCTACCTCCTTCACCCCAAAGAAACAGTTGGATGGTTTGGCATATAGTTGTTGCTCCTTTAGTAGTTGTAGCACCTTGTCAACATGTTGCACATGATCCTCCCAAGACTTTCTATAGATTAGTATATCAT
>JZKD02S0779020.1:196737-224766 GCA_000966675.3 Picea glauca | reverse complement strand
CTATCAACAATAAAATGCAGTGGGGTCCCCTTCACCCACATCTGTGAATGAAAAAGGTGCTCCCCCTCTTCAGGATATGTTGGTTCTTCTGGTTGAATTGCTATGGTCGCGACAATAGCAGTGGGGTCCGCGTTAATGATCTATCCTTTACCAGTATTTTGAGAATCAGATTCTGAATCAAGGTTTGACTCCTTGTATTTGATCTCGGCCACCAATGACTATTTTGAGCAACATTCATCAATGTTGTGCCAGGGGATTTTGTGGAAATCGCACCATTTTTCGGTGTCCTTCTTTGTCTTCCCGTGACCCTTCTTTTCATGTGGCTTGGACTAGTTTTTGGGAGACTATTTGTTAGGGACGTCTTTGTCATACTTTGGTTGTTGCGGATTTGCAGAAGCAAAATCCCGTTTGTTATGGTGCTTAAATTTCCATTCAATTTTAACAGTATATCGATAGGCAGCACCGAGTGGTGAGATGTCCAGAAAATCCATTTCAGTTTGGATGTATCTATGTAGAGCCCCACGGTATTTCAGAACCAAATGTCATTCAGATTCTTTGATACTCTGCTTCGTGCGCAAGGTATGGAAGGTATTGGTGAACTCTGGAACTGCTTGGCCCCTCTCTTGCCACAGTGTGGTCCATCTCATGTATTGGTCCTCATAGTTGCTAATAGGGTAATATTGTTCCTTTACTGCATCCACAAAAAAATCCCAAGTGGGATCAACCCCATATATTTCAGAATCCTCTATGGAACTTTGCTCCCAATATGTTTCCCACTAATGTTTGACATGGGGGAGAGCTTTAAGGAGTGCGAAGGTGATCTTTTCTTTTTCAGAAAATTTGTGAACAAAGAAATAACCTTCTAGCAGATTTAACCATTTGTCTAGGGCTTCTGCATCTACTGTCCTTCAAATACAGGAATATAAAAATTAACTTGTACCTTGAAAGGCGAGGTGCCTCCAAAGTGGTTGCTTGATGAAGATGCGCCTGTTGCTATCGACAGACGTTGAAGGATGTGGGAAAAATTATCCATCATTTCGTCTCTCTATCGCGTGAGAGTTTGCTCAAGCAACAGACTGATAGGATCGCCTGCTTCATCGTTTTTCTTTTCTTCCGCCATTGAGGGTTTATTGGGTGTGCAAGAGAGATTGTCCTCAAGAGAGACAAGCTCGAGACCCAACTTGCTATACTCAGACCTCGTCGGGGACATGCACTGAAAAAAATGACCAAGAACAACCTGCTCTAATACCACTGATCCAGATTATTTTCGGCATGAAATGAGATCGGAGATATAATAAATAAATGCACAGAGATATCGCAGATATTCAATAAGAAAACATAAATGTATCATAGATTCAACCATAAACACAGATATATAGTAATACACAATTTCTATTAATGAAAGAAATGTACAAAGACTATAAAAATACAGAGTGAAAGACTCGCTAGAATGGTGGCAGCTTATCTCTGAGAAGAGATGTGATAGCTACTTGCATTCGCAAGAAGATGATTAGAATGAGGCTCTAAAGGCCTTTTAACAATAAACAAGAATTCCAAAAGTCCTAGACATCCAAAAACCTAACCCTAGGAGATGAAGCGCCAAAAGTCATGTGGGCCCCGTTTGGGTAAGTTAGTACATCAACTTCCCGGGGTCGTAACTTTTGCATACGATCTCCGTTTTAGGCGTATGATAGCTTGTTGGAAAGGTATCATTGAGGAGATTCATTTTGGGGGCTCAATCATGCCTTTGATTATCTTTGAGAACCTCGATCTAAAAAAACCTTCATTTGGGCCCTCAAAATGGCCCCGGAAGTTAAAAACTGCTAAAAATAATAAATTGCCAAATTTGCCAAAAAACTGTTTTGAGCCAGTCGAAAAAGGTGGGTGGACACCGATATCCCCCTGGATTAGGTTCTTGTTATTTTTCTTCTTCCTCTTCACAATCTATGTAGAATAATTCATTCTCACCACACTTATGTCCCTTACTGTACTTGTTGTCACAATTATAGCATAAACCTTTTGCTTTTCTCTCCTCCAATTGTTGAGGTGTCAACCTTGTAGGTTGAGGTGTTTTAGAAGAAGGATCATTATTCTCTTGATAGATGTTAGGAGTGGTCCTTCTAGTAGCCATATCCATATTTTTACTTTCAACATTTCTTGCCACCCTAAATGCATTCTCCAATGATTTGGGTTCCCAAAGGCGAACCTCATGTTGAATGTTATCCCTTAAAGTTCCTATGAATACATCAATCAAGTGCTTATCTGGAATATATGTTACCTTTATATTTAATCTTTGGAATTTCTCAATGTTCTCTGTAATTGAACCCTTTTCCCTAAGATTTATCAATTGGTTAAAGAAGGTATTGCTTCTTGTATCCTCTTAGTGTGCTATCATTTCTTTCGTGAAAATTGTCCAAGTGACGAGTGATTTGCGAGAACAAAGCCATTGATACCACAAAAATTGATTGGGTTCTAAATATAAAGAAGCAATTTGTACCTTTTGTGTATGTGGCACATCATGTAGATCAAAGAATTGCTTCATCTGAAGTATCCATCTGATTGGGTCCTTGCCATCAAACTTCCTCATATCGATCTTAGGAACATGGTTGGTCTTCAACCCAAAGTTGGAGTTTCTCCATTCTTGATTCATCTTCCTTGTGTCCTCATCATGAATTTCATGGGATACATTTTCACTTTCAAGTGCCCTCTCTATTAGGAAAAATTTCAATCCTTCCATGATCTCTCTTTTTAAACCATCCATCATCCCTTGTAGTTCATCTTTTGTCACTGTCTTCTTTTGTAAATCATTTATGTCCCTACGCATTTCTTGACCTTCATCAAGAGTCCAAGTAGGATTGTCTAGAGGCTTATTTGGTGTAGAAGTTCCCTTTTTTAGTGGTAAGTTGGCCACGTATCACTTTTAAACCTTTATTTTGAGGTGGTTCTGCTAGACAATCTTTCTTTTGCTGTATCTCCAAAGTTTCAACCCTTCTGGGTATGAAAAAATATTTTTTGTAGTTCTGAGATATTTCGTCTCTGCAATTCCACAGGTCTGATCAAAATTGGATGTGCCAAGTGGAATTTATGGTAACATCCCCACAACTTGCTGATTTTTGGCCTTTTAAGAAGATCTCACTTGTATAGCGTTCCCCACACAAAATAATTGATATATAATTCTGAAAATTGTACCAAAAATACTATAGACTGTCCACTATCCAATGCAACTAGTCTCACTCAATTTGGATTCTCTAGGAATAATTTATGATTGTTTTACCCAGAACACCTGCTTGACACTAGTCAATAGGACTAGTAAGATACCCTGTCTTCCATAGGGTGTATCTACAAATGTAAGATGACCCAGAAGATGAATTTTGTATCACAGATAATCTAATAATTTATGTGAATATCCTACGGATTTCAAGGTCTGAAACGTTACAGAAAATTGTTTATAATGAAAATCCCTCGATGACTCAATTCAGGATGATTCCAGAATCTTATCTTACACAGGTGTATATCTTAAATTATAAGGCCTCAAGAGCTGAAATTTGAACCCCAAGTACCTTGAGCCATATACTAACTATCCTCCAAGGGGTTCCTTCTGAAACGTTGTAGAAAAGAAATTATAGTGAAAATGCCAAGGTGTCTCAAATGTAGCAGTGAAACCCAAGACCTTGAGCTCTAATACCATATGTTAAGAGCCAAATAGCAATATAGCATAGAAAAACCTCAAAATAAGTACTCAACGCCTTAAGAAAAAGAGAAATTCATATAATAAGCCTCTTCGAGGGGGCAACCTCCTTATACACCACATAAATGTCCAATTACACGATGATTCCAAATGAAAATGTCTCCTTGGTGTATATAGGAGTCTAGGAGGTACAATTAGAACTAATGGACCCAAGCCGACATAAATAAAATAACATTACTAATGTAATATTCCCCAATTAAGGGGTAATGTGACACTATTTAGGGCTTAACATAGTTAAGGGACTCTCTTTGCTCACCTTTGTGACAAAAGAACCCAAACAGTTTGACAACCATACTGGAGATTGGAATCCAAATTCCTCCTCAAGTAGGCTATTAAATTTGTTATTCTCACTTTCTAATGTTTGCAAGGTCCAAAACTGGCCTATCCTACCCTTCAAACACTTCGATTTAGCCATGTGTTGGCTGAATTAATTTTAAAATTGTTGGCTCGCCATTTCTCTGCGTGTGCACGAGTTTGGGTGAAACAAACACACCGACCATGCAGAATTGCGTGACTTTTTCAATGGAAAATCTACGCAGATTGCGTGATTGTCGGGTCCAAACCCACGTGGATCCGCACGACTATGCAATTGTTTTTTTTTTTTTTTCCTAGTAGCTTAGATTTATATTTCTTGCACTTTGTAAAGGAGCAACAATTATGCTTTAGAGTTCTTTTTTTTGCATTAGTAATTAGCTAACCTAGGAACTTAAAAGGATGAAAAGAACCATAAGCTATTTCCCTTTTTGTTGCCACATGGATGGCCTATCATGAGCATTTTATTTCTTAAAGTTCAATTTCTTTGCTTTTACAATGACCACATTCAAGCGGGACTAGGAGATTTTTTTGTCAATCTTGGAGTATGCTCTTTCCTCACACCTTTGTGTGTTCTTGGAAATCAGAAAAAGGGATTGCTTAAGAAACCTTCATCTCCCTTTAAAAATCAATCATTTTAGGAGAGGCCAATACCTCTTGGTTTTCTCATTTTTTGCAAATAAATCAATGATTTTAGGTGAGGCCAATACCTCTTTAGTTTTCTACGTTGAAACATAATCTAAAAGGTTTGTAAGGGCCCATACATACCCACATGTCTATTGTCTAGGAACAATTTCAAAGATTTCTTATATTAGATAACATTCTAGGGAGATTAAAGCTCAAAAGTAAGGACACACATGTCCACCATGCTAGTTACTCGGGAATTTTTCAATTTCTGGAAGGATTGTTTGTGAAATCTAGTAAGTTAGAAGTAAGCAACTATTGTAAAGGACCAAGCGATGTCCACATGCCAAAATTTGCTCACTTCACTTACTAAAAATTCATCACTCACTATCACTTCTTGCACACGTAATCACATATCCAAGAGGTATTTGTCGGAGACTTGAGACCGTAGTATGCTCTTTTCCTTGCGCCCATAAGCGATCTGGGAGAATCAGAAGGGAATCACTTGTTTGACAATTTCTTTTGCTCACACCACTCTTAATCAATGAAGTTGGCCCATGATCTGGATTTTATGAGCATAACGAAATGAATACATATTATTCTCAAAAGATGCTTAACACATAATAACAAATATACAATAAAACTTGTTTCTATTCAATAAGGAAATAAGCTGAAACTGTAAAATCCAGTAGAAAACAAGCTTGCTAGAATGGTGGCAGCTTATCTTTGAGAAGAGATGTGACGACTACGCTCATTCACAAGAATATGATTACAAATGAGGCTCTGAAGGCATTTTTTACAATAAACAGGAATGTCAAAGCCCTAGACATCCAAAAACCTAACCCTAGGAGATGAAGTGCCAAAAGCCATGTGGGCCCAGTTTGGGTAAGTTAGTACATCAACTTCCCGGGGTCGTAACTTTTGCATACGATCTTCGTTTTAGGCACACGATAGCCTGTTGGAAAGGTCTATCTGAGAACTACACATGTTTCCATCAAACTTTAGCTCCGTCCACATTCTATTTATGATGATCCCTAAAAATGTTGTTTAGGGCCTCAAATCGGCCCCGAAAGTCAGGGACCCAAAAACTAGGAAAAAATTGTCAAACTGGAAAAATGCCAAAATGAGCCCATTGGAATAGGTGGGAGGCCACCGAAATCCATTTGGATCACCCACCCCCTAGGAAGAAATTGTCTCCATTGTGTTGAATGCCCCCATCATACGAGAAAATTTCTGTTGAATTTGGCCACGGGTGAGCCACTTGCCCTTGTGCAGGAGCTGCCCTGCTTTGACAACTCGATAAAGTTGGATCCTTTACTAGTGAGTGCCCTTGACCTATTTGTCCACAATATGATCATTAGATTCCTATTGTATGCAGTCGGGGTTGAGCTCTGTTGGTGTCAGTTGTTCTGCTATCTCTGAGGTGTCCAATAATGGTGGGAAATAAGGTCGAAGGAGATCCACGTTGAACACTGGGTGCATGCCAAGGAAAGGAGGAATATTGAGCTCAAAAGAATCATCACCCACAACATTGGTGATGGTGTATGACCCATAACGGAGTGGGCGAAGGTTCCGATGGGGTCTTGTAAGGCGTTCTTTCTACAAGTGCAACCAAACTTTGTCGCCCACCTGAAACTTATGTGGCACCCAATATTAATCATGGCATTGCTTGTACTTGTCATTGGACTTCTATAGGATATCCTGAAACTATTTGCAGATGTGATGGATTCCCTCAATGAACAAGGTGGCTTTGTCAAATTTAGTTGGAATAGAAGATGAGTCGGTAGAGGTGACCGCAAGGGGTAGTGCAACATCTATGGGACGCAATGGTTGGAATCCCAACCCCACCTGAAAGGGGTTGTGGCCGGTTGAGCTATGCAGGGCTTGGTTGTAGCTATGTTGAACATAGGGAAGACTGTCATTCCATGTGAGAGGGTTCTTGGAATTATACATGCACAGGATATGCACGATCATTCGATTTATGACCTTAGTTTGGCCATCTGTCTAAGGGTGGAAGGTCGTGGATTTGGTGAGCTTGGTGTCCAACAGTGACCAGAGGCTCGACCAAAATGTGATGAGAAATCGAACATCCCGATCTGAGACAATGGTTTGTGGGATTCCAAAATGTACCCAGACTTGTCCAAAGAAGAGCTTGGCAGTGGCCTCTACTGTGATGCTCTTCTTGCAGGTGACCAAAATCATCATCTTAGAAAAGTGATCAACAACCACAAAACACAGTCATTTCCCTGCTTGGTGGATGGGAGGCCCGACATGTAGTCCATTGAGATGGATTCCCATGGCCTATTAGGAGTAGGCAGAGGGGTGTACATTCCATGTTTCTTAGTGGTCAGTTTGGCAATAACACATGCAGTGCAGGACCTGATATACTTGTTGACCTCCTGTCGAAGTTTAGACCAGTAGAAATGTTTCTGCAGCATTGCCACTGTCTTTTCGACGCCAAAGTGTCCTTCCACCCAACTGTAGTGGGCTTCCTAGATAAACTTCGCTCGCTCCCTTGATGGAATGTAGATATGGCCCAGACAACACAACATCCCGTCCTGAAGATGGAAATTAGCGACAATTGCATTTGCGCCCAACATTTGGTAGGTGGTGGTGAAGTCTGGGTCAGTCTATAGAGTTGGGGCCATCCAGAGGTCTCATGGTCGCAAGAGTCTAGCATCATGATGAGTGTCATGAATGGTGGTCTGTTGAGGCAATCAACAACACGATTGGTGCTTCCTATTTTATACTTGATATTGAGGTGGAATTGTTGCAAGTATGTGGACCACTTCTGATGGAGGTCATTCTGCAATTTGCCTTGTGTCTTCATGAATTGCAGTGGCTTATGATCAATGTAGATGACTGTCTCCTTCCAAAGAATGTAATGTCTCCACTCACGAAAGGCTTGCACAATGGAGTACATTTCTTTGTCTGTGGCAAGCCCTAAAAACGTTGTTTAGGCCCTCAAAACAACCCTGGAAATCAGGGACCCGAAAACTAAGAAAAAATTGCCAAACTGGAAAACTGCCAAAATAATCCTGTTGGAATAGGTGGGAGGCCAACGACATCCATACAGATCATCCCATGAACCCGACTTCATATCCCACTTTTAACATCCCAAAAGCAACCATAATCAATGCATTTTCTAACCTCCACAGGAGGAACACCAAAAGAAAATTGTAGTCTAAGTTATGATTTTGGAGATATGTATCCAAATAAATCCCTATTATCCTTTTCTCATTAAAACTTAGAAAGTTGTGAATTGGGATACCAAAATCCTCTCAATCAAGCATTCCTAAACCATAAGGTAGGGAGACACCCGTGAAGGGTCAAAGGCCGAGGTCCAGTTGTTCTGTGCGTGCCTCCTTGGGTCATCCAACCCTTGGAAAGCATCCAGCCTATGACCGATTTCTGAGGCCAAAAATCTAAATGCCATGCTTGATGGAGGTATCTTAGTGGCCAATTATAGGTTGTATCTACCCATGTGGCAGTTGTGGGATGCAATCGCACCTTAATCAGAGTTTGAACAGCTATTGGAAAATATCGTCAGTCCTTTCGAGATATGCACCCTTCACCCCTCATTATAACTGATTATTCATACCTTCACTAGCTCCTCTTCCGGTGGATTCATGCCCCACTATTGTGTGCTTTTGGAAGGCCCTGTGCTTTTTGAGAGGAAGGATGATAGGCCTATTAGGACACGTGCATTTTATTTTATTCCCCCACGCAAATAAAACCCTAAACCATCTTAGATTGTTACTTGTTTATGTATGAATACCACTAATGGATTACATATAGCTTTCAAAACATTATTGAGATAGTCCAGATTTAGCGAAGCACTTGTTCATTTATTCTTCTCACTACCACTTGCACACATATACATATAGTCCAAAACCTTAGGGGAACCATAACATCCCTGTCGTTCTAGACATCTGAAAACCTCCCCCCAATCTTGGGAGTTGTTCCCAATTTGGCTAACACATTAGTACAACCAACACACACACCAGTGAGTGCCACTGTTTTAGGATTAGTTTTGCTTGGGTCCACCACACTAGGCACCACTATCCAGAACAATCCACCCATCTAGTAGCCCTTCCTTTTTAGGAATTCTTCAACAATCAAGCACCATGGAAGGACCACAAAACCTACCATATTTAACCCTATCCTCTTCTTCCAAGTTAGGATAAACTTGGGCTCCCTCTCCTAGTTATATTGGCCATCCACCACACATAAGGAGTAAGAAGAGAAACACCTACTATAAATTCCCATGGCATAGGGGCAATGCTTGTACAGATGGGGGAACTCATAGTTGCCACCAGAACTACAATCAAACCAAGCATAGATATACCACCCATACATGGACTAATCATCCTTGCCCATTTTGTGAGCTCTATGGTCACCTAGCCCATCAGTTCCCTGAACTCACTCTAGAGCTAGTCCAAGCAGTTCATTTGGAGCGCACACAACACAATAAACTTAGTAGTTCTCATTACAGTACTTCGACGTGCCCCCTCCCCCAACATGCACCCATTACTCCATCAGGTGAGGTTCCATGCACCTTGACATCATTTGTTACCCCTCATATGGGTAATCCCCCCTCACACCTAATCTACCTCACGACTGATGCTCAACCATGTAGACTTTGGAGCACCCCTTCCACCTCTAGTACCACAATGTCCACTAGACCCTATCCTTGGAAGGAAAATGGATGTGTATACCAACACCCATCATGAGCCATCACCCTTGATTGGGATAAACTTATCTAAGCACAACTTCCATCTTCTACCCCATTTCAAATACAGGTCACCGTTAACACCTTTAAAATTTATTGGTGTATTATAAATGATGGGGCATCCTCATGCATTATGTCCTCATCATCTTGGAAACAACTAGGCTCCCCTACTCTTATCCCATCGATGAATGAGTTAAGAGCCTTTGATGGTAGACTCTGTTACCTTTTAGGGATCTTACCTAATCTCCCCATTGAGTTAGGTGATAAGACAGTTTTGATCAATGTTGTTGTCATGGATGGTCCGATAGATTGCAATATTCTCATGGGCCATGATTTCATCTATGCCATGAGTGTTGTGGTGTCTTCACTCTTTCGAGTCATGATATTCCCACATGAGGGACACATCATTACCATTGATCAACTCTCCTACACTGATCCCCCCCTCAAGATTCTCATAATAGAATCTCAAATCATGTTGCTCACATTGAGTCCATGCACTATGTGTCCACTGCCACCAGTCTTGCAACATCCACTCCCCTTACAAATGAGCCCATGCCTCTAGAACCACTTCCTCACCACTTGGGATTGGAGAATGGGTGGATTAATTCATCCTTGGGGGAATCCAATCATGTTTCTTCCCCCAAACCCAAAAGAAAGCATGAAATCTCAATTACATTCTTCCCAGAAGACGACAAATTCTTTGAGGTCACTACTTCTTTCAGTGATTCTAGTGACAACCTCCATCTAGGTTCTCATATCCACTACCGGCAAGGTCCTAACAATTCAATTGGTGCACCCTCTAATATTATCTCCCTAGAAAAGGTGATTACTCTGTCTCAAATAAGATCAACTATTGTCATTGATAGGAATATCAGGGTCTCCAGTTCCATGATGACCAATCATGCGCATATAGGAGATGTTTCCACACAATTTAAAGTCCCAAACCCTCCAATAGATATTACACCAAATAATGGATCTGATACACCGTTTCATATCCTCTTTTGTGGATGTTCAACTTTAAATTGCATGTTATTTTACCTTTGGTCCATAATATTGGGCATTTGGAAACAACCCTTCCCCAGTCCTCATATCATAATACAGGGAGCAATACCACTTCCCACCTTGGTCCCATAAGGCCTATCTCTCGACACAACACCAACCAACAATATACCCTTGATGAGAACCATTGTAGCACCACCTTGTGTCCAATGCCCCCATACACCATGCAATTACAAATGACATGGCCTAATTAGAATGATCCAACAAGATAGTTTCATTACTTCTTGTGGCAAGGCCCCCTTAGCCTCGATCATTTTTAGTTCCCTCCATTGGGAAACATGGCCTCCTTTAGGGAGTTCCTTGTTCAAGAACCCATGGTTCCTTGGCCTCCTTGAGGGAGTGCCTTTTTTAGGAACCCATTGTTTTGTGTCCTCCCTTAGGGAGTGCCTTTTTCAATAATCCATCATTTTGTGGCCTCCCTTAGGGAATGCCTTGTTTGAGAACCCATGGTTCCCAACCTCCTTTAGGAAGTGCCTTTCTTAGGAACCCATTATTCTGTAGCCTCCCTTAGGGAGTACCTTGTTTGGGAACCCATGGTTCCTCAACCTCCTTCAGGGAGTGCATTTCTCAGGAACCCATTGTTTTATGGCCTCCCTTAGGGAGTACCTTGTTAGGGAACCCATGTCTCCCCAACCTCCTTCAGGGAGTTCCTTTCTCCGGAACCCATTGTTATGTGGCCTCCCTTAGGGAGTGCCTTTTTTGGGAACCCATGGTTCTTTGAACTGATTCAGGGAGTACCTTTCTCAGGAACCCATTGTTTTGTGGCCTCCCTTAGGGAGTGCCTTTTTCAGGAACCCATGGTTCTCTGACCTCCTTCAGGGAGTGCCTTTCTCAAGAACCCATTTCTCTGTAGCCTCCCTTAGGGAGTGCCTTTTTCAAGAACCCATGGTTCCCCAACCTCCTTCAAGGAGTTCCTTTCTTAGGAACCCATTGTTTCGTGGCCTCCCTTAGGGAGTGCCTTTTTCAGGAACCCATGGTTCCCCGACCTCCTTCAGGGTGTGCCTTTTTCTAGGAACTCATTGTTTTGTGACCTACTTCAAGGAGTGATTTTTTCATGAACACATGGTTCCCTGGCCTCCCTTAGAGAGTGCCTTCTTCTAGGAACTCATTGTTCCTTGGCCTCCTTCCACGGGCACCCAAAATTTTCATCAAGGAATCATTTTTCCCACTAATTTCAAAATCTCAAGTACGCTTACTCACTATCATTTCTATCAAATAATTGTCATATGTTCTTTATCATCAGATATTTTTCACTTCGGGTATTTGATGTTTGTGTGTTTAGTTACTTGGTCCAACAATATACAACCCATTTTGTCTTGGGCACCTAATGGCCCTTTCACGTACATGTTCAAAAATGGCATGCACTCGCGCCCTTTGCAAATAACTGCATATCTCAGTTACACCCCTTGACATTTATCCTTAGGATCCCCACACCCGACTCTTCGATACTATCACCTCCATTGCATTTAGGTACCGTCATCCGATAACATTCTCACCTCCATGAGTTGTCCCACATATATTTACCCCTTGGCATATTGACAATCATGTTATTCTATCCATTAGGATTGGGAGTCCTGGTAGTGTTACACCCCAGAGTAAGAACCTCATACTTCTTCCTCATCATCATGCTAACCACCCCATTATGGACTTCCACATCATGTTCTTTATTACATTAAAATTCACCTCCGCATTATCATTAACCTTCCATATCATCCAACATTAATTGCCCATCTGCAATTTCATCCTCCATTCATCTACCTGGTACATAAAGCCACCCATGGGGCCCCCACCCTTCATCAATTACATTCCCCTAGTTGTGCCCCATGAGGCTAGGCCATTTTTCATTGGGGCACCCATTTCTATACGTGTACTTTCAACCCAATTATTCTTTATTCATTTGGTAATTGTATAAAGCACATTTCAAATTTTAGCAGGTAGAATAGATTTTTTCCATCGCAACTGGTGGCATCTTTTTCCTTGGCACACAAAAACCCATGTCACCCTTGGTTGTGGAATTTCATTTTCATCACCATCTCTGCAACGTTATCCATATCATGGAAAAATACTGACTATCACCAACACCCTTGTCCCAAATATCTATATTTTGTCCTATCATCCACTCCTTTGCAGTCTCACACATTCAACATAGTTTACCTAATATTTGGTCATCCCCCTGACACCAAATCATGTTTTACGGTTGTTGCCATCATCCCATTTTCCCCCACCAAGGGAATTTCTTACGTCCCATACAGTTTGAGCTTCGTCAATGTCACCATTTCATCCATCTTTTCCTCCATACAATTCCTAACACCATTTTGATCAAATCGATGTCAAGAAGCCCTTTGCTTCTTATAGTCACGCCTCCTTCCCTGTCGATGCCAACACAAGTTTCCAAGAAGGTGGCAGTATCTTGGCTCTCATTCCACTATCAATGAGCAATCTCAGATGGCATAGAAAGAGTCATTATTGATTTACGATGTCGTTGATCCCCATAACATTAAACTCCAACAATGTTTCATGTTACGATGGGTCTTACTATGCGATCGCTGCAGTTTCCAGTAGCAATCGAAGACCTTTGAATTTGATAGGCCATAAATGGCTCCAAGTCATTCACCACTCGATTTAGAGCTAGTTCATTCCACAAAACAGTCATATGTCATTATTGACGCCCCCGAGGGCGATGAAGATATCCATTTCATCAAAAGTTTCTAATTACACTCATATTGTTTTGGTTTCATGACATGAGCATGGGGCATGCTCGCTTCATTTGTACAAAGATACAACTTTACATTTCAGTTTTCAGGGAATTGTTTACACTACTATGAATCCCCTCTTCCTCCAACGAGACGTTCCTACCATCCCTCTTCAATAACATCTACAACTCTCCTATTGTTACTGCAATTTCAATAGAAAGAAACATTGATGTATTTATGCTATATGTATGCTCCTAACCTCACACATCAGGGGGCATCTATTATCACCAAAAAATTTCTCAGACAAATACTGAAAATGGATGAAAAACCCAACACAACATACTACCAATAATTATGGAAGGATCACATTCAATTTGAAAAGATACCCGCAAAACTATGCAAAAAAGATCCTGAATTTCCACGCACATTCAACAAAGACAACACACGCACATCCTCACGGGCTAACACAACGTACAACCCACAAAGTGTGTCGTCCACATGACTAATAATCAAAAAACCCACATAGATGCAGAAATGATGCATTGATGATTTTGGTCGGGCCTCAACCACTTCTGGGATGAAGTAGATCTCGACCATACCCCAAAATCTCCCTAAAATTCTGCCCTGGGATCATTGAAAAGGATGGGAGGTACCTCCAAAGGCCTCCCATTCTCACTTGTAACTAGTTAAAAAATATCTTTCCATCCTCCTATAAATAGAGGATTATTGTATGCAAAAAAGAAGAAGAATCCATAGCAATGTTGTTCAGAATTCTCTTGTAGAAAGCCATCTTTCCCTTGAGCCATTAGTTTTGAGCTAGTGTAGCATTGAGCAAGCTTTACACCTCTTGTGAAGCTAAGCTTTGGGTATTTTTCACCACTGTAGACTCACCATTGGAGAGTGATAGCTCTAATTTTTTAGGGATCAAAGGACCCTCCCTTAGGAGGAATAGGGGATTCATTGTCCCATGTTTCTTCTCTTGGTGCACTCAATTTCAAAGACAATTCTCTATTTGGTAACCATTCTTTATGTTTAATTTCACGCATCCTTTGTTAATATTTGCTTAGTTTAGTTTCTATTGTTTGTTATTTATATCTTTCTTTGTTTCTTGATTTCTAGCTTGTGGGTTCACTAACCCACTAACCATCTTTATGTTCTTCCTTGTTAGCTTACCAGGGTAGTTAAGGGACTCTCTTTTTCTCACCTTTGTGACAAAAGAACCCAAATATTTGTTTTCAAAATATTTATTTTCTTTTGACGTCATGTATGATATTCATGGGGTTTATTTGGTGTTCACATTTTTTTTGGAACCATGTGGCATAGCAATCATAATTCTCCTTTATTTTCTCTTTATCACAAATTTTGAATCACCAAAAACAGATCTTCCAACCAAAAGTTATGCCAATTGTAAGTTGTGTACCTTTCAAACGCTTAATTTGGAGTATGTATGGCTGATCGAGCTTTGTCTTGATAAATCTCTGAACTTTGAACCCTTCTAAGTTTGAAATTTTAGCCTCTAGTACTCTAATATGACTTTCCTAAACTCCTAAAAATTTCATAGTCTAAACCTTTACTAATAAAAGGTTATAGTACAAATACCAAAATGACTTGTTTAAGACTAATTTCAAGATTAGTATAACTCCTCGACTTTCACAAGATATATCTCACAAATTATAATAATTGGAAATACAAAAAAAAATTCATGCGTAATTCATTATGCCTCCTCAAGATTTTGAAAATTTCAGAGTCTGAGACGTCAAAGAAAAGAAGTTACAACGATAATTCCAAGATGACTCTTTTAAAACTGATTTTGGGATTAGTCACAAGTCTTGTCTTTCATGGACTATTTTTCCTAAATTATAGAAAACCAAAACTTAAAATGTTTACCGCTTGTGCTATGAAATGTCTCCCGAGTCTCCACAAAATTTCATTGTCTCAAACTTCCCAAAAAAGAAGTTATAGAAAAACTTCCAAGATGACTCGTTTAAAACTGAATTCGGGATGAGTTAAAAACCCTATCTTCCATGGGCTATATCTCTTAAAGTATAACGACCAAAAATCTAAAATTTTCGCCCCATGTACCTTGATATATCTTCTAACTAATATCCAAATTTCCTCATCTGAAGTTGTCTAAAAAAAAATGATAGTGAAAATTCCAAGATGACTTGCTTGAAAAAGAAAAACCCTAGGATCGATGCTCTTAAACCAAATGCTATGAACCAATGCCTTGAGAATGATAAAAAATCAATGTGTAAGAGTCCACTTCGAGGGGGAATCTCCTTTTAGAGTATATTGAATGTACAATATGAAATAATATGCTCCTAAGACTAGGTCTCCTTGGTATACATATAAGAGACAAAGGGTACACTTATAATGAAAGGGTGCAATGAAGGGTTCTAGCCTACATGCAAATATAACACTAGAAATGTAATAATTCAATAGGGGGATTAATAAGGGGTTTTATACATAACATTGGGTTTTGTCTAGGACTTAACATTTTCACACCCACCCTCTTACACGTGTTTAATGATTAGGCTTTGATATACTCGAGAGGAAAGTTAGAAGGTTTATACACAATGATAATTTTAGAAAGATGGTTTGGGTTGAATAGACATGGGAAAAATCTCCCCCTTGGACCCCTTCCCTCTCTTGTGGAAACTAAGCCCCCAAGTCTTTGTCTGTTTCCATCTGTAGTTGGTGATGCATTTTATTTATTATATTCAATATCATCATTTATATATTACATCGCTTGGCCCACAACCATACATCATATTCAAAATATAGTTTGTTGATTTGGGGATTAAAAATGGGGATGTTACACACAACATCGACCATGACCACTTGGGTTGTTACAAAATTAGTTACAAATATTAGAGAAGATATTCCCCGATTCAACCTGCATGTGATCTCTTTAAGTTTGTTAAGCACGATACAAAATGGGTTGGCGCACACAATATCTCCTTGGTTGGCACATATGCTAAACTTGGGACCGCATGATGTATCTTCTTGGGCTCGCGCAAAGTGTTGATTTGTGGCACGTGCAACTTCTGCAAAACCTTAGGTGCCAACAGACCCCCAACACTATTGGTTGGCTTGTCCTCAAGCCAATGATCTTGTCTAAGGCTAGATATAAGAGGTCAATGGAATTTTTGTCACGAGGTCTTGGATGAATGATTTGAACTGGCCATCCACCTTTTCAAAAATTTGTTGCAACTTCTGCATCTTGGTGCAAAAATCCTCGACATCACCTAATGTGATCGTCGGTGAGGTAAGGTTGATTTTGTCCACTAGTTGGACAATCGGGGATATCGTTGTTTGCATATATGCAAGGTTGTGATAATGCAGTCGAGATTTATCCATTTCATCGAGCATGATGTCAGAGATCCTCTATTGTTCATGGTGGGTCGATATAACCTCCCTCAACTTATCGACGATTGTTGTCATGGCCTCTTGTTGTTCGACTAGTGGCAAAAAGGGCAATGCATGTTGTTGCTATGTGATCTGGGCCTCTATTGCATGGATTTGATCGTCAATATTATAGACTTTGGGGGGGTTCAAGAGGTGTGTCCAAAGCCTAAATCTATATTCAACCACCTCGATGAAGTATGCAAGCTTGCCCCTTTTTCCGCTCCTCTTTCACCAATGCAACTCGCATCTACAACCCCACTTCCTTTATGCGAGGGTGTGTGTGTGTGTGTATTTTAACTTGTCCCAAAGTTCTAAGTTATGTTTCTTCTAGTATTGGACATGCTCCTTGAATTTTCTAAGTTTCCATGGTGTAAGGAGATTTGGAATGTCTTTAGTTGTAATCGACATTTGTGCATAAACTTCATCAATGACACTGATCAATTCCTTGTGCACAATGGCTTATGTTTCATGTCATGCCTTCAGCTCATTGTGTCATTGTGCACAAATTCAATTTCTTTGCGAGCCACCAATTCTTGGTGGTGCTTGTCCTAAGTTTCCCTATGCGCAACAATTTGTTAGTCATGTTGTTGCTGCAGCTATGCATAATATTGGCTAAGTGACTAGTGTCGATCCTCTATCTCATTCATTATCTCAGTCACATAAGTGTGAAAATCCTACAGTGGCACATGTGTTAATGATAACTCTACGTATGGACATGGGTGAGGCTCTGTGGTAGCGGGTGGTTCCACTGTTATGATCACTAATGGATTAAGCCACAACACCCTCCCTTGGGTACTGTTGCATGGAGAGGTAGCGCAAGTCATGCTATCTGTCATTTGTTGTTCCCATGGGGCAGGATCGGTTGAGGTAATGAGCTCTAGTTAGCTACAGATTCCATCTAATTTATGCCACGTTGCTCTATTAATTAGTTGTTGCACCATTAACTCAACACAAACATCCTTGATGATGCGCAAGATGGGTTTAGAAGTATACCCTTGTTCATGCGTTGGAATGTTAGTGTCCATTTCTTTGTCAGTTTTTTGATTAGGAACAATTGTGTGCATGGCAGATGATGCAGGTATTTCCTTTGTGGTGCGCACCGTGTTAGTATGTCGCGGTGGCATTGGTGTATCTCTAGTTTGTCAACCTTTGGGTTTGCACTTCGTTTAAGTGGCAGGTGTTGTTTTTTTGTAGGTAGAGTCGTTCGTGGAGGGGTCAGTGTATGTGTCCTCTTGGGCCCCTTCCCTTTGTCTGCTCCCCTAGCAGCCCCTATACGTGTCCGCTATTCAACTAGTTCTTTTTCTTCATCTAGGTTGCCGTGACTTTTTGTTGCTCTTCCACTCGCGCTTTAATTTTTTGTTGTGCTTTCTTGACCCTTTTCTTCTTTTGTCGTCACTTCATTCACGTTTCTAGTTTCTTGACTTCATCATCAGGAGTAGTTTGGAGCTCAAGGGGCCAGTCAATGACAACTTGTTGAATGTCAGTTTATGTGATGCAGAAGGGGAGCAACCTCGTCTCAACCTTTGGGTTTGTATGTCGATAAATAAACACATTATTAAAATTACATTCAAACTGAAGGTAATCGTCATACCTATCGACGAGGTTGTTCGATATCCGTGGTTTCATGCAACTGCTTAGACCATTTCGGTAAACCAGAGTTTAAATGAAGTGTTATTCTCGGCCTGAACATGCCTATCTTTGGTGTGTTGGACCTCTACATATTTCTACATCAGGAATAAAGCTGAGGGATATCGGTCATATTTGTGGTTCAGGGGTGGTTTCCATACCACCATGGCCATAAGGAGAATTACCCAGATGTAGTCAAACTCCCTAACAAAATCCTGTGTTTCCAGGCAGTGGCTGATGAATTGTTTTAGTAAATATCTTTCCCAAGCCATATAGTTGCCTAAGACACAATGTTTTGTGGCGATGATGTCTCCCATTAAGCACTCATCCTTGTGACACTTGCAAAACATTTTATAGGCAAGTAATTGCGTGGAAAATCATGCTCTGGAGTCGTTTATTTTCGTGATCACCACTCCTCTCTTTCCTCTGCGTGTACCGTACTTAGAATACACATCCTTGGTTGTTTCATCTTTATCCATTATAATAACGGTTAGATATTCTCCTTTTGTAGGGAGGCCTTGTGACTAGGGTTATTGCATCAAATTTTATGGGATATGTCTTGTCCAGCCAGAGGGATCCCCCATGCAGCCGAGTTTGTAAGATTCGAACGCACTGGTTGATGGACTAGTTGTGCCTGAAATGTGGGCAATCGAGTAAAGAAATTATCCTCGACTGCTTAAGATACTTCTCCCATTCCTGGGTGATCGATTTTTAGCTTCCATCTCGTCATGTAGCAAGCTCTGCATATGCATTGAATTGAATCTTCGAGAATTTTTCTTCGTCCTATATGTTCTGGTCAACATATTTGAGTTTTAGAATCATTCCATACAGATATCCTTGAATACTTACATTAGTTGGTATGTCAAGCTTGGGAATGAACTAGTCTTTTGAGACCTACACTTTCTATCATGCGTGGTGTTTACTTCCTAAAGCCATTGTCTCCCTGGAATGCTTAGGTTGGTTGGCATATGGTGCTACTTCAATTTTCTCGAGAGCGCTAGGTTATTATACCTGCAAAAGCCATAATTTTAACTTGTCCCTTTTTATAAATTGTTGGCCCGAGGGTGTTCAAACTATAACGTCTTTGTTGTTTGGGTCATTCTACATTCTACTCTCGACTGGATGCTCAACTCACCCACAACCCACATTGGAAAAATAATGGACATGGCTAGTGTGTGGGATGTTAAATACTCGCTAGGAAACTTCCTCGCCACGATACCTGGCCACTGAGTGGGTTATAGAGGTACGTGCCACCGTGAATGCTCACCTGTAGTGGTTTCCATTTTCATAATTGTTCTTTGCATGGAGAATTATTGTCATAATTGTTTTTAATTTCCCATGCATTCATCACATGTGTGAGAACTAACGAATTTTCTCTCTACCGTCGTATTGGCCAGCGTTTGGGTGGCCAATTGTCACTTCCATCTTTTTCGTCATCTGGGTTGTACGTGGACATTTAAGCCTTAATTGCTTTCAAATCTACCAAATCCGTATGTGGGTACAATCTATCCAGTTCGACTTTATTGTGGTAATGTACTTAATTTTTCCATTTATTATCTCTATTATACCTTAAGTCCTACCCTACTACTGTGCATTGTCTATCATTGCACTCTCTCGTTATGTGCCAGGATGTTATTGCAGCACATCTGTTACACATCAAAATTACTCACTTCGACAGTGTCACATTCTCATTGTTGTAAGTGTTAGCACTTTTGTCGCAAGTGTTGTAAGTGTTGCATTCTCTTCCTGTAAGTGCCGCATCATGAATGACATTGTAAAAACACTTGCTACAAACCCTAAAACATGTTAGAAGAAGAAGCCCCATCGTCTGACAGTCAGAACAAATGTTTTTCTATGTGAATTTCCCTTTGGGAAGATCAACGCTCTCCTACACATACACAGGGAGTGATAGCACTCTTTGTCCATCTCAGGGGAAGCGTTGTAGCACTCTATTTCCCATTCTAAGGGAGAATTGAGTTGGTTGAGGAAATCTTGGAAGAAATCCCATTTTCTTGTAAAGACAACTTTGGATGGATCGAGTTGGTTTGGCTCGAATCTAACTCCAGGGCTACATCTAAGGGAGATATCACAACTATTGGATCCATATCCTCAACTAATTCCCAAATATACCCAAGGTAGTTGAGCCTCTCAAAGATTATAAATAGAGGCATTCCCATGGTGAACAAAGAGGAGAAAATCAACAAAGCATTGTTATTTTGATTGTTGATCTTTCGAGCAATGGTTGGACGAGGAGGACGTGGAGAGTCTGCTGCAACATCATTTGAAGATTGTAAGTTTCCTTTTGAAGTTATCATTAATATACTTGGCCTATTTCCTTCAAGTATGTGTTTACATGTGCTTGTCTTAATATTCATAGATCGATTGATTTTATCTAATCCATTAGAGCAGGAGATAGTTGTTTGTTTCTTGTTTTCCATTGCAGGTACTATTTGTAGCTTGTTGATTGGAGCAACTTGGACAAACGTCGTAAATGAGGTGCATCATACTTCCCCTCCTTCTCTCCTTTATGATGGATAAAATTAACCTATAGGAATGGTAGTGTCGAAATGTGATTTTTTGCCTTGGTAGAGGGGTCTATAATCCAAGGGAAAGTTCACCTATCCACAGGGGAATATTTACATAATAGAAATTAGTGACTCTACTGGGGAGAGAATTTGTATCTTGTTCTTTCCTTGGTTCTTCCGTGATCTTTTCCCATCCTTAGATCCTATATGATGATCTAATATATCTTTACATCTTTTTGTCTTTGCTAAGTTGTCTCATAGAGCCTCTTACTGAATTTTCCTGAGTTACCGAGCTTTTTAAGTTTCTCTCAAACTTTCCTTAGAACTAGCACCCTTCTACAATTCAAGTCAGAGATTTGTTGTTTAACCAACACTCCCCTAGAGTCTACCAGAGAGTGCTGCAACGCTCTGGTGCTTTGGTTACCAGAGTGTCGATTTTTCTTTCTTTGAAAAATTGTAGGCTTTATTGCTTGCTGGGTATAGTCTTTGGATCTCTTTCTCTAACTTAGATATTATTCTGCCAGATCTTGTCCTCTATTTGACTCAAACGTGCTACCTTTCATTATTTTAGTCTTTATTGTGTTTCTGTTGTCTTTCCTTATTGCAAAATCGATTGTTCTCTCTCAAAATTGGTTCCTTTTTGCCACTCTACTCAATTATTTGATTAATTAGAGGTTTTTTCACATGGAAGGTCATTGATAAAAGTATTGTTTTCTTTATATATGATCCCTTATTCAATTACAGAAGACTATAATCTGTGACTTTTGGTTTCTTAGTGTTTTTCTTTGAGTGAATAGTTTGGTGGTTGTTCTTCTTTCGATCTCTTGTTTACTGCTGAGAGTGTCTTTGTTTGTGTGTTGGTTGCTTCTTACTTTTTCAAATCATAGTAGTGAACCTTTTTCATTATTAGTGAAAGAACAAATCAATAGGCGAACATCTTAGTTTGCATCCATAATCAAACAAAGAAATACTTGTATGCATTGGTTTTGGATATTGAAAAGGTCTTCTTTATAATTTGACAATTGTTTGAATTCTTGTTGAGAACAAAATAGTATACAATTTTGCATTCTTGAGTGTTAGTGACAAAAGAAAAAAAAAACTCTTCTCCTTCCCGTAGCTAGAAGTTCATTGAAAAAAAAGTTTGTATATCATATTTTTACCTTTTTTTGGAGTCGAGTCTTAAACATCATCAGTTTCACTATCATCCACCCTTGTGTAACGAACAACCATGAAAATGAATGCTAATTAAAATTGAACTAGAAACTTTTATTTTTGGGATCTTTACACCAACAATAGACTAGAACTAGAGATTTGGAATAGGCTATGAGAATAACTCTCCAAAGCATTCAAGACAAACTCAAAATCTTGTGAAAGGGAGAGCAAATCCAACCTTCGTATAAGCATAGCTGGGATCCCCCGTTCACACAAGGGTTAAACACAAGGTCACGTGCGGGAGAGCAACGAAGATTATCCCTCTGAGGCTTAACCAATCGTAGTAATAAGATTGTATATTGGGGGTTCTTCTTGAGGATCAATTGTTTTCATTTGGTCTTGGAGCTTCATGAATTTTGAATCCGTTTGGGGTCCTCTGAAGTTTACCGGTCCATTTGCCCTCAATTCTCTTGAAGAATTTCGGATTTGATATCCTACACATACGTTCAGACTCGACTGTCGACTGTACCCGCCCAGAGGCTGACTGTGAGCTAGTATCCTTAGTGGCCATAATATTTAGGTTCCTTACACAAGGTGACGGTGAAGGGAAGTCTTTGCTATACTTGGAACATACGTTGGTCAAACTCACTTGGGCTCCTTGGAGGGTAACCCATGGATAAAATTGCGAGGGAACTTGCACCAAGGTGTAAGTCTGTTAAGCAGGCTGCCAACATAGTTGATCCACCCACTCATATCCTATGCCCTTCTCAATTTGATCACATGATATTGGATTTCATCACCAACTAGTATGTTCATAAAGAGAAGACATTGTTTTGCTTGTTGGTTTTCTAGATTTCTTAGCGAGTGTTGTTTTTTGACTTTAGTTGTCTTTAAAATTGGTATTGTGACCGATAAAGGTCTTTGTAGATCACGTAAGATGCAAGGTCTTCCTCCAGAAGGCTACTAACCCTTACCTCCCAACTCACCTGAAGACACTTACCGTGAAGAGGTCGAAAACCATTCAGACGTTGGGAGTGCTGCCACTCGTTTGCTAGAAAATCCCAAGAGAGTTTCAGTTGCGGTTCAAGAAGGTTCCACCCTTCATGTAAACCTGTCTTTGGAAATTCCTCACGATCCACTCCTTGTTCAAGTTGAATCCTCAGGTAGTATTATAGTAGAATATTACCCTAGCCTACTGTCATGGCCATAAGATCAACTAGACATGGAACCAATACAACCAAATTTCAACGAAGAATACACTACTCATGTCTGCTCTACTGAGATGGTAGATCCACAACAAAATCCTATTTTTCCAATATGGAGAAATCCATCAGGTCAGGATCTTTATGAAATTTTTTATTTTGGCCAATCTCTTTTTGACCCTCCACATGAATATACCACCATTAGTGCAGATGTGGGACCGTCAGGTTAGCCTATTGACAATCCCTTCAATTAAACGATGAATCTCGCTACCACTTCTGGACATGTTAAAAGTGAAACAAGAGTCATATTACCTAGTCATTTGCAAAGTACCTTGATGATTACGCCTACCATCCCTCTTCAAAAAACAATTTCATATACTTCACAAAACCTTGTTGGGACACCTTCACATCAAAGGATACAAAACCTTGCCAAACAACAAAACCCAACTGTGGGACAAATCCCTACTGGGGGGAAACCCCCATTCAGTTGACAAATCTCTACTGGGGGCAACCGTCCTTCGGTGCACAAATTCTGACTGGGGGGCAACTCTCTTTTACTGGCCAAATCCTAGTTGCTACCCAATCGATGGTAGGGGGACAATCCCAACCTTCATTTACCGGAAACCCATCATAATCTTGGGGACCACCCCAAGTGGGATTTTTTCATCAGACACATCAGGGAGGATAATCAAACCCTAATCCGAAAGGAAGAATCCTAAATCCCAATCCTTCTGGATTACATTCTGGACAACCCTTCCTAGGGGTCCCGAATCCCACTTAGGGTGCTCAAGGCCAACCATCTTTTCCTCCTCAAGGTCAACCTAGTTACTGTCCTAAAGGGAAAACTGGTTATCCATCTCAAAATAGTCAAACTAACTATCCTCCTCTAGGTTACACTAGTTATCCTCCCCAGGGCCAAATGGGTTTCTCCTCTCCTTTTATGCAACTTCCTCAACAAATGAATCCTATCTTTGCTGGTCAAAATCAACAACATATGGGAGGACATACTAGCTTTAATTATCCACCACAACCAGTTTACGGTCCTCTTGGTCTTCCTATACTACACCAATATCATCCTCAAGTCAATGGATAGTTACCATTCTTAGCCATTCTAGATCTACCATATCTGTCAAGATTAACCAATGACCCCATATTACACTCCCCTTTTTGGCTAGTCATTCCCACCAAATTACCTTCTGATATTCCGAAGTTTGACGAACAACCTGGTGAAGACCCTAATAACCATGTTATGAATTTTCATCTGTGGTGTTCGTCAAATTTCCTAATGGATGATTCTATCCATTTACGTCTTTTCCAGCGTACACTTATGAGTTCAATGGGTAAATGGTACATTGAATTACAACGCAAAACCTTTCAAGATTTTAATTCACTTGCCACATCTTTTCTCACTCACTTCCAATTACCTATCCACTATGAAACCGACATGGAACTTTTGACCTCCCTTCGTGAGACCAACTCCATGCATATTTATGATCATATTCACGAATAAAGACAGCGACGACGGTTGATCAAAGAAACCATCCCAAACCAATTATTGGATGAATGGTTCACTAAATATCTTTTACCTCCTATTTCTTGTGACGTAGCCATGGGTGGTGTCGTTACAGAAGAGAATCCATTTCTCATGCCCAGTATCTGGATTTTGTTTATTCCCAATCTGGTACTTTGTATGAATTGATTCCTAACCCTCCCCGTACACCAACTGACCTATCAAAACCATCCTCCATCGCTCATTCAGATGGATTTATCGGTTCTTTCAAAACCCAATCCAGTTCACAGTCGACCAAAACAACCAATTGTTTAGTCACTGACCCAACTATCGGGTCGAATCCACTCTCATCAAACTCCTCCCCAACTAAAGTATTTGAAGTGAATGCAGTTCAATCTGCTTCACCACAACAGTTGGGGGGCGGGGGGGAGAAAACTAAGAAAAAAAATAGTCAAATCGAAAATACAAAAACACAAGCACAACCACCTACTACTGAGACTCAACCACAGCAAAAACTGAAATTTCCATTTCTCATTTGTGGTGAATATCACTACACACGAGACTGTCCCCATCGGGATGACGTTTCTAAACTTTTAAAAGGAAATTCTCAACCCACTATATTGACACATCCCTTTCCACATCAACAGTCACTGGTTGCAAAAAATTCTGCACCTCCAACATGAAGTAACAAAAGTCATCCTCCTAACGAGGAAGCTTCATTGAGTGCACACATTTAATTGTTTAATGGGATAGATTTGACCACTCGTACTACGACGTATGACACACCACTAGGTAAAACCGATAAGGAAAAGGTAACTACTGGGACTATACAAGATCCACCATCCACTTCAGTTACTCCTCCATTTGGACAACTCCAGATTGAGAAACCAAGCTTCGACTCTATTCTACGTCCACCCAAGAGAAAAATCTGAAATTCGACCTTTAATCATAATTCTCGTGCTGCTCAAAACTACAACATTGTTGAAGATTTGGCCCAAGCACCTTGCATTATGTCAGCTCTCAAAGTTCTACAACATTGACCTAGCCAACGTATAACTCTCTTGGCAACCATCAGAGCTATAGATCTCGAGTCATCCAATAATATCACGTTCAACTTGGATAATTTTAAATCACAACTCTCTCACTAAATTTCTTTCCAAATCTATGTCATTGTCCATAATCAACATATTCATTGCACGATATTGGATGAGGGGGCACATACATGTGTCATGTCCTTCACTTGCTGGAAAGGCCTTAAATCACCTAGTCTTAATCCATCTCCCACCATGTTAAGAGCATTTGATGGAAGATGTTTCCGACCTCATGGATTATTACAATCCTTAGCCATTCAATTGGGAGGAAAAATTGTTTCTATAGATGTTGAAGTAGTCGATGCTCCCCTTGATTATAACTTGTTGCTAGGAAGAACTTGGTTCTATGCTATGACTGTCGTCGTAAAATTGTGACCATCGATCAGTTAGATTACTCCACCCTCGACGCTCGCACTCAAACAACCAACAATATTCCTTTTCTGGGAGACTAAAAAATTACTTATGAAAGTGTTGGGGTAGGTCTCTTGAAATATTCTTCACCCATGGGTGCCTTCCCTACACCTCTTCCTCCAACCATGCAACACATCAAAACGGTTAATATGAATTTGACTATGGCACATCGATCCTTCGAATCATCTGATCCGTGGATCGTACCTAGTCCCTTAGATTTCGATACACTAGGTGACACTATGAAACTTAGTCCTGCAGAGGAGGACTAAGTCTACCTACCTCTCCTTCACTGGACGACCAACATCTGTTGGCATCTACTACATATTTGTTACCATCCTGGTTAGATTCCCTATCCTCTAATTTTGATTACATCCTACAGATTTTTCCATCAAATGAATCTATTATGGAAATGCTTAGTATAGAGGAGGCACCATGGGATGACACCACCATAGTTCATCCTTTCTTCCTATTTTGGATGAGATCGAGAAAGATAATTCCTCTATCTTTCATACCGATATCGTTGACTCTGCCCAATCTTTGATACTCACTCAAGATACCATCTCCAATGGGAATTTGGGAAATATCTCTCACACGATTACTGTCGACATATCCATTAAAGAAGGTATTGTGAAAAGCATACAACTAGGTGCCAATTGTTTAGCTGAAGAAGTTGAAACTTATACTGCCTTGTTTAAAGAATTTCGCGACATCTTTGTTGGGTATGTGTTATATTCTTTGCATGTGTGTGTGTGGGCGCGTCAGGTTCGACAACTGTGTCTGACGATCCCTCGCACTAGTGCTATGTTTGTGCTGTGTGCACTGAGCGCTTTCCTGGGGGGGTCCTAGGGGGGGGGAAGTATGCCCCCCCTTGGTTACGTGCAACGTTCGACAATGGGTGGTAGCCCGGGGCAGCGCCCCGATTTTTTTTTTGGGGCAGTTTTTGCTATTTTTAGCTGATTTTGCTATTTTTAGCGGTTTTGTAAATTAATCCCAGATTAAGGGATTAGGGTTTTGGTATCTACGGAATACCTAAAAACATTGTATATATTGTATGGTGAATGGTGAAATTCGATATAATGAAGATAAGAAAGGTTTTCTCGGTTGAGGGTTTCTGGGATAAAATCTCTGTGTACTCTGTGTCTGAGCCATTGATTAATTTCTGTCTTGCTTAAGAATCTATATGCATTGCTTTACTTCGTAGGTTTAAAACTTACAATCTTCTCTTGGAGCTATGAAGAAATGCTAGGGATCAATCCTTCTATCATTGTGCATGAAATCAAAACTTACTAAGAAGTTAAACCTGTGAGACATAAACTTCTCCTAGTTCATCCCAAAAAAACTGCGACAATCAAGGGAGAAGTCGAAAAATTATTAAAATATGGTTTTATTTATCCCATCCCTCTGATCGAATGGGTTTCCAACATCGTTCTGGTCACCAAGAAATAAGGGAAAATTCGTGTTTGTGTCGATTATTAGGATCTTAATAAGGCTTGTCCAAAGGACTATTACCCTACACCCTTTATCGACCAAATTATCGATAATTGTGTTGGAAGCGTCATTTTCTCTTTCATGGATGGCTTTTATGGATATCACCAGATTGATGTTTTACTGGCTGATCAACACAAAACAACCTTCATTTTCCAATGGGGAACTTTTGCCTATCGAAAATTACCTTTTGGCCTTAAAAACGTTGGAGCCACTTTTTAGCGGGCTATGTCGTATGCGTTCCATGACATCAAACATATTGTTGAACCTTATCTCGATGACTTACTAGCTCACTCGACTCATCGACAAGACCATATTGGTTACCTACGAGCCATATTTCTTCGATGCAAGTTTTACAACATACGTTTGAACCCCCATAAATGCATTTTCACTATTGAATCATGGAGACTCCTCGGCTTCATAGTTTCCAAAGATGGGATTAGGGTGGTGT
>JZKD02S0779020.1:173582-188655 GCA_000966675.3 Picea glauca | reverse complement strand
GTGTCCCACAAGCTATTGTAACTAATCATGGACCGCATTTCCAGAACTAGATGATGGGTGATGTTAGTCTCTAATTTTGACTTGGTTTAGTGAGAAACCCTTGTCCTAAAACCTCCTTACCCATTCCTCATTTTCCGTTTTTAGCTGTTTTCTATTTTTTAGATTTTGGTATTTCATGGTTTGCATTATAATCTTGATGATTTATTTAAGCTTGATTTTGAAAAACATTGTTTAAATTTGAAGTGTCTCCTTTTTATGCCGTTGGAATTTAAAAAAATTAGTTGTCAAACGCGCTACAAGAATAAGCCTATTCCCGTAGTGCCAAATCATCATGCCATAACTTGTGCCTGCCATCCCGATTTAGTTATGATGAAACAATTCATGAATTGAGAGTTCGTGTGTCCCCACGAAGTTTGGCAATCATTTCCAAATCCAATAGTTTCAGAAAATAATTGCTATGCACGCGCATAGGGTTCATTTCAAAATCACTAGTTGTTTATTGATTATTATATGTGACCTGTTTGAGTTGGTTTAGTTCAACCTTGTAGGGAGAAATACAGGTATCCATTCAAAGCAACAGGTATATACCAACAATTGCAGGAAGTGAATTTGGAACCTGAGGGCGACAGTTGCAAAATTGAGTTTAATGGCACCAAAGAGGAGCGGACAAGTTGCCAGAATCGAACCAGAAGGTGCTGAACTTCTTGAAGCCTACCCTCAGATGGCCCAAAGATTCAGAGACGCCGGGTGGTTTGAGTTCCTCACCACATTTCAAGGTTATGACGAGCAGGTTTCAATGGAATTTGCTTTGAACTTCGATGGTCACGTGGTCGAAATCAACAAGATGTTGATGCTAGTGACAGAGCAGACTATAGCCAAGGCTTGCAGGCTCGTGGTTGGAGGGCAAAGATGGTGGAAGAAGGAGCACATGGTAACTGAATTTGTGAATCAATTCCTCCTTCCAGATAAGCAAAATCCAGATTGGAGAAGGGGAATTCCTCGCAGCTGGGTTCGACCTGAATGGCACACTGCTCTGGTGGTGATTCACAAATACATCACCTGCGAAGGGAGGTTTCCGTTGGTCTACATCTACCATACCAGAATACTGATGCATCTAAATGGTGACTACCCTTTAAATCTTCCTTATTTCCTGCTTAAAAGTTTGAAAAAAATGTCCAAGAAGGTGCAGTCGATTTCCACTAATGCCAAAGGCAGTTTGTTCCATCAAGTCTTGATTAAAACCCTAGTCATGTCTACCCTGAACGAATTACAGAAGCCTGGAATTGGCTCACGCAATCCTTAAAACCTATCACTCAATACAATAAGCAGAAAAAGGGCAGAGGAAGGAAAACTGTTAAACAGAGTCGAGATATTTCTGATGAAAACCCTGTGAAAGATGAATCTTCTGATATCAAGCTAACCAAGAAGAGCATAAGTAAGAGACCTAGATGGGAGCCCAAAATTGAAATTCTTCCTGAGGAAGATGTCAAAGGAGAGACAGAGTCAGATAATGGTCTCATTGCTTAAACTACAGTCAAATCTGAAATACCATCGACCAACAAAAGGAATGTTGCAATCAAAGGTAAAAAGGATAAAGGTGTGTGTGTATCATAGAAGCCTCGGAGAAATTCGACCAGGGATACTAATAAGTATCGGTTGAACTCAAAGGCAATGTTCAATCTGGAAATCAAAGAAGAAAACACCATAATCATAGAAGATGATTATGAGGATGTTGAAACAAGCACCAGGAAAAGAGCAAAAAAGACCCCATTTCCCAAGAAATTTGTCAGCAAAGGAAAGAGAATACTTACACCACCTACAGGCCCTGTAACAAGAGCTTCAACTAGATTAGCTAAGGCTAAAGAGATGGCTAAAGGCATCAGTGAATTCCCTGAAGAAAAATAAGATTACTTGGAAGACTCAGACTACTTACCAGATGTACCCGGAGCTGTAGATTCATCAAGTTCTGGAGAAGAACATAGCTCAGAATTAATCTCAAAATACCAGGTTAAAGCCAAGGAACCTAGTGTTACCTTAAATCTGAATGAAACTGCACCCTCTGAAGATTGTTCAGGATTTAGGTTCGAAATAAGAACTGATAAGGAAAAGATTAAGGAATTTCAGAAAACCATAAAACAATTAAAGAAGGAAAAGATGCAGATAGAACAGTGGAATGCTCGCCAGCAAGAAAGGATTCAAAGTCTTAAAAAGAAGAAGAAGAAGGAGCAAAGGGCATTGCTTAAGGAACTCAGGGAAATCAATTTTAGACTTTACTGGCACAATGTTGTGTTAACCACAAATCTCAAGCAGAAAAATGCCAAAGCCACTGTTGCTATTTTATCCTAAAGGTAACATGAAGATTGGTTACAATTTTGTTTAAAGGTTCTCCAGGAGATATGGCAACAAATTACTCGTTTTGATCAGGGAGATGTTAAGACTTCGATCNAGTTTTCAACCATTATACCAAAACCAAATCATAAAACCCTCAAAAACACTTTGCAATAAAATCAATGATGCCCTAGCTTGCCCTTACCAGTCGAGTGCAACTTTAGGGACTAACAGGTGAATTAGGCACCAAGTTAGGTTTTCACCATGAAAATTCATCCCCCTACTACCCTCAAGAAAATGGGCATGTTGAAGCCATCATCAAAGTCCTGAAAACCATGCTTCAATGCATGGTAGGAGTGAACAAAACCTCTTGGAATTTGCAACTCTTCTCCGCACTCTGGGCTTATCGAACTTCAATTAAAACCGCCACTGGATTTACACCCTTCTAGTTGGTATATGGGATAGAAGCGATATTACCGATCGAATGTGAGATTCCGTCTTTGAAACTCACCGTATAACTCCTACCCAATACTTCTGCTGAAGAGGAACGATTTTTATATTTAACCAAGATGGATGAAACCCATCGCAATGTTGCTCTCATCAATGAGACATATAAAAAACACTTCAAAAATCAATATGATAAGTCCATCCAACCTCGCACTTTCGCAGAAGGAGATCTGGTCCCGCTCTATGATCAAGATCATGACAAACTTGGGGCAGGAAAGTTAGAACCCAATGTGGCACAGACCATACATCATAAAACACATGTTACATAGAGGCGCCTTTGAGTTAGTGGATTACGATGGATTTTCTCTCGGTGAGCCCCAAAATGGGATTTACCTCAAGAAGTACTATGCATATAATATCTCTCATGCCCGCCTTTCACATTATTGTACTATATGCTTTTCATATGGTGTGTCTTTACTTTTGCATGCATGAGTTTTACCCGAGTTGATTATACTTTTCTTTGTAATTGAATATGCATAAGACATCATCCTTTCCCATCTATTTCAGGTTTGTGGATGGCGCTAGTCAACATACACAAAATATTGCTTCTTCATCTTGGGTCATTTACCACTCTGAGGAGTTAGTGAGTTCAGGAGGAATTTGCCTTGGATCTGCGACCAATAATGTTGTAGAATATCATGTCATCATCGAACTTTTAACCAAATCCTCTTCTCTAGGTATATCTCAATTGATTATCAACCTTGATTCTCAACTCATGGTCCGTCAACTAAACCATGCGTACGCCATTCGTAATCTAGTTTTTCTACATCTCCATCTAAGGGTTCACTGTCTCGAAAGATCTTTTGAATTTCTAGAATATAGACATATATCAAGAGAAGTCAATATGATTATGGATTCATTAGCAAATTATATGTTAGATTGGTACATTGCGTACAGATAAATGTTTGGGACATAAAGCATATAAATAAAAACATCACATAAAACAAAAAATACAATATAAGAAGCCACCGCAAAACTCGTTTGTATATAAGCTTGATAGAAAAAGTTTTGTCAAAATACATCGTCCAAAAATTACATAGCGGGGAAAAACATGGGCCTTTATGCCCATAAAAACATCATAAAATACTAAAAGTGTCTGGAGGCTCTACTCATCTCCCTAAACCATGTTGTGCTCAACATAACACACTACTGCTCTCGCCACTCGTCGTAGAAAATGACCGAGACCTTTAGGTACCCCGGCTATATGTCTCTGAAGGTGTAGGGGTACATCTCACATTCTCATGGAAGGAACTCCCATGGTCAAAATACAAAGGTTCCTCTCCACCTCTAAGAGTCCTCCTACTCCGACGTCATGCTCTGTCGTTGCCTAAGCATCTCCGTGACATCCTAGTGTTGGCATCTGTGTCAGACGTGACACACCTTTGTCTGCATGATGAAAACAAAATGACTTAGTTCCCTTGTCGTACAACTAAAAACATATAAAAAACAAAAATATTGTTACAAGATTATGATCTTTTGTACTTGATACATCCCATTGTTACCCTCGGGAAGCACTAAATATGCATTACCCCTAAAGTCCACTCCAACATATGGAAAATCCTTGATCACCACAAGCTACCTCCTCCACCATGCAAAGAAGTCAACAACAAATCGAAAAGCTGAGGGTTCATTCCCCAACCTAGGGGAAAGAATAGTCCACCGCTCCATATGGGGATTAGTCGTGGGAGTGCTATCAATGCAACCTGTTGTTGCATCTGTGGAACTCGCTCCAGGAAAAGTGAAACTAATAAGGATCCATACCCAAACTATTTATTCCTACCCATTCGACATTTGGAGATCTGCTCCTTAATGTTCCTTAAAAACCCTGCACTCCAGTTCAATAGCCTAGGCTCCAAACACAAAATGGCATAAGATATGTGGGACTTGGAATCTAGATGGACACTAGTACTTCCTGGCAGTTTCATGATAGCAAAAAGGATGGATTGAAGAGATAAATCCATCACTTCTTTTATGACAATCGTCCCTCCTACCAAGCATGACCCTGGTATGCAATATTGGACAACATATGCCTCTGTCGGCCATGGAGTTGACCGATGTCCAGACAAGAGAATAGGTGCTCCTCTCCTTGAGAGCCCCATAAGGAAATATAAATCATCCATGTCAATCTAAAGCATGTGTGGTCCTATTCAGAATGTTGGCTCGTCATTATCCCATAACCCGATCAAATATTCGAGTAAAAGAACTTCTTTCCTCATATTTTGGAGTTTGAAGTACTTTAGCAAGCCACAATTTCATAAGGCCTCCCTCGCTTGAGGGTCTTGTAAAGTAGCAATGTCATCAAATTCATGTGCACGTTCTTTCCATTCAATCATGATTAACTATGTGCAAACCTGCAAATTCATGAATTAACCATCATTAGATAAGTTTTCAAAGAAAAAAATGTCTTTTCTAGCCTTAAAATAAAATAAACAAAATAATTTTGTGCCTAGCTCTGCTTAGAAACAATAAAAGAGCACTAGTGCTCCCTAAACACACATACCAGGGTGTTGAAATATCGATCAACGCTCCCCTCGATTACTTGAGGGAGCGTCGATCTAGTTCGACGCTCTAGGGCTTCCCAAGGAGCCCAAACACATAAATTAAAGGCTGAAATTCAATAAAAAAACATGTAAATGAATGAGAAAGAGGAGAGAACCAACCTGATCTAGATAGATTCGCAAACGGTCATCCACAACTCTCGCAGTCAATGCCCGAAAAATCACTCCAAAAGAGGAAAAACTCAAAGAGTAAAGGAGAAAAGTAAAACAAAAGGTGAAAATGACTTTTTTCCCTAATTTGATTTTTAATATGTCCAAATTTAGTCATTTTTTCCTCCTTTTCACATTTTATAAAGTTTATTTTTGGGTTTTTTGTCATTTTAAAAAGAAATTGCTAATATATTTTGTCCATAATAACTTGATTATGCAGAAATTTAAGAAAAGATTCTTTGATGACCTTGTAACGCAAATGAACTTAGTCTTTGTTCTTTCTAGTGCTCGTAAATACATGAAAATGTAACCGAGTATACTTTTATCACTTCTTAGGACTCGTAAAGGTTATACGAAAAAGAAATCCCCTGGAGTTTCATTTAATATATTTTCAGACTCTCTAAACATGAAAAGTTTCCCGAGTGATCTTGCTTCCTTTGACACTCGTTAAAAGGTTTGAAAGGGCATCTTTCGAGTGATAGTTTATCTCTTTTTTGGCCTCAAGAGATTAATTACGAAAAATGACAACCCCAGAGTTTTATTTAAGTTATTTTCAAACTCCCTAAACATGAAAAACAACTGAGTTTTCCTTATATGGACTCGTAAAAATTACACACTAAAGGGCCCATCTAGGGACGAACCCTTACTTCTTCTAGTTCGTTAAATAAGGAAGAGAAAATTACTAAAGGTGAGTTATATCAATCATATGTTAACCTCCTCGAGCTCATTAAATAAAAAAGAGGTACTCATCTATCTAGATGGGGGAAAAAATGAAGGAAGTGGGTCAAGTTTCTTGAAAACTTTTTAAGCAGCTCTTGCAGTCACCCTTGAAGACGACACTTGTTTAAACCTCCACACAGAACACTTGGATAAGACTTTAAACCTCCACACTAAACCAATCCTATGAGTCTTTCTACTCCTTTGACCCATCCAAAGGATGCCTCAGCACTCGCTGCATTATGTTTTGATCCACTCTGAGTTTATGTTGCCAAGTCTTAAATCGTGCCTCAGTGTTCAAGGGAAGTTTTCGGCTCAAAAGTTAACCATCCGCAAATTTGCCAGTTTCTATACTCATGTCAGTCCTTGTTCATCTACTATATCTTATCACCTTCCTGTGACAAGTTTTGTGTCAACTGATGGGGGATACATCAATGCTCTCCTTCGACGAGTCTTTTCCTGTCGACTTCAACAAATTATCTGGGAAATAGACTTAGGAACACATCAATACCTTGGTACCTGGATGCCTCAACGATAGGCCTCCTTGCATTCGACAATGGGTATTCGTCAATGACGCCCGACCAACTGATTCCACGAATGTTTAACTTCAACTCATTTTGGACATTTGTTGGACTGTGCTTTAAAAGTACCTTGAAAATCATCGACATAAATGGTGATTTATCTCACACTTATTAGCGGTATACCTAAATGACCGGTAATCAAGTTGTTTCTACCATGTTCGACATCAAAACATCTATTCACATGGATAGATTCGTACTACATCGGGATTGAGACGAAAACCCTAGGTTAAGCATTCACTCTGTTATCTTCTTTGCCCAGGCTGCAAAGTGTTGAAATATTGTAACTGCAAAGAGTATTCTATTTATTTATTGAGTCATTATTCATTAGACCAATCCCCTTTTGTGGATTAATCATGTCGGACATTGTAATTAACTAAATCCCCTTTTGCGGATTAGTCAAACCCTAATTGTATTATGCAAATTAAGAAGTCGGCCCCCAGGCCTAATTAAAGTGGGTCTAACCACTAAGAAGACAAGTCGGCCCTGCCCAGTGAAGAGACACCTTTACAACGCTTGCCAGCTAGTATAAATAAAGAAGGCTAGTGCCTCATTATCTCACTCACTCATTCGCTCATCAAGTGCAAAAGTTTGGTAGTTGTAGTTGGGAGAAGAAGGAAGAGAGAGACACATTACTCAGTGTTGGATATTCTCTAGTGTTTTGGTTTATTGTCTTGGCATTCTATTGGCTATCTATACTAAGGAAGTTTTTGTTGGGTTTTCTCCCCCATGAGGGTCTCCCAGGATAAATGGTGTGTATCTTGTGATTGTGTTTCTCTTAGTGATCCTACCTATGTTATTGTTATCTAGTAAATTGAAAAGAAACCTAATAATAGCTCAAAACTTAACATGGTGTCAGAGCTAAGCTAAAGATAACACCTTTCACTGGATAAGCAAAAATGTCATTGTTGTCGTACAAGAAAATTAGGGCTTTTTGTTGGAGAGGATTTTTTTTCTTAAAAACCATCTAGAAAAGTGCACCCTACCCTAGTGAATCTTTTGGAATCTTGTGTGCACCTTTTCAATGGACAAAGCCTCTAGAAAGTCAAACCCTAGTTTTTGACTAGTACCAGAAAACCAAAAAAACAGAAGTACTAGAAAACCAGAAGTACCATAAAACCAAAAAAAACAGGAAACTAGAACCAGTATCAGAAGTGCCAGTCCAGATTTCTGCAAGCTCAGTTTCAAGGGGTAAAATTTGGATTTTTAGAAATCTGACTGCACCAACTTACTCACCTCAGCTCAACGCATCTATACCCTGGATCATAATTTCAAAATTTGAAATTTGAAAAATTAGGGTTATCTCATAAAACCCTAAGTTACAGTTAAAGTACTAGTTGCAATATAAGTTGCAGTTTCAGAATAAGTTGCAGTTGCAGTTGCAGTTTCAAAATAAGTTGCAGTTGCAGTTTCAGAATCAGTTGTACTATCAATTACAGTTGCAATATCAGATGAAGTATCAACGACAGTACCAGTTGTAGTCACCCTTGAAGTTTTAAAGGGTTGGTAATTATTACCGCTGCTACCAGATGGTCCACCATTATGAGAGGTATGTACTCACATATGTTTAAAATGTTAAGCTTTAAAGGGTATTTGCAGGAGAAGGGATATCTTGCCATAGATCTAGAAGGATCTCAGATCCAACACATTCAGAGGAATAATGCAACCTAGGTTTGATTTTTCTTATATGCATCTATTTGTTATGACATTATTTTGATTTAGGTTGCACATTGAAGCTATGACCATCATACTAACCTTTGGTCAAAATTAAATTCAAAGTATTAGATTGATTAAAGTTGAGATCATAGAGTTTATTCTCTAACCCAAACTTATGTCAACACAACATATTGTCTTAGTACATAATATAGGTTGAAGAAAGCACTTGTCATATTGAGTGAAGGAGACTTGGAAGAAAAGCAACACACACATTCCTGAGGACAAGGCTCCAGGTTTCAGGTTTGATTAATTAAGTTGATAAGATTCGAAGTTGCACATGAAAAGTTGATAACTACCCCTTTACAAGTAAACACTATAGTTGAGGTCGCAATCTTTAGTATTATACTTGGTAGCATGTGAGGATATTGAGATAAATGCTTAATGTAATCATTTTCCAGATAAAGCTAGCATGTCCTCTAGGAGAAACTTCTTATGTTGGTTCGAAGTTACCATGGATGAATGTTTGATCACAACAATAGAAAAGTGTTGATCTCATTTAGTATTGTATTTCTTACGTTTGATATTTGCTTCAGACAGGTCACACGTGAAAGCTCTAAAGGAGCTACTGTGACAATTATTCGCGCCATTGTTTTATTTACTATTATCAAAAGAGTATTATTCTTGCTTGTTGTTTTGTTGACCTTGTTACAGGTGATAACCTTGAGGAAGCTATAGTGAAGGTTGCAGAAGGAAATAGATTAGAAAAGACATGAAGCAAACTATGTACATAACCATATACATTCATGTACCAAAGAAGATGAAGAAGAAGCTATCTTTTGAAATCCAGAGTAACTCGTATGCAGATTGATTGTAAGGAGCAGAAAGCTCCAAAGATGACCGAACATTAGAACAAGAAATCACAGTATACTTGTTCAAAGGATAATGAAGCCACCTTGACACGAAGCAGAATTGACTTGAAGTCTGACACAACTTTTCATATTTAGACTTGGTATTCAACACCAAGAATACCCCATAAGAGATGATGAAGTCCCTGTAGACTCAAAAGAAATCGAGAGTAAGCCTAATCTCATAAAGGGTCATTTGAAGAAACAACTTCTAGGACCAAGAGACAGATGCGATGAGAAGACTAGATCGTAGCTTCAAAAACTTCTAGGAGATATGAATTCTCCTGGGAAGATTCCCTTGTTTCAATGACAGAGAAGGAAGCTAGTCATAAAGACTAGAATATGGATTTTTCCGTGAGACTAGAAGAGAAGTTAGCATTAACTTCCAAGATTGATCTAATAGATCAAGCATGTTGCAGATGTACAAATCTTGATGAGTGTCCATAGGAATCTCCTAGCAAGAGGGAGAAGACTACGACGAGACACTTACTCCAGTAATTGAAGAAATAGTTCCAACATTCATGAAGACAACCAGAACAACCATGAATCATATATAGTATGAGATGCAAGGGGAGCAATCCCCATATTTAAAATTGAATGGCATTTGATGCATTGCATTAGTTGGGTCATGGAGACATGACTACAATAAAAGATAGAGTTACCTCCATGAAAGAAGAAGAGCTACATTCAATATCAGTTATTAAGCCACTCTTAGTTTAAGATGAAGTTGTTTCCATGATGGAGTAGAGGAGTTACTCTCTGATTTCAATAGTCAAAGTGAGAATGGAGAAACCATTCTCAACTTCAGAGCAGCTGCAGGTGCAGAGTCCAAGTTCCAGAAGAAACAATTGCAGAAAGAGGAGAGGACATACTCTTAGGTAGTGAGACATATAGTGCTTTGCAGAGAGCACATAGAGCTAGCACATGATTGTGCAGATTGAGTTGCAGCTAAGGAAGTGTGCCATATTGGTACAATGTAATGTGAAAATTTGGTTTGAAGTTGAATATAGAAATACTCATGTATGCAGGTTGAAGAAGGATCTGTATGGGTTGAAGCAAGCTCCTAGGGCTTGATATGGCAGAATTGACAGTTTCCTGACGAGCTTTGGATTTACCAAGAGTAAATTTGATTCTAACCTTTACCTCAAGGTTATGAATGATGAGCCAATGATGTTTCTACTATATGTAGATGATGTATTCTTGACAAGATGAAGATAATCTCATGGCATATTGCAGAAGAAGCTCGCTACAGAGTTTGATGAAAGACCTAATGCATTATTACTTAGGTCTCAAAGTTTGGCATAGTCCAGAGAAGATCTTCCTTAACCAAGGGAAGTGTGCAGTTGAAATATTAAAGAGGTTTGATATGTTGGAATATAAATCCATGAATACACCCATAGAAACAAATTTGAAGCTCCTGGTTGATACTTTGTCGGAGTTGGTTGATGTTACTCTGTACATACATATTATTGGTTCGTTGATGTATCTGAAGAATACCAGGCCATATATATGTTTTTCATTGTGTTTGTATCTGGTAGAACCCAGATGTGTTCACCTTGATGATGCAAAACATGTGATGAGATACCTTAAGGGTACGTTGGGTTTTGGTCTATGTTATACTAGATATCATGACTTCAGACTGAGTGGTTATACCGATTCAGATTGGGTTGGAAGTGTCTCTGATAGAAAGAGCACCTCAAGGAGTTGTTTCAATCTGGGGTCAGCCATGATCTCATGGCAGAGTAGGCAGCAATCAAGTATTGCTCTTAGCATGGAAGAAGCGAAATATATTGCACTGTGTTCTGCTAGTGGTGAAGCCATATGGTTTCAGATTTTGTTGACATATATATTTGATCTGGAGATGGAAGCCACTGTGATCCTATGTGCTAACCATAGTTGTATAAATATTATGTGTTCCATGATGAGTCAAAGCACATAGAGATCCAATATCACTTCATTCGTGATATGGTGCATAAAGGAGCTGTAAAGATCCATTATGTTGGCATGGATGAACAAGTTGTTGATGTGTTGACCAAGCCTCTGTCTCGTGTAAAGTTTAAGCACTTTCGAGACAAGCTTGGTGCAGTCTGAAAGGACCTCCTTTGAAAGGGGGAGTTGTTGTGATGCCAGCCTAGTGCTGAACATTTCCAGCTTCATGCTGATTTTGTTGTGATGCCAGCCTAGTGATGAAGATTTCCAACTTCGTGCTGATGTTTTTAAGATGCCAACCTCGTGCTGAAGATTTCCAGCTTCGTGCTGATGTTGTTGAGATTCCAGCCTCATGCTGAATATTTCTAGCTTCGTGTTGATGTTGTTGAGATGCTAGCCTCATGCTGAATATTTCCAGCTTCGTGCTGATGTTGTTGAGATGCCAGCCTTGTGCCGAATATCTCCAGCTTCGTGCTGATGTTGTTGTGATGCTAGCTTCGTGCTGAAGATTTCCAACTTTGTGTTGATGTTGTTGAGATGTCAGCTTCATGCTGAATATTTCTAGCTTCGTGTTGAAGATTTCCATCCTAGTGTTGATGTTGATGATGCTCCAGCCTTCGTGTTGTGATGTTGTTGTTGTTGATGGTGTAGCAACCTTGTGTTGTTATTGATTATGATGATGTATTAGTGTCATACTAATTCATGTTGATGCAGATGATGATGATGCCATTCCAGTTCCTTACTGTGGATGATGATATTGATGATGATAAAAACTTATGATGATGTATAGATATGCTAGTCAGTGTTCTAGATGTTGTTGATGTTGTTGCCCTCTCTCTCTCTCTCTTGATGATGTTGTAGAATACCCTTCTTGTTAAGGGGAGTGTTGAAATATTGTAACTGCAAAGAGTATTCTATTTATTTATTGAGTCATTATTCATTAGATCAATCCCCTTTTGTGAATTGATCATGTCGGGCATTGTAATTGACCAAATCACCTTTTGTGGATTGGTCAAACCCTAATTGTATTATGCAAATTAAGAAGTCGGCCGCCAAGCCTAATTAAAGTGGTTTTAACCACTAAGAAGACATGCCATCCCTTCCCAGTGAAGAGACACCTTTCCAACACTTACCAACTAGTATAAATAAAGAAGGCTAGCACCTCGTTATCTCACTCACTCATTCGCTCATCAAGTGCACAAGTTTGGTAGTTGCAGTTGGGAAAATAAGGAAGAGAGAGGCACATTACTCAGTGTTGGATATTCTCTAGTGTTTTGGTTTATTGTCTTGGCATTCTATTGGCTATCTATATTAAAGAAGTTTTTACTGGGTTTTCTCCCCAATGAGGGTTTCCCAGGATAAATGTTGTGTATCTTGTGGTTGTGTTTCTCTCAGTGATTCTACCTATGATATTGCTATCTAGTAAATTGAAAAGAAACCTAATAATAGTTCAAAATTTAACATGAAGAATATCATTTGAGAATGTTGATATATATGCTATCACATAGATCCACATTATATTGGTTTGTGGATATGATTATCATCTTGTAGCTCCACTGTGTATTTTTTATGGCTATGATCAGTTCATGTCGTAGAGGTATGGATCCACATTGTATCTCTAGTGGCCATACCATTAGTCAATATCATCATGGATCTGCGGTGTATTTATTGGTGGCCATACTTCGAGTTACTTGTAGTCCGAGCATAGGTATTCCTGCCTCGGGAATGGAACACATAATAACATTGTTTGATGGTTTCCTGCAGCTTCTACCAGGTTCCCCAACTCTGTACCCCTGCTTCAAAGAATCTACAAAGTGTTTCTGTCATCAACGTTCAACTTCTGACTTCACACTTTGGGGGGAAATCTATTACACATCAAAATTCCTCACTTTGACAGTGTCACATTCTCATTATTGTAAGTGTCATAAGTGTCACACTTTTGTCGTAAGTGTCATAAGTGTCACATTCTATTTATGTAAGTGTTGCATCATGAACGACATTGTGAAAACACTTGCTACAAACTCTAAAACATGTTAGAAGAAGAAGCCCCATCATTTGACAGTCGAAACAAATGTTTTTCTATGGGAATTGCTCATCTTGGCAACTTTTGTGAAGATCAACGCTCCCCTTCTCATACACAGGGAGTGCTAGCGCTCTTTGTCCATCTCAGGGGGAGTGTTATAGCACTCTGTTTCCCATTCTAAGGGAGCATTGAGTTGGTTGAGGAAATCTCAGAAGAAATCTCATTTTCTTATAAAGATAACTATGAATGGATCGAGTTGGTTTGGATCGAATCTAACTCCAGGGCTGCATCTAAGGGATATATCACAACTATTGGAGCCATATCCTAAATTAATTTCCAAATATACCCAAGGTAGTTGAGCCTCTCAAATATTATAAATAGAGGTATTGCCATGGTGAACAAAGAGCATAAAATCAACAAAGCATTGTTATTTTGATTATGGATCTTTCGAGCAAGGGTTGGACGAGGAGGACTTGGAGAGGCCGCTGCAACATCATTTGAAGATTGTAAGTTTCCTTTTGAAGTTCTCATTAATATACTTGGCCTATTTCCTTCAAGTGTGTGTATACATGTGCTTGTCTATGCTTGTCTTAATCTTCATAGATCGATTGATTTTATCTAATCCATTAGAGTAGGATATAGTCATTTGTTTCTTGTTTTCCATTGTAGGTATTGTTTGGAGCTCGTGAATTGGAGCAACTTGGACAAACGTCGTAAACGAGGTACATCATACTTCCCCTCCTTCTCTCTTTTTCGATGGATAAAATGAACCTATAGGAATGGTAGTGTCCAAATGTGATTTTATGTCTTGGTAGAGAGGTCTGTAATCCAAGGGAAAGTTCACTTGTCTGCACAAGAATATTTCCATAACAAGAATTGATGAATCCACTAGGGAGAGAATTTTTAGCTTGTTCTTTCCTTGGTTCGTCTGTGACCTTTTCCTATCCTTAGATCCTATTTGATGATTTAATCTGTCTTTACATCTTTTTGTCTTTGCTAAGTTGTCTCACAGATCCTGTTACTGAATTTCCCTGAGTTATTGAGCATTTTAAGTTTTTCTCAAATGTTCCTCAGAACTAGCGTCGTTCTGTAGATCAAGTTAGAGTGTTGTTGCTTAATCAATGCTCCCCTAGAGTCTATCAAGGAGTGTTGCAACGCTTTGGTGCTTTGGTTACCAGAGCGTCGATTTTTCTTTCTTTGAAAAATTGTTGACTTTATTGCTTGTTGGGTATAGTCTTTGGATCTCTTTCTCTAACTCAGATCTTATTCTGTCAGATCTTACCCTCTGTTTGACTCAAACTTGCTACCTTTCATTCTTTTAGTCTTTATTGAGTTTGTGTTGCCTTTCCTTATTGCAAAATCGATCATTCTCTCTCAAAATTGGTTCCTTTTTGTCGCTCTGCTCAATTATCTGATTAATTAGAGGTTGTTTTCTTTATCTTTGATCACTTACTCAATTCCAGAAGACTATAAAGTGTGACTTTTGGTTTCTTAGTTTTTTTCTTTGAGTGAATAGTTTGGTGCTTATTCTTCTTTCGGTCTCTTGTTTACTACTGAGAGTGTCTTTGTTTGTGTGTCGATTGCTTCTTACTTTTTCAAATCATAGTAGTGAACCTTTTTCATTATTAGTGAAAGAACGAAGCATTAGATGAACATCTTAGTTTGCATCCACATTCAAACAAAGAAATACTTGTATGCATTGGTTTTGGATATTGAAAAGGT
>JZKD02S0779020.1:140043-167784 GCA_000966675.3 Picea glauca | reverse complement strand
TTGAATCCACCCAATTATGGGAAAGATTACATCCTTTATTTGGTTGCCTCGACTTTCACTATTGCTATGTTGTTAGTGCAAGAGGATGATGATGACACCGAACATGTGATCTACTATTTGAGTAAGAGTCTATCAGGTCCAGAACTCCAATATTCACATGTCTAAAAGTTGGCTTTGGTAGTATTTATTTCCATCCAAATATTTCACCACTATATTCTATTACGCACTACCACGGTCATTGTCGACTTGAACCCCATGTACCACATCTTGACTCGTCAAGTACTTGGGGGAAAATATTCGAAATGGATCGTCATTCTCCAAGAATTTGATCTCAAGTTTGCCAAATCCAAAGCTAAGAAATCGTTAGTTTTTGCGGAATTAATTTCTGATATTCCCCATACCGATGACAATACTGAGCCCAATTTTTCCCTTCCCAATGAATCCTTGTTCCTCATTAGTACGTCCGCTCCATGGTATGGAGACATTCTTCTCTATCTCCAAACCCAACATTTTCAACCTAGCATTTCACGTGATGAACGGCGTTGCATTAGAAACCATTCAAAGAGCTACTTTATAATTGGTGACACCTTGTACCGTCGTGGCATTGATATTGTATTACGACGTTTCTTAACCCATGAAGAGGCGGAACAAGTTTTAAACAGATGTCACCTTGGAGCTTGTGGTGGACATCTTTTTGGGATGGCTACGGCCGAATTTTTTTTACGTGCTGGTTATTTTTGGCCTTCCATATTCAAAGATTGCATTGAGTCCGTTAAAAAATGCACACAATCCAAATAGATTCTTAATAAAATAGAAAAGATACAATGGCACACACACACATTACACTGAGATTTTTACCCTAGAAACCAAGACCGGAAAAACCAACAACCTAGTTAGAGTCGCACCTCTAATCTTCTATTCATAATATCTTCATTGTTTACAATAAAATACATATATACGATTCTGTGACATACAAACCCCTAATCCATTGACCCGAATTAGTCAGCAACCCTAATTCCTTAACCAAAATTAGAAACCCATCGGTGAAAACTAATGACTCCACTAGGGAAGGATCTTTGATTATTCCTTATTTTTGGATTAGTCTTTGAATTTATACCCATGAGACTTGTTATATAGCCTATTATCTTCCTCATCACTCACTAAGAGAGTAGATCTCTCAGATCTGTGAGAATTAGGCCAGATTTGGACCTCTTCCCCAAAATTTTGCAAATGGTCGCAATTTACCAACTCTCACCAGTATGACCGATCATGAGTTGCATACTAGTTGGCTTGCGACCACCTACAGATGGTCATTAATTGCATACTTGTTGGGTCGTGACCGCCCCTGTAGGTGATTGTTTTAAAAAAAATGATTTTGCTTGATCAAATATAGACTTTGCTTGGTCTTGTAAGCCTATTAGGGGTCTGATAGCCTAGATCCACTCTCTGTTTGAGCCTCCTCTTTGTTATTTGTGTTTGAAGTGAATTTGAGGTTTTTGAGTGTTTTGGTTGGGTTTGTTTGTTCGCATGAGCTAGATGACTAATGAGTGTTGATCTAGGCAGTGTTTCCAAGTGATTATCTTAGATATAGTAGTGTGTCCTTGTTCCTTTTTCATTCAACTTATGTATGTTTAAAGGTGTTCCATTACTAGATATTTTTTCCAAGTTTTGGTTTTTTCATCCTGTAATACCCCTAAGATGAACCCAAATTGTAAATCTACATATAGTCTCGTGAGCCAAGATATTTTGGGCTAGAGTGTCTTTTTATATATGTTTCAAGGCCAGAGTATCTGTGTGATTAATATGAAGGAGATCCCGGATGATAAAAGGCCAACGAGCCTATCATTGTAATATGTAATCACACTCGAATATTAATAAAAATACATCATTGTTGCAAACCAACAAAACAAACGAGTATGGGGGAATAGAATTGCACTAGCGGGAAAGGGGGCTAAGAGTCTAGGAAGAGAGGCTAAGCTAAGAGCACTAAGAGTCTAGGAAGAGGGGCTAAGCCAAGGGGGCTTAAGTCAAGGAAATATGATATTAATATTTCCTAAAGTCTAAATCATGAGATATCTTATCCTAAGTTCCTAATGTGGGGNAGTGAACCTTTTTCATTATTAGTGAAAGAACGAAGCATTAGATGAACATCTTAGTTTGCATCCACATTCAAACAAAGAAATACTTGTATGCATTGGTTTTGGATATTGAAAAGGTCTTCTTTATAATTTACCAATTGTTTGAATTCTTGTTGAGAACAAAATAGTATAAAATTTTGCATTCTTGAGAGTTTGTTAGTGACAAAAGAAAAAAAAAACCTACTCCTTCCTGTAGCTAGAAATTCATTGAAAATAAAGTTTTCATATCATTACTTTTACCTTTTTTTGGAGTCGAGTCTCAAACATCATCAGTTTCACTATCATCCACCCTTGTGTAACGAACAACCATGAAAATGAGCACTAATTAAAATTTAACTAGAAACTTTTATTTTTGGGATATTTACACCAACATTAGACTAGGACTAGAGCTTTGGAATAGACTGTGAGAATAAATATCCAAAGCATTCAAGACAAACTCAGAATCATGTGATAGGGAGAGCAAATCCAACCTTCGTATAAGCATAGTTGGGATCCCCCTCTCACATAGGGGTTAAACAGGAGGTCGTGTGTGGGAGAGAAACAAAGATTATCCCTCTGAGGCTTAACCAATCATAGTAGTATGATCATATATTAGGGGTTCTTCTTGAGGATCAACTGTTTTCATTTGGTCTCGGATCTTCATGAATTCTGAATCCGTTCAGGGCCCTATGGAGTTTAACGATCCATGTGTCCTCAGTTCCCTTGAAGAAATTCATACTTGATATCCTACCCATATGTTCAGATTCAACTGTCAACTGTACCTTCCCAAAGGTTGATTGCAAGTTGGTATCCTTAGTGGCCATAATATTTAGGGTCCTTACACAAGGTGACGATGAAGGAAAGTCTTTGTTGTACCTATAACAAACATTGTTCAAACTCACTCGGGCTCCTTGTAGGGTAACCCAAGGGTAAAACCATGAGAGAACTTGCACCAAGGTTTAAGTCTGTTAAGAAGGATGCCAATGTAACTGATCCACCTACTCATATCCTATCCCCTTCTCAATTTTATCACATGGTGTTGGATTTCATCACCAACTAGTACATTCATAAAGAGAAGACATTGTTTTGCTTATTGGTTTTCTTGATTTCCTAGGGAGTGTTGTTTGTTTAACTTACTTGTCTTTAAAATCGATACTGTGGCCGATAAAGGTCTTGGTAGATCATGTAGGATGCAAGGGTTTCCTCCAGAAGGATACAAACCCTTACCTCCTAACTCACCTGAAGACACTTACCGTGAAGAGGTCGAAAACCATTTAGACGTTGGGAATGCTGCCACTCCTTTGCTAGAAAATCCTGAGAGAGCTTTAGTGTCGGTTCAGGAAGGTTCCACCCTTTCCTGTAAACCCATCTTTGGAAATTCCTCACGATATACTCCTTGTTCAAGTGGACTCCTCATGTAACATTATAGTAGAATATTACCCTATCTTACCGTCATGGTCATATGATCAACTAAACATGGAACAAATATAACCAAATTTCAATGAAGAATACACTACCCATGTTCGCTCTACTGAGATAATATATCCACAAAAAAATCCTATTTTTCCAATATGCAGAACTCCATCGGGTCGGGATATTTATGAAAAATTTAATTTTGTCCAAGCTCTCTTTGACCCTCCACATTCATCCACCACCACCAGTGCAGATGCGAGACCATCAGGTCAGCCTATTGACCATCCCATCAATCAAACGATCAATCTCGCTACCACTTCCAGACAGGTTAAAAGTGAAACATGAGTCATATTACCTAGTCATTTGAAAAGTACCCTGACGATTATGCCTACCATCCCTCTTCAAGCAACAACTTCATATACTCCACATAACCCTATTGGGACAGCTTCACATCAAAGGATGAAAAACCCTACCACACAACAAAACCCAATTGCGGGACAAATCCCTACTGGGGGAAACCCCCATTCAATGGAAAAATCCATACTAGGGGGAAAACATCCTTCGATGCACAAATTATGACTGCGAGAAAACTCCCTTTTACCATTAAAATCCTAGTTTCTACCCAACCGATGGCAGCGGGACAATCCCAACCTTCATTTACTGGAAACCCATTACAATATTGGGGACCAACCCAGGGAGGATTTTTTCATCAAACACATCGGGGAGGATCATCAAACCCCAACCCATAAGGAGGAATCCTAAATCCCAACCCTTTTGGATTACATTTTGGACAACCCTTCCTAGGGGTCCTGAATCCTACTTGGGGTCCTTAAGGCCAACCATATTTTCCTCCTCAAGGGAAAATTCCTTACCCTCCTCAAGGTCAACCTAGTTACCCTCCTCAAGGGAAAATAGGTTATCCATCTCAAAATATTCAAGATAACTATCCTTCCCCGAGTTACACTAGTTATCCTCCCAAGGGAGAAATGGGTTTCCCCTCTCCTTCTATGCAAATTTCTCAACAAATGAATCCTATCTTTGCTAGTTAAAATCAACAACATATGGGAGGACCTGCTGGCTACAATTATCCACCACAACCATTTTACGGTCCTACTAGTGTTCCTATGCCACACCAATATCATCGTCAAGTCAATCGACAGGTACTATTCTTAGCCACTCTAGATCTACCTGATTTGTCAAGATTAACCAATGATACCATATTAAACTTTTGTTTTTGGCCAGTCATTCCTGCCAAATCACCTTCTGATATTCCGAAGTTTGACGTCAAACCCGGTGAAGACCCTAATAACCACGTTATGAATTTTCATTTGTGGTGTTCATCAAATTCACTAATGAATGATTCTATCCATTTAGATTTTTTCTAGAGTACACTTACGGGTTCAACGACTAAATGGTACATTGAATTACAACGCAAAACCTTTCAAAATTTTAATTCACTTTCCATGGCTTTTCTCACTCACTTCCAATTACCTATTTGCTATGAAACTGACACAGAACTTTTGACCTCCTTTCGTCAGACCAACTCCCTACATATTTCTGATCATATTCACGAATGAAGATGACGAAGATGGTTTATCAAAGCAACCATCCTAGACGAATTACTAGCAAAATGGTTCATTAAATCTCTTTTACCTCCTATTGCTCGTGACATAGGCATGGGTGTTGTCGTTACAGAAGAGGAATCCATTGCTCGTGCCCAATATCTGGATTTGGTTTATTCCCAATCTGATACTTTGTATGAATTGATTCCCAACACTCCCCATACATCAACCGAGCCATCAAAACCATCCTCCACCGCTCATTCAGATGGAGTTATCGGTTCCGTCAAAACCCAATCCAGTTCACGGTCGACCAACACAACCAATCGTTCAATCACTGCCCCAACTACCCGATCGACTCCACTCTCATCAAACTCCTCCCCAACTCAAGTATCCAAAGTGAATTCAATTCAATATGATTCTCCATAACAATCAAGGGGGAGAAAGAAAACTAAGAATAAACCTAAGAAAAACAATAATCAAACTGAAAATCCAAAAATAAAAGCACAACCACCTTCTACTGAGAATCAATCACAATGAAAACCAAAATTTCCATGTCTCATTTGTGGTGAAGATCACTACATAGAGACTTCCCCCATCGGGACAAAGTTGCTAAAATTTTTAAAGGAAATTATCAACCCGCTGTATTGACACATCCTTCTCCACAACAACAGTCATTGGTTGCACAAAATATTGCACCTTCAACAAGAAGTAACACAAATCATCCTCCTAACGAGGATGCTTCATCGAGTGCACACATTTACATGTTTAATGGGATAGATTTTACCACTCATACTATGACATATGACACACCACCGGGTAAACCCAATAAGGAAAAATTAACTATTGGGACTATACAAGATCCATTGTCCACTTCAGTTACTCCTCCGTCTGGACCGCTCCAGATTGAGAAACCAAGCTTTGAATCTATTCTACGTCTACACAAGAGCACAATCCGATAGTCGACCTTTAATCCTAATTTTTGTACTACTCAAAACTACAACATTATTGAAGATTTGGCCCAAGAACCTTGCACTATGTCAACTCTCGAAGTTCTACAACACTGCCCTAGCCAACATAAAACTCTCTTGGCGACGATCTGAGCTATAGATCCTGAGTCATCCAATAATATCACGTTCAACCTAAATAATTTTAAATCACGAATCTCTCACCAACCTGCTTTCCAAATCGATGTCGTTGTCCGTAATCAACATATTCATCACACGATCTTGGATGAGGGGGAATTCACATGTGTCATGTCCTTGGCTTGCTGGAAAGGCCTTAAATCACATGGTCTTAATCAATCTCTCACCATGTTAAGAGTATTTGATGGAAGAGGTTTCCAACCTCATGGATTATTACAATCCTTAGCCGTTCAATTGGGAGGCAAAACTGTTTCTCTATATGTTGAAGTAGTCGATGTTCCCCTTGATTATAACTTGTTTCTAGGAAGAAGTTGGTTCTATGCGATGACTTCCGTTGCTTCATCAGTTTTTAGATGTGTCCAATTCCCTCATCAAGGTAAAATTGTGACCATCGACCAGTTAGATTACTGCACCCCCGACGCTCGCACTCAAACAACCAACAATAATACTTTTCTAGGAGACTCAATAATTACTTATGAAAGTGTTGGGGTAGGTCTCTTGAAAGATTCTTCGCCCATGGGTACCTTCCCTACACCTCTTCCTCCAACCACACAACACATCGCAACGATTAATATGATTTAGACTATGGCACATTAATCCTTCGAATCATTTGATCCGTGGATCATACCTAGTCCCTTAGAGTTCTATACACTAGGTGACACTATGCCACTTAGTCCTACAGAGGAGGAATACAACGCCATTCAATCTACCTCTCCTTCAATGGACGAACAACATCTGCTGGCATCTACTACATATTCATTACCATCCTAGTTAGATTCCCTATCGTCTACTTTCGATTACATCCTACAGATTTTTCCATCAGATGAATCTATTATGGAAATGCTTAGTATTGAGGAGGTACCATGGGATAACAACCACCATCATTCATCCTTTCTTCCCAGTTTGGATGAGATCGAGAAAGATATTTCCTCTATATTTCATACCGATATTGTTGACTCTCCCCAATCTTTGATACTCACTCACGATACCATATCCGAGGGGGATTTGGGAAATATCTCTCACACGATTACTGTTGACATATCCATTAAAGAAGGTATTGTGGTAAACATACAACTAGGTGCCAATTGTTCAGTTGAAGAAGTTGAAAATTATATCGCCTTGTTTAAATAATTTCGCAACATCTTCGCCTGAAGCTACAAAGAAATGCCAGGGATCGATCCTTCGATCATTGTGCATGAAATCAAAAATTACCTAGAAGTTAAACCTGTGAGACAAAAACGTCTCCCGGTTCATCCCAAAAAAAACTGCGGCAATCAAGGCAGAAGTCAAAAAATTATTAAAATATGGTTTTATTTATCCCGTCCCTCTGACCGAATGGGTTTCCAACATTGTTCTGGTCACCAAGAAACAAGGGACAATTTGTGTTTGTGTCGATTATTAGGATCTTAATAAGGCTTGTCCAAAGGACAATTACCCTACACCCTTTATCAACCAAATTATCGATAATTGTGCCAAAATCGTCATTTTCTCTTTCATGGATGGATTTTATGGATATAACCAGATTGACATTTTACCATCCGATCAACACAAAATAGCCTTCATCTTCCCATGGGGGACTTTCTCCTATCAAAAATGACCTTTTGGCCTTAAAAATGTCGAAGCCACTTTTCAACGGGCTATGTCGTATGCGTTCCACAACATCAAACAGATCGTTGAACCTTATCTCAATGACTTACTAGCTCACTCGACTCATCGACAAGACCATATTGGTCACGTACGAGCCATCTTTCTTCAATGAAGGTTTTACAACATATGTTTGAACCCTCATAAATGCATTTTCACTATTGAATCAGGGAGACTCCTCGGCTTCATAGTTTTCAAAGATGGGATTAGGGTCAATACCTTAAAAGTCAAAGCCATTCTCGCTTTACCCCCTCCCAACAACCTCACCCAACTACAGAGTTTGCAAGGGAAGAAAAAATTTCTTTGCCATTTTATTTGGAATTACGCTGAAATGACTAAAGGATTCATGAGATTGTTGCAGAAAGATGCCCCTTTCATCTAGGATGCAACTGCTCATCGCTCATTTGATGATCTCAAACACGCTTTAACGAACACACCGCTTTTGAATCCACCCAATTATGGGAAAGATTACATCCTTTATTTGGTTGCCTCGACTTTCACTATTGCTATGTTGTTAGTGCAAGAGGATGATGATGACACCGAACATGTGATCTACTCTTTGAGTAAGAGTCTATCAGGTCCAGAACTCCAATATTCACATGTCGAAAAGTTGGCTTTGGTAATATTTATTTCCATCCAAATATTTCACCACTATATTCTGTTACGCACTACCACGGTCATTGTCGACTTGAACCCCATGTACCACATCTTGAATCGTCAAGTACTTGGGGGCAAATATTTGAAATGGATCGTCATTCTCCAAGAATTTGATCTCAAGTTTGCCAAATCCAAAGCTAAGAAATCGTTAGTTTTTGTGGAATTAATTTGTGATATTCCCCATACCGATGACAATACTGAGCCCAGTTTTTCCCTTCCCGATGAATCCTTGTTCCTAATTAGTACGTCCGCTCCATGGTATGGAGACATTCTTCTCTATCTCCAGACCCAACATTTTCAACCTAGCATTTCACGTGATGAACGACGTTGCATTAGAAACCATTCAAATAGCTATTTTATAATTGGTGACACCTTGTACCGCCGTGGCATTGATACTGTATTACGACGTTTCTTAACCCATGAAGAGGCAGAACAAGTTTTAAATGGATGTCACCTTGGAGCTTGTGGCGGTCATCTTTCTGGAATGGCTACAGCCCAATTTTTTTTACGTGTCAGTTATTTTTGGCCTTCCATATTCAAAGATTACATTGAGTCCATTAAAAAATGCACACAGTCCAAATAGATTCTTAATAAAACAGAAAAGATACAATGGCACACACACACACATTACACTGAGATTTTTACCCTAGAAACCAAGACCAGAAAAACCAACAACCTATTTAGAGTCACACCTCTAATCTTCTATTCATAATATCTTCATTGTTTACAATAAAATACATATATACGATTCTGTGACATACAAACCCCTAATCCATTGACACGAATTAGTCAGCAACCCTAATTCCTTAACCAAAATTAGAAAACCATCGGTGAAAACTAATGACTCCACTAGGGAAGGATCTTTGATTATTCCTTATTTTTGGATTAGTCTTTGAATTTATACCCATGAGACTTGTTATATAGCCTATTATCTTCCTCATCACTCACTAAGAGAGTAGATCTCTCAGATCTGTGAGAATTAGGCCAGATCTGGACCTCTTCTCCAAAATTTTGGAAATGGTCGCAACTGACCAACTCTCACCAATATGACCGATCATGAGTTGCATACTAGTTGGCTTGCGACCACCTGCAGATGGTCATTAGTTGCATACTTGTTGGGTCGTGACCGCCCCTGTAGGTGATTGTTTTAAAAAAAAATGATTTTGCTTGATCAAATATAGACTTTGCTTGGTCTTGTAAGCCTGTTAGGGGTCTGATAGCCTAGATCCACTCTCTGTTTGAGCCTCCTCTTTGTTATTTGTGTTTGAAGTGAATTTGAGGTTTTTGAGTGTTTTGGTTGGGTTTGTTTGTTTGCATGAGCTAGATGACTAATGAGTGTTGATCTAGGCAGTGTTTCCAAGTGATTATCTTAGATCTAGTAGTGTGTCCTTGTTCCTTTTGCATCCAACTTATGTATGTTTAAAGGTGTTCCATTACTAGATCTTTTTTCTAAGTTTTGGCTTTTTCATCCTGTAATACCCCTAAGATGAACCCCAATTGTAAATCTACATATAGTCTCGTGAGCCAAGATATTTTGGGCTAGAGTGTCTTTTTATATATGTTTCAAGGCCAGAGTATCTGTGTGATTAATATGAAGGAGATCCCGGATGCTAAAAGGCCAACGAGCCTATCATTGTAATATGTAATCACACTCGAATATTAATAAAAATACATCATTGTTGCAAACCAACCAAACAAACGAGTATGGGGGGCTAGAATTGCACTAGAGGGAAAGGGGGCTAAGAGTCTAGGAAGAGAGGCTAAGCCAAGAGCGCTAAGAGTCTAGGAAGAGGGGCTAAGCCAAGGGGGCTTAAGTCAAGGAAATATGATATTAATATTTCCTAAAGTCTAAATCATGAGATATCTTATCCTAAGTTCCTAATGTGGGGAACGTATCACCAAGTGGGGCCCATGTACTTCCCATCATGGCAAGTGTCAAGTTGGGAACATGCAAATATATTAGGGGAACTTAGTGTATTTTGGGATCATTCTAATCATTCTCATTTCTCTCATGTTCACTCTACCATCCATCATTCGTACTTGTACTTGGGAACTATAGAGCTTATTGTAACCAGTAAACATGGGTAGTTTAAGCAGAATAAGCAGGTTGTTAGGCTTGTGTGCATTATGAAGAAGCCAGTTGTGAGGCATGTGTGCATTCTATCTGGGTGAGAGAATTGTTGGGAATTTTTTCCCTATGTGTCAGGTTGTAGCTACAAAACTCTAAGACTTCTTATCTGACCTGTTGATGAAGCCCCGAAAGGGAAGTGAGACAAAGGAATCTTGAGCAGAGAAGGGGTACACTTCCTGGGGTGGGACATGATGTGGGGAATGAGAGGTAGTAGGTTGGGAAAGTTTGCTAGACTTGGCACCTTGGCATGAGCATAATTTTGTTGTTTGATAGACCTTAGCCTGGCTTAGAATTCATTTTCCCTAGAGGAGTTTTAGCCCCAGCTCGGGGGTGATCTGTCGCTGAGAGTTTATGAGCAATAGAGTCTATGGATGGGAGGAATGTCTAAGGTCTACACGTAGTTGGTGATTTACATAAGAGATAAGTGTCTTCTCTCTCTTTGTTATAAGTACTCTGCAAATATTTATGTGTTCATGTTATGGGTTTTTTTTGTATAATTATGCATGTATATATTTGTTGTTAGTCTGCATAATTATGATCATTTGCAGGGCATAATCTTAATTAAATGGTATCAGAGTTAATTCTGTTGAATTCACTGGTAATGGGGACATTAAATTGGTATCAGAGAGGAAAATTTTGTGTGGCATGGCCCAACTTGGGGTTGGGGATGCTACACTGTGGTATCAGAGCCACAAGTTCAATGTTGAGCCTACATGGGCCAGATAGCAAAATGTTGGAGATGCAATTTGCAGAAATTTAATTTTCATAGGACGTTTGTGACATGTTTGATGAAATTACTGCAGTAAAATTGGGGAAAAATTCATGGGGAAATTGAGGAAATTTTTCCCAGGGATTAGAAATCCCCAATTTTAGTCGCAGTCCGAGCAAATTCAGGCATGTAGATGGCCAAATTTCATATTTATAGTGTATCCATGGAAGAATTGGTAAGAATCCCCGATTTCTGAGTGGAATTGAAGAGAATTCATGCCCAGAATTATCAACAGACCACGCACAAACATAATTGGTTGTTGCAGAGGTTTATTTAGTGTTTATCAAGACTGTAATTGGCCGAATTTCAGATTTGCAGAGCGCCCAGCCCAAAATCCGTGACATGGTACTACGTCAACAGGACAAAAATCGGTGGGATCCATTTCTGATCGCCCCCTATGTTAACGGGCGACATGCCAGGGGGTGAAATTTTGTCTCGACCATTGATCAACCATTGATCATACGGACCCTCCACCGTCCGATCTAAGTGGCAAGAAATTCCAGAAATTGACGCAGGATGGGGCCCACCCATCCCTGCAACCAATGGAATTATACATGGGAAATTGTGCACTGGGGCTCGAAAGTTAATAAGATATGTGGGTCAAGTGAAGTTATGAAGGAGAAATAAACGAGAAGGTGGCGGAGGCCGATGAGGCAAAGCCAAGTGGGTGAGGAGGCTGATTTTGCGTCACTGCATGGTGCCAGGATGCCACGCCAACATCCTAGTCAAAGGAATTTAATTAAAAATTCTCAAAACTAGAAAAAAAATACGAGGAAAATCAAGTGTTTTCTAGGTCATGTTTTTGCAGGCCATTTTTTAAGGCCTAAACAACATTTTTAGAATTTCAAGTTTGTATGAAAAATGCAACTCGGAGAGAGCTTTCCAGTAAAATAAATTGTTCACCAAATGGAGCTTGTATGAGGGAGTTATAGGCCAAACACTGCAAGGTAAAAATAAGGCTTAGTTGATTTCCATAGGTCATAACTTCCTACTCCAGAATCAGTTTGCGGCACAAGAGTAGTTTATGGAAAGATATTGAGCCATGGAAGACAACTATAGAGTTAGATTTAGAATCTAGGCACTTAAAATTTCATAGGAGAAGGTAGAAGGCACATGTAGCATTCAGGGCTAGAAGAGGTATATTAGCCAAAACTTCAACATATTATAACTAGAATCCTGGAGCTTGGATGAAGATGAAACTTGGACAAGTTGTTAAAAATGGGGTTATGAAAAAACCCAATGGAGATCCTATCAAAATCCCAAAGGAGCAAGTGCAAAGATGCATGAGCTTAGCTAAAAAATGCACATGGTTGAAGGGTGTGTAGAAGGAGTAAATGGGTAATAATTAAATGACTATTCTTTATGCTCAGGACTCAAAATTGAGCAAGAAAGCAGTAATTGGAAAGGTCTTAGATAGAGGCATCCATATACTCACCCAGAAATGTGAATTGAGTTGTAGAATTCACAAGAAAATAGAAAATGTTTTGCAGAGCTAAAGGTAAATAGATCAGAACAATATCAACAAAGAGACCAAAGGCATGGAAAATGCACAAAGGACTTACAACCATGAAGATGAAGTCAAGGGGTTGTGTGTCAGCATGGGTAATGCATGGAAAAAATCTAATGGGGATGGAGAAGACAAGGAGGAGAGCATGAATTTGGTATAAATAATAAAGAGTCTCCAAAGAGATGTGTAGAGTTATAAGGTTGATAATGAAAGGCTCACGAAAGCCAACGACTAACAAGATGGCATCAACATTAGCTTGTTGCAAAGTTTGGATAGAATAGAGAAGAAAGTGGATAAGGGGACAGGTTCGAGAAAGTCAAAGAGCCACATATCTCATGATCAAAGAAGAGAATCTAGAAGTGTTGATAGGCATCACCATCACTCACCAAGGCATTTAGTTAGAAGAGTACATAGTAGCCCAAGCTTATCTCTTATGAGAAAGCATAGGAGGATGTATAGGGTAGATGAACTACAAGGATAAATGAATAAGATCAAGCCTCCTACCTTTGATGGTGAGCACTAGAAAATGAGTATGCAGAGACTTTGTTATTGGGGATGAGGAAGTATTTACAGTTACATAATTATTCCTCACGGGAAGAAGGAAGAATTTCCATTTACCAGCTGAAGGGAAAAGCATCAATGTGGTGGGACCAACTTGTGCAAGTATAATACATTGATGAGAAGAAACTCCCTTGGAAGTAGTTCAAAAATCATTTTCAAAAGAAATTATTTTCCAAGCGGTACTATGATAGGAAGATGAAGGAGTTCTTTGAACTCAAGCTTGGAAGCATGACCACGGATGAGTATGAGAGAATATTTTTAGAACTATTGAAGTATGTTGAATTCATCAAGGATGAACAAGTCAAAATTCAAAGGTTCCCGAGTGGGCTTCCATCAATATTCAGTGACAAGTTACAATATGATGATCCCAAGACATTGGATGAACCAATAAGGACAACCAAGTGCCTCTATGATCAACATAGAGGAAGACCAACTTTCTAAAAGGCTTGGGAAGATAAGAATAAAGATAAGATGGAGCAGACGAAGAAGGGGAACAAGCCACCATTCTTCATAAATAATTCTCAGGGACAACCAACTCCAAATGAGCCCAAAATGATACAAACTTTAGGAAAAATACCAAGGCAACAGTCTATTAAATGTTGGGGTTGTGAGAGAGATCACATGTACTAAAATTGACCTTGGAGAGGTGAAAAAGTGAGAATTTTTCACAATGTACAATAGGTTGATATAGTTGAGGACATGGATAGAAGCATGCCAAAGATCAATGCATCCCTAGACAACAAGCAAGGTGAATTTCAATCTCACATGATTGAAGTGTAATGCAAGATAAATGATCAAGTTATTGCTATTTTAATTGATTCAGGAGCTAGTCATAGTTATATAGATCCTAAGTTGGTGGAAAGATTTCATTTTCCAAGAAGCAAACTTGGGAAATCTTGGTTGGTTCAGCTAGCTACAAGAGCCAAAAGAAGAATTAACGAGTTGCTAAAGGAATGTCCAATGGACATGAATGGACTAAGCACAAAGACAAATTTCAATATCATACCTTTGGGCTCATATGATTGTCTAACTAGTATGGATTGGTTGAATAAGCATCATGTTTTTCTAGATTGTTACAATAAGGCATTTACTTGTATGGATGAGGAAGGGTATTTGAGAACAGTTTAGGGTATTCAAAGGGCAGTAACTATCAGAGAAGTTTTAGCCTTATAGTTGAAGAAAAGCTTCAAAAAAGGATGTCAAATATTTGCAGTACATATGGAAGAGACACCTAAGGATAAAGTGGCAAGCATCGAAGACTATGCAGCCTTGAAAAAGTTTGAGGATGTATTTGGAGAGATATTGAGGTTGCCACTTATTAATTTGATGCCTAGAGTAGCCCCAATGTCCAAGACTCCTTATCATATGAGTACAACAAAGTTGAAGGAATTACAAATGCAACCCTAATATATTTTGAAAAAGGGGTACATATTCCCAAGTGTATCACCTTGGGGTATCCCAGTGTTATTTGTGAAAAATAAGGATGTAACCTTGAGGTTATGTATTGATTTCAAGCATTTGAACAAGATGACGGTGAAGAACAAGTATCCTTTGCCAAGGATAGATGATCTTTTCGATCAGTTGAAAGATGAAAATATATTCTCCAAGATTGACCTCAGGTTAGGCTATCATCGAGTGAGAATTAAAGTAGAAGATATGAACAAGATGGCATTCCGAACAAGGTATGGCCATTATGAGTTTACAGTGGTGCCATTTGGGTTGTCAAATGCACCGGCTCTCTTTATGTGTTTGATGAATGGTATTTTCATAAATTACTTAGATAATTTTTTCATTGTCTTTCTGGATGACATACTTATCTATTCCAAGTTTGAAGAAGAGCATGAGCAACACTTGAGGATGGTTCTACAAGTATTGAGGGAGCATCAACTATATGCCAAGTTGAACAATTGTTCATTTTATCAAAGGCATATACATTACTTGGGCCATATCATTTCAGGGGAAGGGATAGTTGTGGATCTTGAGAAGATAAGAGTCATTAAGGGATGGCCAATGCCAAAGAACGTCTCAGAGGTGAGATCTTTCATGGGACTTATATGTTACTATAGAAGATTTGTTGAAGGTTTTTCAAAGATTGCACACCCAATCACTTCTTTGCAGAAGAAGGTTGTGTGAGCCTTGAATGGACCCTTGAATGTGAAATAAGTTTTCAGTGCTTGAAGAACTTGTTGACAAGTGCACCCATTTTGGCAAGTGTTGATCCAAATGAAGATTTAATTGTGTGCATTGATGCATGCAAGGAAGGGCTCGGTGGATTCCTTTCTCAAAATGGGCATGTGATATGCTACAAGTCAAGAAAGTTAAAAGAGCATGAGAGACACAATGATACTCATGGTTTAGAATTGGCGTCCATAGTGCATGCCTTAAAAATGGGAGGCACTATCTCATGGGAAGAATATTTGAGTTGAGGATAGAAGATAGTGGTCTAAAATATTTGTTTGGACATCCAACTTTGAATGCCAAAAAAACTAGATGGCTTGGAGTTCCTCAATGAGTATGACTTTGATATAAAGCATATAAAGGCAAGGAGAACAAGGTGGATGACGCACTCAGCAGGAGGGTGCATGAGATGCATGCTACAGCCATTAACATGTACAAATATGATTTGAAAGACAAAATTTTAGAAGCTGCAAAATCAGATCAACACTATATGGAAACAAGGAAAAAACTACAACAAGGAAATAATCAGTAGGGAATTCAATATTGTGAGCTAAGGGAGGATGGAATCCTCATGTACAGGGGCAGAGTTTATGTGCCTAATCCTTGGGAGATGAAAAATATGATGCTAAGAGAGATGCATAATGTGCCTTATGTTAGGCACCGAAAGTACCAGAAAACAATTGCAACTATAAAGAGCAAATATTTTTGGCCAGGTACGAAGAAAGAGGCAGTTGATTATATAGCCAGATCTCTAGAATGTCGAAAGGTCAAGGTTGAGAACATACATACAATTGGTTCTCTATAACCACTACCTATTCCATAATGGAAATGGGAAGTGGCGACAATTGATTTCATCGCCAAGTTTCCCATCACAATGAAGCAACATGATTCCATCATGGTGATGGAGGATAAGCTCACTAAAGTTGCTCATTTTGTTCCAGTGAAGCTAACTCACAAGGCAGTTAACGTTGCAGATATTTATATGAGGGAAATTACCAGGCTTCACAGTGTGCCTAAGGAAATTGCTTTTGACAGAGATCCCAAGTTCACATCAAACTTTTGGAAGGGATTATTTAAAGGATTTGAGACAAATATGAATGTTAGCACATCCTATCATCTAGAATTAAATGGGAAAATAGAGAGGGTAAATAAGGTGATTGAAGATATGTTGAGGATGTATGTGATGGATAAACCATCAAAATGGGAGGATTACCTACACTTAGTTGAGTTTGCTTATAATAATGGGTATCATACATCTTTGAAGATGAGGCCATTTGAGGCATTATATGGCAGAAAGTGTAATACGCTAGTGAGCTGGGAAAACCCAGCAGACAAAGCAGTAGTTGGGCCATAATTGCTCTGAGAAATGGAAGAACGGATGGTGAAGATAAAGCAGATTTTAAAAGTTGCTCAAGATAAGCAGAAAACCTATGCAGATAAGAACAAAACTCATAGAGAATTTAAAGTGGGTGACCATGTGTTCTTAAAAGTGAAGGCCAAGAGAAGTTCCCTGAAGTTAGGAAATTGTTCATTACTAGCAACGAGATATTGTGGACCCTTTAAAATCCTGGAGAGGATTGGTCTTGTTGCATACATGCTTGCACTACCTGCATCCATGTTGATTCATAATGTATTCCATTTGTCTTTGCTTAAAAAGTATGCACATGATGTTAATCATGTAATTGATTGGAATGTGATTCAAGTGGAGCAAAAAGGAGACTTCCAAGTTCACTCAGTATGCATATTGGATCAGAAAATCAAGTTACTCTGGAATCAAGCAATAGGGCTGGTAAAAGTCTAGTGGACCTATTACGGTCCCGAAGATGCAACTTGGAAGCATGAAGATGTCATGCGGGAAGAGTACCCACATATTTTTGAAGATTTTGGATTGTACATGTATAATGCACTGAGGACATTGCATAAATAAGGGAGAGCGGAATGTAATACCCCTAGGCCAAACCCCAATTGTAAATGTACATATAGGCTAGTGAGCCATGATATTTTGGGCTAGTGTGCCTTTGTATATATGYTYTGAGGCCATAGTRCATGTGTGATTAATAGGATGGAAAGCTCGGATGCCAAAAGGCCAATGAGCCTATCATTGTAATATGTAATCACACTCGGATATTAATAAAAATACATCACKACTATAGACCAACCAAACAAAAGAGTAYGGGGGGCTAGAACTCCACTAGAGAGAAAGGGGGCTAAGAGTCGAGGAAGAGGGGTTAAGCCAAGGGGGCTTAAGTCAAGGAAATATTATATTAATATTTCCTAAAGTCTAAATCATGAGATATCTTATSCTAAGTTCCTAAAGTGGGGAACATATCCCCAAGTGGGGCGCCATGTACTTCCCATCATGACAAGTGTCAAGTTGGGAACATGCAAAAATATTGGGGGAACTTAGTGTATTTTGGGATCATTCTAATCATTCTCTTGTCATTCTCATTTCTCTCGTGTTCACTCTACCATCCATCGTTTGTACTTGTACTTGGGATCTATAGGGTTGATTGTAACCAGTAAACCTAAGTAGTTTAAGCAAAATAAGCAAGTTGCCATGCCTATGTGCATTCTGAAGAACTGGGTTGTCAGGTATGTGTGCATTCTCTTTGGGTGAGAAAATTGTTGGGAATTGTTTCCATATGTGTCAGGTTGCAGCTATAGAGCTCTGAGACTTCATGTTTGGCCCGTTGTTGAAGCCTCGAAAGGGAAGTAGGATAGTTGAAGGATTGTTGAAGGATTGTTGAGCAGAGAAGGGGTACACTTTCTGGGATGGGACAGGTTGTGGAGAATGAGAGGTTGTATGTTGGGAGAGGTTGCTAGTTTTGGCACCTTTGCCTGAGCATAATTATGTTGTTTGATAGATCTTAACCTGGCTTACGATTCCTTTTCCCTAGTGGAGTTTTAGCCCCAACTCGACCTGTTGCTGAGAGTTTATGAGAAGTAAAGTCTATGGTTGGAAGAAACGTCTGAGGTTTGCATGCAGTTGGTGTTTTACATAAAAGATAAGTGTCTTCTATGTGTTTTTTATAATTACCGTGTGGATATTTGTGTGTTTATGTTATGTGTTTTTCCTATATAATTATGTATGTATATATTTTTTGTTAGTTTTCATAATTATGATCATATGCAGGGCATATTGTTAATTAAATGGTATCAAAGTTAATTATGTTGAATTTATTGGTAATGGGGACATTAAATTGGTATCAGAGAGGAAAAAGTGATGTGGAATGGCCCAACTTTGGGCTGGGGACACTACAAATCCCATAGAGCCATTAGAGTGTGATTTGGTGCATCACTATTAATATCCTACAACACTTTGTTGGTTTGATCTGCATGTTCATTTTCTTAGATTAAAGAAAGTTGCATTTCAAAAAGATAAAAACAAAAAAAAAATTGCTAGGGTAAACCTTTTGAGTGCTTTGAAAATAGATTGCATTGGTGTGTTTGTTTTTTTAAGAATCTTCATTATTTTGTTGGCTTGTCTTGCATGATTGTTGCATGGTTCTCAGGTAGTCTATTTTATTGCAAAACCCGCAAAGAAATATTTCCTTTCATCTCCTTAGCTGGAGGTCATTAAAATTGAAAGTTGCATCTTTTTGCATCCATATTTTCTCTCCTTTGTATTGGATAACGAGTCAAAACATCATTGAAGTTGCATTCATTCCCTTGAGTAATCAACATCTATAAGAAAAAGAATCCTTAATCTAAAAACTATTAGACTACTTTTCTCTATAGGAAACCAACGATAGATTTGGATTTTAGGGCCTTGGTGTAGGATTGCATAGTAAACTCTCCAAGGCCACCTAAACCGCACCTAGAAGTCACTAGCGAGAGTGAAAATCCATTATCACGATGTGTGCATCGGGAAGCTTCTCTAACATAGTCGTAAATCATGAGGTCGCATTAGGGAAAGTAATGTGATATTCCCTCTCTTCTTGTCTTGTTATTTGCTAGATTGCTTCGACTACTACATCTACCGAGGTTTCAAAAGTGTCATGCCTCCCTGAGAGGTAATGCTTCCTTAAGCTTCGGGCTTATTTTCCTTGCCCATATGTGTGGTTGAACCTTTGACTTTTCGCTCAATCACCGATTGTGAGGTAGTAACCATAGTGGTCCTTCCTAGGTATCTATAGAGGTGATTACGGGTGGGAAGTTCCTGCAATAGCTAGGGAAGACATTCAAACTATGTTTCAGTTCCCTCGAATGGTGCCCACCTTAATATAGGGTACTTACATCCGTAAGGGTTGTTATGTGTGTGTTATCATAACTATTCCTCACACCTTCATTGTCCAATATTTTGGGGACTTGACATCCCCCAGAGGGCTAGTTTTTGAAAGGCCCCTTGATTCGTTGGTTTTCCTATTGCTAGCCTAGATACGTTAGGGGTGTGCTCTTTGGTTAATTAGCCTAGATTCATAGGTTAATTGGTTTTTTGGTTATAACACATTTTATTCACTGTGGCTGAACAATTTCTTTGTTGGTCCTGTCGACAATGAGGACTTGATAACAAAGGAACAACCACCTCTTAAGCAGAGAGTAGTAGGTGATAGATATTTTAAAGAGCCTGGCATAAGGTTTAAGAAAAGTGAGCATGTAGAAGTGGAAGTGGTTGACAAAAGTCCTCCACCTCATTTTAACCCTCCTTTGACCAGTCTTAATGACCCCATACTCATCTAGGTTAGGGAACACTTTAGTGAGCCCTTTTCTTTGTTCAGTGATCCTCATGTCATGTGGAACCCAAGTGTTTCTTCCAATGTTGTTGAGCGTTCAAGCCCGTCGACGAGTGTTACAGGAGGCACCCTTGTGATGTCCTTCTTGTTGTCCCTTAGTGCCATTAGACCTATTCCATCTTTGCCCATTTCACTAGTTGTATCCATTTAGGGTATGTCAGTCGTGACTGCTTTTCCTTCCATGATTATCCCTGGCATTAGAATTCCCATCCCATCTATTGTGACGCCCACATCTGGATCTCCATCTAGTGGGGGGGCAAGCCTTTGTTTCAACAACAAAAGTGGAACTCCTTCCACCTCTGACATCCCTATAGGCAGCCCGATAATGTTGAATGTTGGTTTTCCTTTCAATTGGAATATATCTAGTGGGTTTGGGGCTGCTACTAACCAAGCTGGAGGCAACACTGTTTCTAAGGGATTTAATATCCCATGTGGTAGCACACCAATTCCTGGAATATTTAATCCTTCCATGTATACCTTTGTTACTAGGGGCATTATGTCTGGCAACAATTATGGTTTAAGGAGCAGTGCACCTTCCAATGATATTGTTGTTCCTTGGGGCACTCCCCCTGTGGGAAATTATGCTTAGTGGGGTGGTTATCCTTTCATACGCACTTATGGTCCTGGGAGTTATTTCTTAGGGACTAGTTATGATCAGGAAAGTAGTATTCCTTTATGGTCCATGTTGGCTTTTAGGGGCAATCCTTCTGGGGGGCATATATGGTCCTGGAAGCAGTAATATTTCTGGGAGTCCATTTATCCTCGAAGAAAATCCTCCTAGGGGCATGTATAGTCTCAGGATAGTCACCCTCCAGGGAGTGCTTCCATCCATGGGGATACTAACCCTTTTGGAACTCCAAATATCGTTGAAAACACGAATATGGAGGGACCTTAGGATCCATATGGTTCTCAAGATGCTTCATCCTCTACCTAGTATTCATTTTCCAATACATCATTGCCTTTGTTGGTGACATTAGACTTGTCAGATTTGTCGTGTTTGACAAATGACCCCATTCTCCATAGCTCGTTATGGTCAGTGTTGTAATCTTCTAGTTTACACACATTCAGGAAGAGATTACATTAAGGCAAACACATCAACACACACCTATACTCAAGAAGAGAGAGAGATTTGTGGGAAGTTTAACAAACCAAGTTTGTATTCCATCTTCATGAGTGTATATACAATAGAGAGATGGTTGGAGTGGTTGTACCCGCTCCAACTAATCATTTGTTTATGCCTTTATGCCTTTATCCCTTTATTACATATATATTTATTTAATGTCTTATGTCTGATGATATGTGATGACAATTATAAGGGCCTAAGAGGCCTCCCAACATCTCCCCCACACTCAAATCCTTGTTTTTCTTGAGCAAGTGTGCAACAACATCTTGGGTCTCTACTCGTGCAGAAGTATCCTTACTATGCATCAATCATGCATATCAATTTGCATAGGTGACTCAATTGATAGGAAGATACACATATACAAGGTTTATTGTGATTGGTTTCCAATGGATTTGAATGACTACATATCTCATATTTCAACACCTCGATCTCCATGCTTTATGTTGTGTCAATTTGTTGATGGGCACCTTTGGATGCCTCTATCAACTGCAAACTTATACTCCTTTCAGGAACCATCGATGACACCTTTATTGCCAAGCTCCAGTGATCTACCGCTCTTAGGGGCTCTTTTTATGGAATCGACGAGGGTTTGTGGCATTAGCTAATCCTACCATTTGTCTGCTTTTGTTGTCACAACCCAAGAGACAATCAGTTCAATCATTCTTCTGTCATCATCTTTCCTTTTAATTTCTTTGTGTTTGTATGTCATCTGATGTCTCTTTCTTGAATTCCTTTAACTGTCGTGATCAATGCTCATCATCAATACTCTCTGCAAGTGCTCAAATCATCAACTACAAAATGCTCAATCAGTGCTCACTCTGCTCTATTGCTCATCAAACTTATTTCCCTATTGTTACTATATGTCATGGCCATGCTTTTTTATGCTTTCAAGCTTTGGCAGTGTATGGAGTATGAATGTTAAATTACATGAAGGATGACTGACTATGACTCAAGTCTAAGATTTTGCGCATGCGACTTGACTAAGACATGACTCAATTAACTTTATTATGATTCTCTAACTGTTAGTATGGCTCAATTATACAAAGACACTTTTATTCTGGTATCAGACTTTTACAAATGTTGTCGACTGGGTATCGACTAATATCAATAAGAAACCAATCTCGTCGACTAAAGACCGACTTACATTACATAGGTGAATGGGGTCGCCTGCCTTTAAAGGCGCATGCTTAACCCCCTCCTATTATGTTTGACTCAATTATACACTTAACTCAATCGAATGATGTACCATCGATTCACTCAACGACATATTTATTTTTATTTTTCAACTTTGACTAAACTCAACTTAAGAATATCTTCATGTAATGCCTTTACATATATTTTGACTCCATATAACTAATAGTTAGTATCAAACTTTAATCTTTTATTAAAAAAAAAGGTACTCGGTGCCTAGACCCATTACAACACAAAAAAAATTCTTTCTATAACAAATTTATTAGTAATTAAGACCTTGAACTTCTCTTTATTAGTGGTCGAATAATATTTTTGAACAACAAATAAGGAATAGAAACAACGCCTTCTTGTTTTAGCCTATTCGACTATTTTTCTGTGTATCAACACGCATTGATTCATCGTGCAGTTTTGGTGGATTCCACTAATTGAATGGTTCGCAAATTCTTTCACGCTATACACCAATCAATTATTCTACCACGAGTTGAATTGTTAATTCAGTTCCAGCAAATTTGTAATTATGTTGAAAGGCGTACACTTATTGATAATGGGCACATTTAATATGTTTTTAGTATTTAATCAGTTTTGTATGGACAAGATTAAATATTGTTGGAATATTCTTAGTCGTCCCAATAAATCAATGGTTGTGATTTCAACCACTAACCTCCTCACTATTATAAAGACATCCGTTTACATGTTTATTTTTTTACTTTTACTTAATTATATTTAAAATTTACTACCCAGAACTCAGTTATTTCGATGCTCACTAGGCACGAATGACTTGTGGCTGTGCTAGTTATGCCAATATTGCCTAAAAATCTCCAAGTTGATTATATCAATGTCTCCACGCCATTTTATGGTAGAATAGCTGTGTAGAATCAGGACTAAAAACCATACTATGAGCAGGTAACAAATTGTGTGGTAAATGATTCCTTGACTCATATATCGCCTACAAATAATACGTTGAGAAGCTTTGCATCTTCTTCTGGCCAATAGCTTTGATGGGCTTTTGATCACAAGATGCCTTTCCCTTTTTTCTGGAAACTCAAATTTCTCGGCGTAGTCCCCAGTCGATCGATCAAGTCAACTAGATATTCTCATCGTAATATTCTCCACTGGATGGTCGCCATTAGAGAGGAATAGATCTAACATTCTTGCCATAACAAAAAAATCTCACGAACCATCCTTTATCCTTGTGCGATGTGCTTCTAAACTAATTCAGAACCCGAAACCCTCGAAAAAAAAGGAAAAGCAGTTTGTCTGGCGAGCAGTGTCTTACCAGTGCTCGAACATAGGACATTGCCATTCCATACTATCGCCTAGATCAAATGGAAACCTGGTATCAACAACCCGAGATCACTCTATCAACATTCAAGCTCCAACACATCCACATGTTTGGCGAAATATATGCATCACGCACCATCCAATCCAATTTTACAAGGGGATTATGTTGATCCACTTCAGAGATGATTTTAAGTATGGAAATTTGTTTTAAAATATGGAAATCTTGGTGAATCTTACTAATTCTTCATATGCCAACTATAAAATGTTTGGTGATATTTTTGTAAAAATATTTAAATTTCTAAGAATTTTATATACTTTGTATAAAATTTTGGTTGTAAAATAATTTTATCCTATATAATTTAGGCGAATCATTTTTAGAATAACCAACATGTTTTTGGGAAAAACCATGAAAAATTAACCCAACTAAATTTAACCTCTAAAATCATCCCTGAAATTTCTATTTCATTAGCAAAATCAAATACCCTCATGGCTAACTGGTAAGTCAACTTCTTCACCGTTATGGACTCCACACTGAACCTTTCTTTGTTTTCCACGGGCATAGTAAGTCTATGCAAACAATCAAACAACTTTCTTCTTTTGTTGACCACTCGTTCTCTTCCTTGCATGGTGGCCATATATAAAGTCGGGTCTATTTTTTTTTCATTGTTTTTTCACGGATCAGTTCACAATCGAGAGAACAGATGAGATGATCACATTTCTGAACAGAAGGCAGTTAGCGATCATTAATTTGGCTCACTTTTTTGTATTCAACGTTATTATCTGTTAATTGGGTTTAGTTTGGATGGTTTGTGAAGAATAATTTTGTTTTCTCACGGATCAGTTTATAATGAAGAGAACATATGAGATTATCACATTTTTTAATAAAAGGCAGCTAGCTATCATTAATCCGTGAGAACGTTACATTCCCTCTCCCCTACAATTGTGCATTGTCCTTGGTGCACATCATTATGTTGAAATACATATACAAATTTACATCACAATACTCAAAAAAATAAAATTCTGCAATTTCACAATTCCAGCAATAGTTCCAACCATAATATTTTGTTCCTCTCAAACTGCTAACCTAAGGAATGTTCCCCCTTCATTGTTCTTAGTCCATCGGGCTATACCATTCTTTTTTCAGAGTTCCCAGTGTAGGTTCTCTTTGAAAACTCCAAGACATGGTTACAAAACTCTATCTGCCCAAAATGGAGTCTTGCATTCTTATATTATGATTTCTTCAAAATTGACAATAAATTGCGAGTATTCCTCCCTCGTGATTTCCTCATGCTCCCATGTAGCGTCTTCAAGACTGTAGCAAATCCAATTGACCTTTAATAGGCCTATATATTTTTTCCTCAACACTTTGACCTTTCGGTCTAGGATGTGCACTTGTTCGACCCAGAAATATTCTTTGTGTTCCACCTGGATCACAATCCAATCAATTATGTGGTCAGGGCCAGGCACATATTTCTATAATAAGGACACATGAAATACATTATGCACTCTCATGGAAGCAGGTGAAGGTAGCATTTATGTACCTGGCCCTGTCTCCTCTAAGATTTCAAAAGGCCCACAGTATCTTACTGCCAACTTTGGGTAGCAACCAAATTTCCACGAACTTCTTTTCACTTTCACTTTTAAAAATACATGTTCACCCACTTTAAAATCTTTGAAAACTTTATTCTTGTCTACATAACTCTTCTACCTATCTTGGGAAACCTTTAAATTCTTCTTGATCCTTGTCATCTACTCTTCCATTTTCTTGAACAAATATGGCCCAATAACAACTATGTTTGTTGGGTTGCCCAATAATATCTATGTTTCTTGAGTTATCCAAGTTCACTAGTGTGTTACACTTCTTGCCATACAATGCTTCAAATGAACTCATTTTTAATGAGGCTTGATAACCATTATCGTAAGAGAATTCAAATAAATGAATATAGTCCTCCCACTTGGATGGTTGGTCCATCACATACATTATAAGCATGTCCCCAATTATTCAGTTAGTCCTCTTTGTTTTCCCATCTGAATCTGGGTGATATGTTGTATTGAGATTTAAATTTGTCCCAAATCCTTTAAACAAACCTTTCCAGAAATTGGATGTGAATTTTGGATCTATGTTTGAATCTATTGCCTTGGGCACTCCATGTAGCTTGACAACTTCTTTCATGTAGATCTCTTTGATGTGGCCTTGTGAGTAGTCTTCATTGGGATGAAATGTGCAGACTTAGTCAATTTATCCACCACTACCATGATGGAATCATGTTGCTTCATTGTTCTGGGCAGCTTAGTAATAAAATCAATTGTAACAACTTCCCACTTCCATAGAATGGGCAATCGTTGTAACAACCCAACTGGATGTCTATGCTCAACCTTTACTTTCTGACATTCTAGGCATATGACTATGTAATCAACCACTTCTTTCTTCATTATTGGCCAAAAGTATTGTTTTCTTACAACTACAATTGATTTATGATATCCTAGGTGCCCAACATATGAGACATTGTGCATTTCTCTCAGCACTATATTTTTCAACTCTCTGGAATTTGACACATATACTTTTCCTCTATACATGAAGATTCCATCCTCTTGCAACTCATGATATTTGAATTTTCGTTGTAAAATGCCTTGCTATAATGTTTCTTTTATTTGCAAATAGTGTGGATATGAATTTGCAGACTCTAAAATTTTGTCTTTCAAATCAGTCCTATACATGTTAATGGTTGTGCAATGCATCTCATTCGTTCATCTCATGATTTCATCAGCCACTTGGCTCTCCTTGCCTTTGATGTTGATCCAGGTGGATATTGGTGCCCACCCACCTATTCCAACTGGCTTCTCTTGTCTGTTTTTTAGTTTAGCACATTCTTATGTACTTCTTTGTAATTGTGGGTTCTACACTTCTAGGGTTCTCTGAAGCCCTACACATATTCCAAGTGGACATTGGTGGCCTCTCACCTAATCCAACTAGCTTTTTTGTATGTTTTCATGTCAACACATATTGTTGTACTTCCAAGGCCGTTTTGGAGCCCTAAACAGTTTTTTTTGGCTCGCCATAGTCAAACTGAAGATAAAGGCAAAGTTTGATGGCATAATGTGTAGTTCTTTGAAATACCTTTCCAACGGGTTATCACACCCCTGAAATAGAGGTCGTGTGCAAAAGTTACGACCCCGAGAAGTTGAGGTACCAACTTACCCATAGGGCCCACATGACTTTTGGCATTTCACCTCCTGGGGTTAGGTTTTTGGATGTCTAGGGTTTTGGAATTCGTGAGTAATATCAAATAGGCCTCTAGAGCCTCATTGTAAGCATTTTGGTCAGACGGATGCGCGTAGCAGCCACATATCTTCTCAGAGATAGCTACCATCATTCGAGCAAGTGTTTTAGTTCTGCAGTTTTACAGTTTCAGCCTATTTCATTTATTCAATAGAAGATATTGTTCACTGGATATCTGTGTTGTTCTTCATATCTATGTGTTTATTGTATTCAGTTTGTTAATCAGTTCTTTCCGCTCCTAAATCTGGATCAATGGTATTAGAGCGGTCTGCTCTTCATTTTTTTTCTCCATGCATGTCCCCGACAAGATCTGGGTACAAGAAGTTGGGACTCGAACCAATCGAGTCGTTGCAAGATCGGCCATGTTGAGCCCGACAACAACCCATGGGGGACGAAAAGAAAGATGATGGAGTAGGAGATCCTATTAAAATGTTCCTTGAGGAAGCCCTCGC
>JZKD02S0779020.1:93396-139268 GCA_000966675.3 Picea glauca | reverse complement strand
CCTTAAACAAAATTACAGTCTAAAATCGTTACCCAATTCCCAGGATTGATGACCTTCTTGACCAACTCAAGGGGGCAAAGTTCTTTTGCAAGATTGACCTAAAGTCTAGCTACCACCAGGTTCCCATCGAACCAACTGATGTATAAAAGACAACCTTCAAATCTAAAGAAGGTCTCTTTGAATGGTTGGTCATGCCCTTTGGATTAACAAATGCACCAGCCACTTTCATGAGGTTGATGGTTGATGTATTGAGACCCTTCACCAACTCTTTTGTGGCGGTATATTTGGATGACATCCTCATCTTCAACGGAACTTGGGAGGAGCACATGCGGCATATTCAACAGGTTTTGAGCACTCTACGGGCCTGTGGCAACACAAGCTATATGTCAACTTGGAAAAATTCTCTTTGGGCATGAACAAGGTCCAATACTTGGGCTACATTGTTGATGAGAACGAGGTACATGTTCATCCAGCTAAGATCCAAGTCATCTGTGACTGGCCAGCCCTGACCACACTAACCGACCTTCGGAGCTTCTTGGGACTGGCCAACTTTTACCATATTGCATGGGCCCTCATCCAGGTGACCAAGGGCAGTCGCAGGGCAAAGTTCATGTGGGGGAAGGAACAACAACGAGCATTCGATGATCTGAAGCATCGCTTGTGCTCAACTCCAGTACTCTCTTTGCTTTCTCTACAACAACTGTTCGAGATGAGACCGATGCATCTGACTATGTTGTAGGCGCAGTTATCACTCAGCACGATCATCTGGTGGCATAACATAGTGAGACACTCTCAGATACTATCCGAAAATACCCCACCTATGAAAATAAAATGTATTCCATTGTACAAGCCTATCGTCAATGGAAGCATTACATTCTGGGAAAGGAGACGATCATCCACACTGATCACAAGCCTCTGCAGTTCATACAAACATGGGGCCAATTACAGAACGACTGCCATCAGAAGTGGTCCACCTACCTGCAGTAGTTCCATATCAACATCAACTATAAGAAAGGGATATCAAATCATGTCGTTGACTGCCTCAGTCGACCTCTTGTGGCTGCACTCGCCACTGTGCTCCATTCCTGTGGACATGAGGCATTTGAGTGGCCCCAACTTTATCAACAAGATCCAGACTTCGCCACCACCTATCATCTCTTGGGTACAGGGGTGACTGTCACCGATTTTCACATTCAGGACACACTATTATGCCACCTGGGCCATCTCTGTGTTCCTATAAGCGAGCATGCAAAGATGAATCGGGAAGACCACTATAGTCGGATGGCGGGACATTTTGGCGTGGAGAAAACTATGGTCATTCTTCAGAAACATATTTATTGGTCAAAACTTCGACGAGACGTTAACAAGTATATCATATATTGCATTGTATGTGCCATTTCAAATCCATCCATCAAGAAGCAAGGCTTATACACCCCTATTCCTTCTCTCGAGAAGCCTCGGGAATCAATCTCAATGGATTACATGTCTAGCCTTTCATCCACCAAGCAAGGCAATGACTACGTATTTGTGGTCGTTGATCGGTTTTCAAAGATGGCCATCATCACATCCTGCAAGAAGAATATCACAGTGGTAAATACTGCCAAGCTCTTCTTCGAACAAGTGTGGGTCTATTTTGGGATACCACAGACCATCATTTCCAACCAAGACAACAGGTTCCTCGACACCTTTTGGTCGAGTCACTGGTCACTGTTGGACACCAAGCTCACTAAATCCACTTCTTTCCACCCCCAAATAGATGGCCAAATAGAGGTTGTCAAACAGATGATTGTGCACATCCTGTGAATGCACAACTCTAAGCATCCACATACATGGCATGAAATTCTCCCATATGTTCAACACCGTTACAACAGGGATCTCCATAGCTCCACTGACCATAGCCCATTTCAAGTGGGACTGGGATTCCAACCCTTGGGTCCCATTGATGTTGCAATACCTCTTGCCACCACACAGAAAACTCTTTCCATGTTCAGTCTAAGATCAACAAATCCACCAAATTCATTGAGCGGATTCAACACATCTGCCAACAGGTCCAGGAGATTTTGCAAAAATCCAATTCTAAGTACAAGCAACGCCATGATCAACACAGGGTACTACAATAGTTTTGGGTTGGAAACAAAGTCTAGTTACATTTGCAGAAGGAGCATCTCACGGGGCCCCATCGAAAGTTCTGCCCACTTCACTATGGGCCTTACACTATCACCAAGGCTGTGGGTAGTAATTTTTTTTAGCTCAACACTCCACCTGTCCTTGGCCTTCACCTAGTGTTCAATGTGGACCTCCTTCGGCCATATTTTTCACTGTTATTGGACACCTAAGAGATCGCAGAACAACTGACACCAATAAAGCTCAACCCTAACTGCATGGAACAAGCATCCATTGATCAGATAGTGGACACACAGGTCAAGGGCACTCATCGGCAGAGGATCTAACTTTATCGGGTTGTCAAGGCAGGGAACCTCCTACACCAAGGCAAGTGGCTTACTTGGGGCCAAATCCAGCAGAAGTTTCCTCACCTGATGGGGGAACTCAACGCTGTTACACATCAAAATTACTCATTGCGATGATGGCCTAGTGTCGTCATTACCAAATGTCGCACGTGTCGCATTTCGCCCACAAGTGTCGCAAACATCATACTGTCGTCTTACCTATGTTGTGTCTCAGACGACATTATCAAGAACACTTACAAGACACCTCAAAAGACTGGTTTTGAAGATGAGAAGTCATTTGACAAAGAGTACAAGTCTTTTGCCACTGAGAAAACCACTAAAAAATCAATTTTGGAAGGCATCGCTCCCCTATACATTGTCAGGGACTGCCAACAATCTGTGACCTCTTTTGGGGGAGCATTCCAACACTTTGTGCCCCATTCTAAAGGAGCGCTGGCCTTTTTTGAGTGAATCTTTGGATTGTTGAGAGAAATCAGGGAAGAATCCCTTCATATCTGGAGTTGGTTAGATTCAGATATGAGGTCAAGGCTTGATCTTAGGGAAAATCCACAACTAAAGGAAAAGAATCCTCAACTTATCCCAAGAATCTCTTAAGTGGTTAGGCCTCTCCAATCCTATATAAGGAGGCCTCTTCATGGTGAAAGGGGAGACATTGTGAAGCATCAAACTTATGATCTCATAAGGGAGATATCATTGAAGTATCAGCATTCTGTGTGTCAATTATTTGAGCAAGGGTCTGGACAAAGAGAGCTTGGTGAAGTTGTTGCACCTACATGCATGGTTGTAAGCATTTCACTTTGTTTTCATTAATATAAATCTATGCTTGGATTGTTTCCTTTAAAGTTTGTGTATGTTTCATGAACTTATTTCTTTTATAGATCCATTATGAAGCTAATCATGGTAGAGTAGGAAGTATGTTTCATTGTTGTTACTCATTGTATTGCAGGACCTTCTGAAGAACTTGGAGAACAAGATCAGCCTGGATCAAGCAAGGACAAACGTCAGTAAAAAAGTATTTACTCTTATTCCTTCTTCTTCTTCCTTGGATAGTTTAGCTTCATCAAAAGGAAATTTGGTGTCCACAATAGCACTTTTCTATCTTGGTCATAGGGGTCTAGTATCCAAGAGAAAATCCACTTGTCCGTAGGGGGATTATCCTGTAACAGAAATTGGTGACTCCACTGGGGAGGAACACTTACAAGACACCTCAAAAGATTGGTTTTAAAGAGGAGAAGTCTTTTGCCACAGAGAAAACCACTAAAAAATCAATTTTGGAAGGCAGCACTCCCTTATACAATGTCAGGGAGTGCCAATGCTTTGTGACCTCTTTTGGGGGAGCGTTCCAACGCTCTATGCCCCATTCTGAGGGAGCGCTGGACTTTTTTGAGCGAATCTTTGGATTGTTGAGAGAAAGGAGTGAGGAAACTCAAAGGATTGGTTTAGTGCAGAGGTTCAGCGGAGGAGAAGTCATGCCTGCCTAGTGCAGAGGTTCAGCGGAGGAGAAGTCATACCTTGAAAGTCTTTGTCACTCAAGTGTAGGTATGTCTGCCTTGGGTTTGAAACATGTCATTATATTTGTTTGATGGTTGTGTGCAACTTCTATCAGGTTCTCTGAGTCTGTACCCTTGATTGAAAAAGTCTACAAAGTACTTCAGTCGCCAGTTCTCATCTTCTAACATCACACTTTGGGGGGCAATATGTTACACATAAAAATTACTCATTGCGATGATGGCCTAGTGTCGTCATTACCAAATCTCGCAAGTGTCGCATTTCGCCCACAAGTGTCACAAACATCATATTGTCGTCTTGCCTATGTTGTGTCTCGGACGACATTATCAAGAACACTTACAAGACACCTCAAAAGAGTGGTTTTGAAGAGGAGAAGTCATTTGACAAAGAGTACAAGTCTTTTTCCACTGAGAAAACCACTAAAAAAACAATTTTGGAAGGCAGCGCTCCCCTATACACTGTTAGGGAGTGCCAACGCTCTGTGACCTCTTTTGGGGGAGCGTTCCAACACTCTGTGACCTCTTTTGGGGGAGCGTTCCAACGCTCTATGACCCATTTTGAGGGAGCGCTGGCCCTTTTTGAGTGAATCTTTGGATTGTTGAGAGAAAGGAGTAAGGAAACTCAAAGGATTGGTTTAGTGCAGAGGTTCAGCGGAAAAATGCGTGCAAAGATAAAATGTCATGTTCAAGGGAGACAGTAAGAGTTACTAGTAATGTCTCCAGCCTTTGATGATCATTCTGGAGTTAAGCCACTAGCTTTTCAAGCTGGGGGCATATCGAGCATGGTCTTAGTTCCTTCTCACGCTCGAAAAAACATGAGAACACAACCGAGTAAACTTTTATCACTTTTTCGGGCTCGCATGGATATACGAAAAAGGAACCCCTTGGAGTCTCCTTTAAGCTCTTTTCAGACTCTCTAAACATGAAAAGATTTTCGAGTGATCTTGCTTCCTTTCACACTCGTTAAAAGGTTTGAAAGGGCATCTTTCTAGTGGTAGTTTATCTCTTTTTCAGCCTCATGAGACTAACATTACGAAAAATGACAACACTGGAGTCGTCTTTAAGTTCTTTTTAGAATCTCTAAACATGAAAAATCATCGAGTTTACCTTCTCTGGACTCGTTAAAAAAATCATACATTGAAGGCCCCATACGAGACCAAACCCTTACTTCTTCCAGTTCGTTAAACAAAGGAAGAGGGACTTACCGAAGGTGAGTTATATCAAGCATGTGTTACCCTCCTCGAGCTCGTTAAATTAAAAAGAGGTACTTGTCTATCTGGATGGGGAAAAAATTGAAGGAAGCAAGACAAGAAGTTTTTGAGAACATTACTAGTAACTCTTATAGTCACCCTTTAATACGATATTTTATCTTTGCACGCATTTTTCCGTTGAACCTCTGCACTAAACCAATCCTTTGAGTTTCCTTAGTCCTTTGGGTCACCCGATGAAAGTAACTGTGTCCACTACATCATCATGTTTTGGTCCATGTCATGTTTCTTGTGTTGTGCCTCAATTTTCAAGGGAAGTATCTACCTCGAGAGTCAACCATAGCAAATTCATGCTTCAATACCCATGTCAGTCTATGTTCATTCAATCCAACAATTACATCTCTATGTCAGTTTCGTGTCGTTGATGGGGGATACACCAAGGCCCTCCTTCGACGAGTCTATTCTTGTCGACTTCAGCACATTATTCAGGAGCTAGACTTAGAGACCAGTTAGTACCTTGGGACCCAAATGCCTCAATGGCAGGCCTCCTCACATCCGACAGTGGGTTTACATCATTAACCTCTGATCCGATGATTCCACGGATGTTCAAATTAAACTCATCCATTCACATTTGTTGGAATGTACTAGAGTACCTTGGGAATCATTGACATCAATGGTGATTTCCCTCGCGCTTGTTAACGGTTTACCTCATTGACCGACAATCAAGTGGTTTCTGCCATGTTCGACATCAAGACATCTATTCAGATTGTTAGATTCGTACTACATCGGGATCGGTAAAGAAGACCCTGGGTTGTGTCATCACTCTTATCTGTACTTTTCCCAGGTTGCGACGAAGTTTCTTTTGAACATTGACACATATATTGTTACATAGATCCACTTTGTATTGGTCGTGGCTATGTCTTGTCGTCTCGTAGATCCACTGTGTATTCTTCATGGCTACGATCGGTTCAGGTCATAGGAGTATAGATCCACATTGTATCTTCAGTGGCTACACCTTTTTGTCAATATAATTATGGATCCGCAGTGTATTTTACGGTGGCCATACCTTGAAAGTCTTTATCACTCAAGCGTAGGTATGCCTGCCTTGGGTTTGAAACATGTCATTATATTTGTTTGATGGTTGTGTGCAGCTTCTATCAAGTTCTCCGAGTCCGTACCCTTGCTTGAAAAAATCTACAAAGTACTTCAGTCATCAGTTCTCATCTTCTAACTTCACACTTTGGGGGGCAATCTGTTACACATAAAAATTACTCATTGCGATGATGGCCTAGTGTCGTCATTACCAAATGTCCAAGTGTCGCATTTCGCCCACATGTGTCACAAACATCATATTGTTGTCTTCCCTATGTTGTGTCTCGGATGACATTATCAAGAACACTTACAAGACACCTCAAAAGATTGGTTTTGAAGAGGAGAAGTCATTTGACAAAGAGTACAAGTCTTTTTCCACTGAGAAAACCACTAAAAAATCAATTTTGGAAGGTAGCGCTCCCCTATACACTGTCAAGGAGTGCCAATGCTCTGTGACCTCTTTTTGGGGAGCGTTCCAATGCTCTGTGCCCCATTCTGAGGGAGCGTTGGCCTTTTTTGAGTGAATCTTCGGATTGTTGAGAGAAATCAAGGAAGAATCCTTTCATATCTGGAGTTGGTTGGATTCAGATATGAGGTCAAGGCTCGATCTCAGGGAAGATCCAAAACTAAAGGAGAATAATCCTCAACTTATCCCAAGAATATCTTAAGTGGTTAGGCCTCTCCAAGCCTATATAAGGAGGCCTCTTCATGGTGAAAGGGGAGACATTGTGAAGCATCAAACTTATGATCTCATAAGGGAGATATCATTGAAGCATCAACATTCTGTGTGTGGATTATTTGAGCAAGGGTCTAGATAAAAAGAGCTTGGTGAAGTTGTTGCACCTACATCCATGGTTGTAAGCATTTCACTTTGTTTTCGTTAATATAAATCTATGTTTGGCTTGTTTCCTTTAAATTTTGTGTACGTTTCATGAACTTTTTTCTTTTATAGATCCATTATGAAGCTAATCATGGTAGAGTAGGAAGTATGTTTCATTGTTGTTGCTCATTGTATTGCAAGACCTTCTGAAGAAATTGGAGATCAAGATCAGCGTGGATCAAGCAAGGACAAACGTCGATAAAAAGTTATTTACTCTTCTTCCTTGGATAGTTTAGCTTCATGAAAAGGAAAGTCAATGTCCACAATAGCACTTTTTTGTCTTGGTCATAGCGGTCTAGTATCCAAGAGGAAATCCACTTGTCCGCGGGGGGATTATCCTGTAATAGAAAATGGTGACTCCACTCGAGAGGAACTTTGATTTTTGATTCCTTTCCTAGGTCTTGTTTTGTCCTTTTCTCATTTTTTGACCTTCTTCATACTGTGTTTCTGATCCTTAGATGTGTTGTTGGCTCTTGGATTCATCTTACACACTGAATATTTTCATTTTTCCTGAGTTTTTTTTTATTTTTATTTTGGGCAAGATTTTGAGTTCTGAGAGGCCAACGCTCCCCTGCCTTTACCACCAGGGTGTTGGAACTCCTTTGCAGGCTCCCATAGAGTGTTGCAATGCTCTGGTACCCTTGACACTAGAGCGCTACCCCTTTTTCTACAAAAATCTTCTCGGGAGTAGTTTTTCTCAGTCTTCTTTTTGTTGATTCATCTGCTTAGGGTTTATGCTATCTTAGTGTGTCCTTGTTTAGCCTCCAATTATTTGATATCTAAGGATTAATGATGTTTTGTTTGGCTTTTTGACATTTATTTTCCTTTCTTTGAGTCACTCTTCTTCCCTGAGATTTGGAGTCAATCTATTGCTTTCTCACTTATCTGATTGACTGAAAGTTGTTGTAAGGAAATTCAAAGATCTTTTCACCATTTCATTTTGATCTTTGAGGTCTTTTCTCCAAGGATTTCCTCCTGTCTGGATTTGGTTTTCTTTTGTCTTGTTTGATCACAACGAGGGTGTGTTTTTGTTTATGTGAAGTTTGCTTCCGAGTTGCTTAAATCTCATAGATTTTGAAGTTTGATTAACATAGGAAGCTTTACATCAAACTGATTATCAATCATGTATAAACGTTTTAGCATTGTATTGGATTTTTTATTGAGAACTATTGCATGAGGTCATTGCATATTAGTATTTGAAAGTGAAAGGAAAATCCTTCCCCTTCCCTTAAATAGACATTCATTGAAAGAAAAGATTGCTTATCATTTCTTACGCATGTTTTGGGAATTGAGTCATGATATCATCAGTTTTCACTCTCATACACCTCTAAGTAAACAACAGCCTTAAAATCAAGCGCTTAACTAAAATTCATCAGACATTTTTACATTTTATGTTAGCAAACCTACATTAGCTTAAGGTGTAAGGCTTTGGAATAGGTTGAAAGGATAAATTTCCAAAGCTATCGAGCAAACATTAGCATCTTGGGATAGGGAGAGCAAATACAATTGTCGTATAGGCTTTATGGGATCCCCCTCTCACACAGGGGTTACGCACAAGGTCGCGTTCGGGAGAGTTATGGAGATTATCCCTCCATGGTTCAACCGTTCGTAGTAGTCAGATTGTGTATTGGGGGTTCTTCTTGAGGTTCAATTGTCTTCATTTGGTCTCGGTGCTTCGTGAATTTTGAATCTGTTTGGGATCCTCTAGATTTCTACCGGTCTGTTTGTCCTCACTTCTCTCGAAGGATTTCGGACTTGTTATCCTGCCAATACGTTCGGACTGGGTTGTCGACTGTACCCACTCAGGGGCTGACTGTGAGTTGGTGACCTTAGTAGCCATAATCTTTAGGGTCTTACACGAGGTGACGGTGAAGGGAAGTCTCACTGTACCTGAAACAGATGTTGGTCAAACTCACTCGGGCTCCTTGGAAGGTAAATCCACATTTATTGCGTGGAAGCTTGCACCAAGGTGTAAGTCCGTTAAGCAAGTTGCCAACGTAATTGATACACCTGCTCTATCCCCGCCCTTTCCTATATTGATCTCACGATGTTGGATTTCATCACCAAATAGTGGTTTCATTGTGGGAAGTTTTGTTTGATTGTTTTCTTTTAGATTCATAGTGTGTGTTGTTTATTTTACTTAGTGGAACTTAGGTCGAGTCAGTGTTAATGGCATCAACTCCTGGGAGTACCAATGGAGGAACCCCTTGTCCCGGGGAACCTTTCACCTTTCCTTATTTTCGAAACTTTGGTCCTTCGTACATTGCCACACTGAGTCTTCCGGGACTCACCATCGAATTATCGGTTTGGTTATTCCCCACTCCGGTGATCTTGAATCCTCCCAGTTATTCAACTGCACCTAATACTTCAGATGTCAATACACCACCCACACATCAATGTCGTGTCGACTTTTCACCTTCTTCACCCATTAAGTCTCCTTCCTTTTCTCCTTCTTCGCCTAGTGAAATCTCTAAAGCAAGTAGCCAAGCTGATCAGAAGAAGAAGAAACGGAAAGAGAAGAAGAAGAAGAAGAGCTCGAAAAGGACCGAGTCTCCAACCATATAAGATATTGGATCTAAGCAACCAGCTATTGTTAATAGTACCGGGAGTGTTGATGAGGTCAACAAGATTAAAATGAAGAATCTAAAACCCAAATTCCCTTGTAGTCTTTGTAAGGGTGACCATTTTCTAAGGGATTTCCCTAGTATTCCCAAGGTCTTAGAAATGTGGTCCTCCACGTCATCGGCCCCTTCTAGACATGTTGGTGACGCCCCGTCAACTAGTGATGTTAAGGTTGGTAAGAAGAAGACAATTGTCAAATCTCCTTGTATGATATGTGAAGGTGATCATTATTCTCACCTTTGTCCTTGTATGGATGAGGCTTCTTCTCTTTTGAAAAAGATTCAACTTCCAATCGATTATCGTAAGATTTCTCCCAACCCATCATTAGTTGATGGATTGGTCAATCTAGTTCCATCCCCAGTCAATCTGGTTGATCAAGTGGTCAATCTAGTTTCATCCTCGGTTGAACCACTAACCCAAACGGTTGATCTGTTTCCACCTATCGACCCCATTCTCCCCTTAGAGAATGAAACCCAAGTGGTCGATTTGATGTCGTTATTGATTGATCCCACTACTGCATTGAGGAGTGCCAAAGTGGTTGCTCTGGTTACTTCATTGGTCAATCCCACTCCTCCTCTGACGAGTGCCAAAGTGGTCGATCTGGTTCCGCCATCGATCAATCCCACTCCTCCATTGAGGAGTGCCAAAGTGGTTTCTCCGGTTCTGCCATCGGTTGATCCCACTCTTCCTCCGAAGAGTGTCAAAGTGATTGATCCAGTTCCTTCCTCGGTCAGTCCCACCCTTCATCCAAATAGTGCCAAAGTGGTTGTTCTGGTTACTTCATCAATCAATCCCAATCTTCCTTTGAAGAGTGTCAACGTGGTCAATCTGATCCCATCATCGATCGACCCTAGTCTCCCTCTAGAGAGTAAACCTGATTATGCCCATGTCTTTCTCATTGATACATAATCTACCATGTTGGGGGGCATTCCTCTTTCTCCCGCGAAACCCCCTCCAAGTAATGAGGCCATCCTTTTTTATTGGAGTGCGCTAACTGGACCTCGTCTTCCCCCTTACATTCCTTTCAAGATTACAGTACAAGTTTGTGGTCAGGTCGTTTCTCAGACACTGATAGTTGAAGGTTCGTCCGTTAGTATTTTGCCCTCAATTGCTTGGCAATCTTTGGGTTATCCTCAGCTTGTGTTGGTTACCCAGACTCTGTTCACTTTTAACAGAAGAACCAATCACCCTTTAGGGATCCTTCCTCGATTTCCCGTAACTTTGGGAGGGAAAACTATCTTCATTGATGTCATGGTAGTCCAAGACCCCTTGGATTTCGATTTACTCCTTGGGCAGGGATTATGTCTATGCCATGAAAGCCATTGTGTCCACTCTTTTTCGTGTGATATATTTCCCTCATGATGGAAGAATTGTGACTATTGATCAATTTTCATTCATTGGTCCTAACTGGATTACCTCCCTAAATGGTTCTTATATGCAGACTATATCGCCCCCGCCACAAGTTAATTATGCGGCGTTGTCTCCCATGACTTCAACTTCCAATGACTTAGATCCGGTAGTTGACATGGTGATCTCTTCGGTAGGGCTTTTGGAGCCTGATCTCCTTACCCCCGACGGGACCCTCGACATGTGTTCCTTTCGAAGCATTCTTATTCCATCCAGTGAAGATCTTTTGGAAGCCATGATCGAGTTTTGTCCCTTTACATGGTGTCCTTCCAGAGCGTTATCCTCTTGGAAGCCATGATCAAGAAGAGGCTACAAGCATAGTTTCGCTTCTCTGTGGCAAGCTCGTTAAAAAATAAAACAGAGGCTATGAGCATAGTTTCTCTTCTCTGTGGAAAGCTTGTTAAAAAATGAAACAGAGGTCTTGAGCATAGTTTTTTCTCTCTGTAGCAAGCTCATTAAAAAATGAAACAGAGATCTGGGGATTGAACCCGGAGCCTTGAGCATAGTTCTTTTCCTATGTCAAGCTCATTTAAAAAATGAAACATTCACCTCTCCTCTCAGGTCAAATCTTTCGCCAGATCTCATAGATGTCGAGTTGAGTCTTTCGTTAGGTCTCATATTTGAACTTTCATTTCACCCACCTATATCCTTTTTTCTCCATCTAGTAGAGAAATTGGTGACAACCTCAAAGTCGGTGAATGAATTGAAGCTTGGGGGGCATGTCTCCAGCCTTTGATGATCATTCTGGAGTTAAGCCACTAGCTTTTTAAGATGGGGGCATACCGAGCATGGTCTTAGTTCCTTCTCACGCATGAAAAAACATGAGAACACAATCGAGTAAACTTTTATCACTTTTACAGGCTCCCATGGATATACGAAAAAGGAACCCCTGGGAGTCTCCTTTAATCTCTTTTCAGACTCTCTAAACATGAAAAGATTGTCAAGTGATCTTGCTTCCTTTCACACTCATTAAAAGGTTTGAAAGGGGGTCTTTCGAGTGGTAGTTTATCTCTTTTTCGGCCTCGCGAGACTAACATTACGAAAAAGGACAACATTGGAGTCATCTTTAAGTTCTTTTCAGACTCTCTAAACATGAAAAATCATCGAGTTTACATTCTCTGGACTCGTTAAAAAAATCATACATTGAAGGGCCCATACGAGACTGAACCCTTACTTCTTCCAGTTTGTTAAACAAAGGAAGAGGGACTTACCGAAGGTGAGTTATATCGAGCATGTGTTACCCTCCTCGATCTCGTTAAATTAAAAAGAGGTACTCGTCTATCTAGATGGGGGAAAAAATGAAGGAAGCAAGCCAAGCAGTTTTTGAGAACATTACTAGTAACTCTTGCAGTCGCCTTTGAACACAACATTTCATCTTTGCATGCATTTTTCCGCTGAACCTCTGGAGTAAACCAATCCTTTGAGTTTCCTTACTTCTTTGGGTCACCCGACGAAAGTCACTGTGTCCACTCCATCATCATGTTTTGGTCCATGTCATGTTTCTTGTGTTGTGCCTCAGTTTTCAAGGGAAGTATCTGCCTCGAGAGTCAACCATCACAAATTCCTGCTTCAATACCCATGTCAGTCTATGTTCATTTGATCCACCAATTACATCTCTGTGTCATTTTCATGTCCTTGATGGGGGATACACCAAGGCCCTCCTTCGACAAGTCTATTCCTGTCGACTTCAACACATTATCCAGGAGCTAGACTTAGAAACCAGTTAGTACCTTGGGACCTGCATGCCTCAATGGTAGGCCTCCTCGTGTCCAACAGTGGGTTTACATCATTGACCTTTGATCGGATGATTCCACAAATGTTCGAATTCAGCTCATCCATTCACATTTGTTGGAATGTACTAGAGTACCTTGGGAATCATTGACATCAATGGTGATTTCCCTCGCGATTGTTAACAGTTTACCTCATTGACCAGTAATCAAGTGGTTTCTGCCATGTTCGACGTCAGGACATATATTCACATGGTTAGATTCATACTACATCGGGATCGGTAAAGAAGACAATGGGTTGAGTCATCACTGTTATTTGTACTTTGCCCAGGTTGCGATGAAGTTTCTTTTGAACATTGACACATATACTGTTACATAGATCCACTTTGTATTGGTCGTGGATATGTCTTGTCGTCTCGTAGATCCACTGTGTATTCTTCGTGGCTACGATCGGTTCAGGTCATATGAGTATAGATCCACATTGTATATTCAGTGGCTATACCTTTTTGTCAATATAGTTATGGATATGTAGTGTATTTTATGGCGGCCATACCTTGAAAGTCTTTATCACTCAAGCATAGGTATGTCTACCTTGGGTTTGAAACATGTCATTATATTTGTTTGATGGTTGTGTGCATCTTCTATTAGGTTCTCTGAGTCTGTACCCTTGCTTGAAAAAGTCTACAAAGTACTTCAGTCATCAGTTCTCGTCTTCTAACTTTGCACTTTGGGGGGCAATCTATTACACATAAAAATTACTCATTGTGATGATGGCCTAGTGTCGTCATTACCAAATGTCACAAGTGTCGCATTGCACCCACAAGCGTCGCAAACATCATATTGTCGTCTTGCCTATGTTGTGTCTCAGACAATATTATCAAGAACACTTACAAGGCACCTCAAAACATTGGTTTTGAAGAGGAGAAGTCATTTGACAAAGAGTACAAGTCTTTTGCCACTGAGAAAACCACTAAAAAAAAAAAATTGGAAGGCAACGCTCCCCTATACACTGTCAGGGAGTGCCAACACTCTGTGACCTCTTTTGGGGGAGTGTTCCAACGCTCTATGCCCTATTATGAGGGAGCGTTGGCCTTTTTTGAGCGAATCTTTGGATTGTTGAGAGAAATCAGGGAAGAATCCCTTCATATCTGGAGTTGGTTGGATTCAAATCTGAGGTCAAGGCTCGATCTTAGGGAAGATCCACAACTAAAGAATAAGAATACTCAACTTATCCCAAGAATCTCTTAAGTGGTTAGGCCTCTCCAAGCCTATATAAGGAGGCCTCTTCATGGTGAAAGGGGAGACATTGTGAAGCATCAAACTTATGATCTCATAAGGGAGATATCATTGAAGCATCATCATTCTGTGTGTCGATTATTTGAGCAAGGGTCTAGACAAAGAGAGCTTGGTGAAGCTGCTGCACCTACATCCATGGTTGTAAGCATTTCACTTTGTTTTCATTAATATAAATTTATTCTTGCCCTATTTCCTTTAAAGTTTGTGTATGCTTCATGAACTTGTTTCTTTTATAGATCCATTATGAAGCTAATCATGGTAGAGTAGGAAGTATGTTTCGTTATTGTTTCTCATTGTATTGTAGGACCTTCTAAAGAACTTGGAGATCAAGATCAGCCTGGATCAAGCAAGGACAAACGTCGATAAAAAAGTATTTACTCTTCTTCCTTCTTCTTCCTTGGATAGTTTAGCTTCATGAAAAGGAAAGTCAGTGTCCACAATAGCACTTTTCTATCTTGGTCACAAGGGTCTAGTATCCAAGAGGAAATCCACTTGTACGTAGGGGGATTATCCTGTAACAAACGCAATGGAGACCATTTCTTCCTAAGGGGGGAGGATTGATCTAGGTGGATATTGGTGGCCACCCACCTATTCTAACTAGCTCCTCTTGTCCATTTTTTAATTCAGCATGTTCTTTTGTACTTCTTTGTAATTGTGGGTTCTACACTTATTGGGTTGTCTGAAGCCCTATACATCTTCCAGGTGGATATTGGTGGCCTCTCACCTAATCCAACTGGCTTATTTTGTATGTTTTCATGTCAACACATCTTGTTGTACTTCTAGGGCCCTTTTGGATCCCTAAACAGTGTTTTTTTGGCTCACCACAGTCAACATTTAAACAGAGTCACAGTTTGACAGCGTAATGTGTAGTTCTCTTAAGGACCTTTCCAACGGGCTATCACGCACCTAAAACAAAGGTCATATGAAAAAGTTACGACCTCATAAATTTGAGGTACCAACTTACCCATAGGAGCCCACATGACTTTTGGCATTTCACCTCCTAGGGTTAGGCTTTTGGATGTCTAGGGTTTTGGAATTCATGAGTAATATAAAAAATGCCTCTTGAGCCTCACTATAATCATTCTTCTTAGACATATGTGTGTAGCAACCACATCTCTTCTCATAGATAAATACCACCATTCAAGCAAGTGTTTCAATTCTGCAGTTTTACAGTTTCAACCTATTTCATTTATTCAATAGAAGATATTGCTCACTGGATATCTGTGTTGTTCTTCATATCTTTGTGTTTATTGTATTCGGTCTGTTAATCAGTTTGTTCCGCTCCTAAATCTGGATTAGATGTGCTTAATTTCAAAGTCATACTCACTGTGGAATTTGAGCCATCTAGTTTTCCTAACATTTAGTGTTGGTTGTCCAAACAAATGTTTCAGACCACAATGGTCTATCCTCACAAGGGATTCACCTTGTTGACCAATATTTTATCACATTCATTCAAATAGGGGGTTTTTAAATTGTGAAAAATAAGGTCAATATATTGTAGGTATTGGGGGGGGATGCAGGATATCAAGGGGTTTATAGGTATTGGGGAGTATAAAAGGGGTATCTAGTAAAAATAAGTATTTTTATTGGAAATTTGTATTGGGAGGGGTGCTCAACATAAGGATTTTGGGCGGTATTTATCAATATCTAGCGAAATTAGGGGTATTCTTTAATATCCCATGAACACACGTGCTATGTCACAGGTTCACTAAGTGAAGACCCTATGTTTGTCCTTAGCTCAAATTTCCTCCCCATGAGGTAATATCTCCACATCTTTAGCACATGAACAATAATTGTTAATTCTAGATCATGGGTAGCATAATTTTTCTCATGTTCTTTCAATTTTCTAGATTTATAACACACCACATGATCCTTTTGTGTGAGGACTCCATCGAGCCCTTCCTTGCATGCATCAGTGCATACAACAAAATCTTCATCAAGGTCTGCAATATTTGATATTGGTGCACTTGTCAAAACATCCTTCAACTCATGAAACTTCTCTTCACATTCTGACATTCAGAACTCCATTCAAATTTCATTCCCTTCTTTTGCAAAGAAGTGATTGGGCTTGCAATATTTGAAAAACCTTTTATGAATCTTCGGTAATAATCCACTAGAACCATGAATGATCTGACTTATGTGACATTTCTCGGTGTTGCCCATCCTCTAATGGCCTCTATCTTCTCGGGATCAATTGTTACCCCATCTGCTGAAATAATATGGCTCAAGTAATGAATCATCTTTTGACAGAATATGCACTTACTTAGCTTGGCATACAACTTATGCTCTCTCAAAAATTTTATCACCATTCTTAAATGTTTCTCACAATCCTCCTATGACTTGGAGTATATGAGTATATCATCTAGGAACATAATTACAAACTTGTCCAAGTATTCCTTGAACACTCCATTCATCAGGCACATGCAAACAGTCAGGGCATTTGATAATCCAAATGGCACTACTGTGAATTCACAATGCTCATATATTGTCCTAAATGTTGTCTTGTTGATAGCGTCTTCCTTTATCCTCGCTTGATGATAACATGATCTCAAGTCAATCTTGGAAAATATTTTTGCACCTTTCAGCTGATAAAATATTTCATCAATCCTTAGCAAGGGATATTTGTTCTTTATGGTAACCTTATTCAACTATCTGAAATCAATACACAACCTTAAGGTTTCATATTTCTTCTTCACAAAAAGAATTGGGGCACCCCAATGTGACACACTTGGACGTATATACCCCTTCTTTAACAGTTCTTCAAACTACATCTACAACTCCTAGAACTCTGGTGTTCCCATTATGTATGGTGTATTGGACACTGGGGTAGCTCCTGACACAAAATCAATAAAGAAATCAACGTCTCTCTTTGGTCGCAGTCCTAGGATTTCCCCAAAAACATCCTCAAAATCCTTCAAGATTGGATGGCCTTCAATACTTGGCATTTCATCTTTGGTCGCCTCTTCCATATGGGCTGCAAAAAATTGACATCCCTTCCTGAAACTCTTTTTTAGCTGCATGGTTGAAATTTCTCTAACAATTATAGCTTTTGGAGTCCCTTGAACTTTTCCTTGTTGTGCTTCTTCATCAGGACAAGTGATTGTCTTGTTGTAATAGTCTACGACAACATGGTGTTTTTCTAACCAATCTACACCAATTAAACAATCATGTGAACCTAATGGTATGATGTTCACATCCACCTTTATGTTGAGTCCATTCATGTCTATTGAACAATCCTTAACCAACTCACTAATTTTCCTATTATCCCCTATGGCTAACTAAACTAACCAAGATTTCTTATGCTTACTTCTTTGTAAGTGAAATTTTTTAACAATGTTAGAGTTTGTGTAATTGTGCCTAGCTTCAAAATCAATTAAATTGCTATGGGTTGGTTATCAATCTTACCTTCCACTTCAATCATGGGAAATTTATACTCTTCTTGCTTGTTGTATAAGGCTACATAAATCCTTGGCATGTTTCCTTGCATGTCTTCCATTGTTTCATACTCCTCAATATTGTGGACAATCCTCATTCTTCCCCCCTTACGAGGGTAGTCCTTGTACAAGTGATATCCCTCACATCCCTAACACTTCATGGGTTGTTGTCTTGGCCTTTTCCCAAAAGAATCTACCATCTTGGGTTCATTTTGGGCTGACCATCCTTGTTGATTTGCTTGTGAGTTGTTCTTGAAAAAGGGTGAATTAAAACCTTTTTGCCTTTACTCCTTCCCACCCTTCATTTTGTCATTCCAAGCTTTTTGGAAGATTGGCCTTCATTTGCTCTCCTCGTAAAGATTATTTTCTCTCCTTACGGCTTCCTCCAAAGTCCCAGGGTTATCATAGTGTATCTTGTCACTATAGAAGGATGGTAACCCACTCATAAATATTTGGATTTGGACCTTCTAATCCTTTATGAAGATCACATACTTCAACAACTCGAAGAATATCTTCTCGTATTCATTCATTGTCATGCTTCCAAACATGAGTTCAAAGAACTCTTTCATATTCCTTTCATAATAATGCTCTGACAAATATTTCTCTTGGAAATATATTTTGAACTGCCTCCATGAGACCTTCTTATCATCAAGGTGTATGGCTTGCTTAAGCTGATCCCACCACATGACTACTTTTCCTTGCAAGTGGTGGGTTGCAATTATGGTTTCCACTCTTGAGGGGTAATGATGCAGCTAGAAACATTTCTTCATTTCCAATAGCCATGCTTCAACCTCTTGTCCTTTTCTATGCTCACCATTAAAAGTTGGTGGCTTGATTTTCTTGAGTTCACCTTGTAAGATGTATGATTTAGGCCTTTTTCTCTGCCTCTTGAAAGAAGACACACTTGGGATGCTCCTTGGCCCAGAACTTGCATGATCTCTTCTAGTTGATTTATCCAGGGAATGATGATGCATGCTCATACCCCTTGACTGTCTACCATTCCCATGATCATCCCTTCTACTATGAGGTCCAGATGTTGCCACTTGTCTAGTACTAGTTTCTTGCTTTGTGCTAGAGTCTTTATTTGTTTTCCTATGCAACATATTCAGACTCTTAAGTGTGTCTTCCCAAGCTTTCATAATCTTTTCATTATTTTCCCTATATTTATGCACTTCCCTCTGGACACTTCTCATAGTGTCAGCCATCTCCACTTACTCCTCTCTGCCTCTTCTTCCATTGGACTCAGTCTCAACATTTCCCATGATGAAATGCAACCCTTTGATTTCCTCTTCATGGTTGTAGGACCCTTGGAAATCCTCCATATTTATAGTTCTCATATGAGAACCAAATCTGTCTTCCTGTACCTCTAATTCTGCAAGAAATGTGCATGCAACAATTGTTGTTAGAGTTATGCATAATATAAAATATTTCATAATTAGATTACACGACATTCTTCATTTCAATTTATGAAGAAACAAAATGCATTAATCCAAAATTTAATTCTTTAGATACATTCCTCTCTGGAATAGCTCTCCAACAACTATACCCATGCTTCACTATAAGTTCAACACAAAAAGTTACAACCTTCTTAAGTTGCAATTTCTATTAATTGCTCTCTTTTTTTACTATTGCAAAAATTATTTTATTTTATGAGAAATTGTAGTGCTCAATTCAAAATTTTGGGTTGATAGATGGATTCTCCTCCTTTAAACCTTTCCATTGATTGCTCATTTGCCTAACTCCGAGCTCCGAGCTGATAGTTATGGCTTGCATAAGTTTAGATTGTTTCTCATTTTTACCCCTTATTGCTACAAATGTCTTCTCTCCCATCTTGTATAGTTTAAAGTACCCAACTTCCAAATCTAGTTCTATGGATATCTTCTATGGTCTACGGGATTTCCATAGACTACTCTTGTGCCTCAAACTGACTTTTGGACAAGGAGTTATGCCTTTTGGAAGTAAATTGGTGCTAAAAATATACCTTGTACAGTTTCAGTTGTAACTTCCTCATACCAGCTCTATTTTGCGCTCATAATAGCTTGTTGGAAAGCTCTCACATAGTTTTTTCATTTTAAGCAGCGAATATTGTGTGTAGGTACATAGATTCATGTCGATTTCAACAACCTAAAAATGTTGTTTAGGGCCTCAAAATTCCCTTGCAAGTTGATGACCTTCAAAAACTAAAAAATTTCATACAACATCAACTATTTTACTATTGTAACAATCTTTTTAATCCAAGCAATTGATCTTAGAATTGGGAGCAATCCCAACCATCGATCATCTAAACTTTTCCCAAGTCCATGGATAAATCTCCACCATTGATCACTAACTCAAAGCAATCTAGACCGTCCATTCCCCACACTCAAAGCTCCATTGACGATCGACAATTTCCTCTGACAATCGACTTGTAAGACTTCACAGAACTTGTTGACCCGACCATCGATGATTGAAAATTTCCTTCATATGTATGAAACACTTCGCCATTTTTGTCGACTTGACCATCAACAATTTCTCTTGGTCAAACAAAACACTTCATTGATTTTTCCAACCCGACCATCGAAAATCAACAATTTCTCTTGGTGACATGGCATGACACATATGTGTTGATTGGCATGACACGTACATGTTGATGTGGCATGACAAGTGGATGTTGACATGGAAACTTGGATGGAGTGGCATGACATGTGGATGATAACATGACATAACACATGGATGTTAATGTGGCATGACACAGGGATGATGATGTGGCATGACACCTCATCCCCCTTCTTTCCCTTCATCAACGATCAATAAATTCTCTTGGTTGAATGAAACACTTCACCAATTTTGCCGACCCGACCATTGATGATCGACGATTTCTCTTGGTCGAACAAAACACTTCACCAATTTCATCGACCCGACCATCGTTGATTTCTCTCAGTGAACTAAATTCACTAATGAATTTAATTTTTGACCAAAATCCATGATGAATTTGGGCCATCGATCTCCAAGTCAAAATGATCTTGACCATTGATCCACCACACTTCGCCCAACTCTGTCGATGAGTCTCGACCGTCGATCTATTATATTCTGCCAATTCTGAAAATTGAACTCAATCATCGATATGCTCCATTTTCCAAACTCCACAAATGGATTTCAACCATCAATCTGCTCCATTTTGCCAAAATTCAAAAATGGACGTCGACCGTCGATCTGATCCATTTTTCCAATCTCCGGAAATGGATCTCGATTGTCGATCTGCTCCATTTTCCAACTCTTAAAAACTTATAAGTTTTTTTATCAATCTAGGATGAATATGGGTCGTTGATCTCAAAATTAAACGCGTTCTCGACCGTCGATCCATCAAACTCTCCCAACTTCTTCAACCGCCATTAAAACATAAATTTCAACCTTCTAAGTCAAATTTAACTCTGCAACCCATAGATTGATGCCCTTGATCGATTATTCGACTATTTGTGGGCAATTTCGACTTGAATTTGTCCATAAATTTGGGATTTCACTCCAGCTTCCCAAATTCCCCAAATCCGTTATAGATCCAAAATCTGTAATAACAAATTTTGCCAAATTTGCATTGATCTTGGCCCATACAAGCTTGGTGTTGAACCTTGAGCTTCGATACCAATTTGTAATGTTTCCCAACTTAACAGAGGAACATTACTAGCAGAATACACTTAAAAATAAATAAAAAAATTGCTAATGTATCATGTATCTTACCAGCTACGAGAAAACACGCAGATTTAAACATTTGTTGATATCATTAATTAAACGAATCTACAACATTTTAAATAAACATGAATGCAACTAATAAATTCACGACAACAATGTATAATTCATTCTCATACACAAAGTAAAACGCAAAACAGTTAAACTCATGAAATAACTCAAAAACACAGATAAACACTTATATTTTAAAATTGTTATGCAACCAATTGCTTGGGATGGACGTTCTACCCAATCATAGACTTGTTGTTCCAGATCTCAATAACAAACCACCCCTGAGATAGGACTAGGAATCCACAAAAGAGGGTGTCTCTCACTATCCACTCACAACTTGAATAATCCCACGACCCACTAGCATTCTCCTACAACTATCCTAATTTCCAATAGCTCTCTTCCTCTCGACCTTCCCAACCCAAGGAATGTACCTCTTCATTGTCGTCAGTGCATCAAGTGTCCCATTCATTTATCAAGGTCTCTCTGACACAAGTAACAATGAATCTCACTACTGAGAAACTCAAAGGAACTCACCACTAGGAGAACTACCAGGAAACAAAACAACAGGACGCTTGTTGCTCCAATGCAACTCACACACATGAGTTCTCTCTTCAGGACTAAAAACTTAGTTCTTCTACAAGAATGACAACTTGCTTCTTCAATCTTCAACTCCAGAATTCACCCTCCATTGTTTCTCTATCTCTAGTGCTCTTCTCCTCTAGTCTCTACTTGTTATTCATGTAAAAACGTGATTGTCTAATTCTTCCCCCTTGGCCATACAAATTTCCTCCCTTTTGCTTGCTTGCTTGACTTACACTCTTCCCTAAGATTATTGTACTTCATCCCCATGCTCCCAATAACTATGGGATGTGACTCTTCACACCCACCCTCCTACATGCATTCAATGATTGGGTTCTTCTACACTCAAGGGAAAATTAGAAGGTTCACGCAAAACATTAAAATCAGGAAAAATATTTGGGAATTAAACTCATGGCTAAACCACCCTTTCTAGACCCCTCATCTCCTATGGATTACTCATCCCATCCCCCCCATCTCTGTCCATGTCCCCCATTAGTTGGCATCACATTTTATTTATTAAAATTCAAAAATACAATTCACATATACACATCTTAGCCATAACCACATTCATATATATATATATTATGCATTAATTAAACTAGGGATTATAGTGGGGACATAACAAAGGGTATACCTCAATGACCGGTAATCAAATGGTTTCTACTATGCTTGACATAAGCTCGTTTATTCGCATGATGTAGAATCGTACCATCGAGATTTGAGATGAAGGCCTTGGGTTTGCGGCTAGATCATTCATTCATGGTACCCCTCCCAAGTTGTGGTGGAGTATATCACTATAGTATGAGTGCTTTGAACACTACAGGGGCACTCTCATTAGTGCTAGATGTCTTCTTGATATATACTATGATACAGTTCCACATTGTATTTTCTCGTGGCTATGATCAATTTGTTGACATGGATCCACTGTGTACTTTTTCATGGCCATGATCTTGCATTTCTTTTCATGAATCTGCAATGTATTGTGTTGACATCCATGCTTTGTTTCTATTTTGAGCATGGGTATGCTTACCTCAAGGATGATCTATATATACTTGATGTTTGATTGCAGGTACTCCTTGGCTTCTTTATATCTTAGCTCCATCCTTACGCTGCCTCATGTTGGTAATCATATCGTAATGTGTTTCAACCATCAATTCCTCTTTTGACCTCACACATTAGTGGGCATCTATTGCAGCCTTGTTTTCTACCCTAGGGACACATGGAGGACCCATTGATGCTTCACTATTGAGATACACTCTTTTGCTCTAGATTTTAGTGATTTTTTAGGGCGGTTGCACCCCAACTGGTTGAGAAAGCGCGACTAGTCACTAGTTGCATCACTGGCAGCCCATGACCAGTCGCTAGTTGCACTACTGCCATCTCACAACTACCCTTGTACCTTCTAGATTTGGTGAGTTTAGAGGAGATCAACGCTAGGTGAGTTGTTTCTCTCGTGATATGAGCAAAGTAACTCTCAATCTAGTTGAGGTTAACTGAGTTCTAGAGATCTAGAAGCATCTCCTAACCTCCTCCCCCAATCTATATAAAGAAGGCATTCCATGGGCATAAGGAGGAGGAATCATTTACAAGTACATGTTGCAAAAATTCCAAAGGAGCTCTTCTACGGAGATCAACCATCATATCAGGTCAACCTTACTTGTGTGAGGGCTAGGGAGGAGCTAGATAAAGGGTCAAAGGAGCACTTCTTTCATGACGCAAGGTATGCTCACATGATTGATGTACTATTCTCCATTGATTAATATAGATCAATATGGTTTTCCCCTTCTAATGCTTGTGTATTCAATGATTGCTACTCGCTTGTGATAGATATAATATTTCCTTTAGTAGATTAGGCTAGATGTAATCTAGATTTGCATTCCTTAAATCTTGAGGATGTTTGAGAAAGGTGTGTATTATCTCTTTGTATGGAAGTAACAGGTTGCAGAAGCCGAAGATGGGTCTTTGGAGTTGCACCGGCTAGGATCACACAAGGACAACCTTCAGAAGTAAGGTATGCTTTTCATCCCACTTCACTAGCATGATTAGGACAACAATGGTAGATCTAGGGAGAACTTTGTTGTGGTCTATTATGCTATATGTCTTGGATTAAGGGCATATCTAAGGTAGGTCTTGCTTGCCCATAGGTGAGATTTTTCCACAACAATGGTAGAGTAGTGAGTCCCACTTTGTAGTTGAAGTCATTCAAGGAAGTTGTTTCCCTTTCCCCATACATGGGTGCTCCTTCTTTAACAAATATAACATTGAGCAGTAGATTCAACACTCTAGGCAACCTTCTTTTACTTGAATGAAGCTCTCCCTTCTTTATTGAAATGCAAGGGGGATGGTGATCCCAAGTTGTAAGTAGTGTTGAGCTAATTAATTAACTTAATTGTTGATCATCAAATCATCAATCTGGGGGTGTAAGCTTAGAGATGCCAACATTGTATGTGGAGAGACTAGGACAAGAATGACTATCTAATCTATGGGAAATATCATTCTTATCTTAATAAAATGAAACTATACTCCTAACAAATCACAAGAAACTCATTCATTGGGTAGCAAAACAAGAAAGTAATTTGTTGGCACATGCTACAATCTTTCACTCGAGCAATTCATGAGTGTTCATGTATGCGATTCTCAAAGCAAATCTCGTTCCCACCTTCAAGTGACACTATTCTTGTAATTGTAAAAAAACAAACAGATCATATAAAAGACTATCAAGAGCTTAATCTATTCACATATCGACGATCATAAAAAGAACTCAATGAGTTAACAATATAGAGTTTTACGGGCTCGGGTTAAAAATCTTGCGTTTAGCTTTACCCAACATTCATTACAACAAAATAAACTCAATTTTATCATTTAAACTCCAATGAGGTCTATGTTACTTGTAATCAAAGTAATTAAAATAATAAACTAAAAGATTGAAGAAAAATAAACAATAGCAATGAGGATCAATCCACTCACATACTAGCACACAAAACTTATGTTGACAATACTCAGGCACTGTAATGTTGAGTCTGAAATTCCAAGTGATACAACTCTGTGCTTCAAAACCAAATAGAGCTATCTTGAATTATGATCCGAAAAGTAATGCAATTGTCATTTACAAAACAAACTTGCAATGTAATTGTTCAAGCCACAACCCAATTGAAGTCAAAATAGAGATATTGTTTGCATTTATTAGTTTGCCAACCAAAAATTAATATGCATAAAGACATAGTTATGTTTCTAGTGTATTCACACTTTGAAATCAAAATAGTTATAGAGTTGTGTTGGTGGCACAATTCCAGTTCAAGCGAAGTTTATTGATAAGCTGATAAGTTGAACACTATTAGATAATAAACAACCATGACTCGGAGGATCCTACTAAGGGCTGGGATTTCTGGGCCAACGCCAGGTAGCAACAAAATGAACTTTGATAGTTTGTTTGTTGGCTGCGAGGGAGACACTAGTGGAGTGGGTAAGAGTTAGGCTCATCCGGTTCTACCTTTGGAAAGCAGTCATGCATTGGCGGTGAATAACACTGCCATTTTTTCTTCTTTTGGGGTCGCTCGAGTAGAGATTCATGTTGATTTGACGCCGGCAGGCGATTTTTAGTTGAGATCGGAATGGACCCATTTAGGGTTTCCTCAGGTTAGGTCGTTAGAAACGCTAACTTTTTCGTCCTCTCCGCTGACCTCCTCATTGTGCAATTTTCCAGTAAATGGAGAGGGATATCTTTTCGTGGGCTCACTCTTGTCAGAATCTCCAAGCCCGACTTTCTCTCTTGAAGAAGTGGTTCGCCTATCTACGATTGAATCAATAGATGGGCCTCTGGTGGGTTTTTCGCGCCTTCCATTTTTAGCTCTGATTTTCCTATGGATTCTTCTTGGGCTGCAACAATAGGTTTTTATCTTAGCTTCAATCTCCACGAACGACCACAGAGGTTTCCCTTGGTTGGATGGACATCCACCCGAGGTTATTGGAGGGTTAGGTTTTTCTCCAAGACTTGAGAAGGCTTTTGATCCTAGTGTTGTTTCCAACACTGTTGCCCAAAGAAATCGAAAAAGAAAGCATTTGAAATCAAAAGGAAAAGTTGGTAATATAACTTTGGGAGAAGATGTGGAGATGCATCACGTGGTTCAAATGGAAAACCAAACTTTAGTGGGCCATGTGCGAGGTCATTACTTTGCCCTGAAAACTGTATTGAACTGGGCTAGCTATGTTTGGAAGGCACACTTGGGATATATCCCTGAGATTATTGAATTAACTTGGAAATTGTTTGCTTTCAATTTTTTGTCATCGGACCACGCCTTCTGGGCTCTAGGGAAAAAGTGGAGTATCAACAACACTTCGCTTCTTCTGAAGCTGTGGAACCCTCTTTTTGATGCTAGTCAGGAACGAATGGACATTATCCAGTGTGGGTGTGGCTCCCAACCCTGCTAATTCATTTCCGAACTCTTGAGGACTTGAAGAAAATTGGGAATTTCCTGGGTGAATTCCTTGAGGCGGACATGTCTTTCAAGGAGATAGGACAATGAAAAGTCGGAAGAATACTAGTGAACATCAATGCCAGGGAAGGACTTGGTGAAGAGATGGATCTAAATTGGGGTCTGTATACATACTCACAGAAGCTTGATTATGAGGACGTTCCCTTTCCATGCAAGCGATGTCATCATTATGGGCATCTGGTGGAGGAGTGTCATCTTCCTCTTAGGACAATTAGAAATAAGAAATCTTCTCTTCATTTGTCTCAACTCACAAGGGAGGAGCTGTTAGAAGACCTCTCGGGCCTCGAAAATGTTGTTGAAGGTCTTGCCTCCCCATAAGCTCAATTGAATGGTATGGGGACAACTGAGTGTCAAGATGAGGATCACAGGGCATTAGAAGGTCCGACGGTAGAAGAGTTCTCACCGACAATCACCCAGCTTCAAATCATGCTGCCTTCAACCCAGTACGATGGTTTCCTCTCAGGTATACCGCATCCTCTTGTCTCTTCTTTAAATTTTATGATTAATTCTATTACATTAGTTGGAAATGATTGGATTGAGGCTATGATAAATCTCTCCCTCTCCCCAAAACCTCCCTTGTCTTCAATTTCACCTGGTTTTCATCCCGCTTTCTATCTTATCCCTTTGACGAGTTCTAATGTGATTAAGGGGCAGCTGATAGAAGAAGGGGAATCTACTTCAGAATTAGGAAGTTCCTCCTCCTATATTTTATGCGCTCTCAAAGCGCCAACTGCACCAAAAGGGGCCTTGGTGGAGGGCCAAAGTGATCTCATGATGGTGGAGGAAGAGGAAGGAAGTATTTTCTGTCAAAAGCGCAATCCAAAGCCAAAAGTGATTTACTAGTTGGCAAACAACAATCAATTAAAAGGGCGCTTAGAGCTACGCGAGCCCACAAGAAGTTTCCCAATTGAAAGTGTTGTCCTTTAATTGTTTAGGATTGACGAGCTCCCCTAAAAAACTTTCCCTCGAGTGCGTGATTCACAATGAACACCCAGATGTAATTTTGCTTCAGGAGACCTTAGGGGATGGAGATGTGGTGCAAGAAGCTTTGGAATCTTTATTTTTGGGTTGGGATTTTCCTACTCTGGATGTTAGAGGATGGTCTAGAGGGTTAGCGGTTGGATGGAATTCCAAGATGGTGAAGATTCTAAGCTCTTGGGGATTTGATTCTTGCATTGGGATCAAAATCTCCTCGGTGGATTTGGGAATGGAGCTAAATATTTTCAACATATACAATCCTTACCATGACCATCTTCCTTTCTAGGAGGACCTTCTCAATAAGTCTCTTTAGATGGAGACTCCTTAATCCTGGGTGGTGATTTCAATTTTTCTTTAGTTTTAGCAGAAGTCTGGGAGCCTCGAGCCAGGATTGATCTTCTCTTTGATTTTTTTATTCAAAAATTGGTTGATAAACAACTGATTAATGTGGAACCATCCAAATTAAAGCCTACCTGGAGAAATAAGAGGGTGGGAGAAGACAAGATAGCTAAAAGGCTTGATCGGTTTGTAGTATCAACTTAGTTGAGCGATGGGTCCTTCTAAAGCAATGCATAGGCAGTGGAGATGAATTTGATCATTTGCCCATTTTCCTGGAAGTCTGAAAAGGCAATCAGAAGCCAACAAGCCCCTTCAAGTTCAATAGAAGCTAGTTAAAAGATGAGAATTTTATTCAGTTGGTAAAAGATACGTGGACTCCTTTCAATCCTCAAGCTCCAGACTCGACGACTTTCCAGTTTGCAGCCAATCTGAAAAAGTTAAAGGAAAAAATTGTAGCTTAGGCTTTTTTCGAAAAGGCAGAGAGATGATTTGGAGCTAAAGGATATTGAAGATAATCTGAATTGGATCTATGAGTCAGAAGGGGGAGGCTTTTCTTCAAAAATTTCAAAAGAAAATTTATTCAGGCTAGAGGAAAGGAGGAAAGTCCCGCTTCAGGAAAAAGAGGAAACTTAGAGATTAAAGAGTAGAGCGATTTGGTTGAAATGTGGAGATGAGAATACAAAGTTTTTTCAGGCCTTTTCTAAAGGAATAGGTTGTGCCAATACTATTTGGAGCTTGGAAGATCAATAAGGTAATTTTCAAAACACCCTTGAAGGAATGGCTCATATAGGAAAGGAACACTTCCAGTCCCTTTTCAAAGCCGATAATCAAGCCACAATTGGAGAAGTGGTTCGACTAGCACAATTATTCCCAAGCTTCATGGAGGATGATGACAACCGAATGTTCATGGAAGAAATCTTGGAAGATGAGCTCAAGGAGGCTCTATTAAGTTTTCAGAAAGACAAAACTCCAAGACCAAATGGATGGCCGGTTGAATTTTTTTGGGGGCTCTACGATTTTTTGGGTTAGGACATCCTTCAAGTGGTTAAAGATTCTAGGGCCACTGGTCATGTCCTGTCCAGCTTCAATTCCACCTTCATAACCCTCATTCCCAAATCTATTAATCCATCTTCCTTGGGTGAATTCATGCCTATATCTCTTTGCAACTGCATCTATAAGTTGATAACAAAGATTATTTCTAGAAGAGTTAAAGTGGTGCTCTAAAAAAGAAGGAAGACAAATCCATGAAGCCATTGGGGTTGCTCAGGAGGTTCTTCACAGTCTAAAAAGTAGAAAGATGAAAGGAACAGTCTTAAAAATCAACCTTTCTAAAGCATATGATAGAGTAAGTTGGTTATACTTACGTCTTTTACTAACTCATTTGGGTTTTGAAGCTCCTTTTATCAGGTGGGTGATGAGCTGCATTTCTACGTTTTTTGTTGTGTTAATAAATGGTGTTGCCTCTCCTTTCTTTCACTTTGAAAGAGGCCTCCGTCAAGGTTGCCCGTTGTCTACCTTGTTGTTTCTTCTAGTTGCAGAAGGCCTCAACAAGGCATTGGGAGAAGCCATGCATCATGTCTCTTTCTCTGGAATCCAGATATCTCTAGCTCTCAAGATTACCCATTTGTTGTTCGTGGATGATGTCCTTATTTTTTGTGTAGCGACAAGAAGGGACACTGAAACCTTAGAAAGGATCCTAAGTCTTTTTTCCAAAGCTACAAGAATGTTGATAAACGAAAGAAAATCTACACTCTCCAGCCATATGCTTTCGGAGGAAGAATTGGGTCCCTACAAACGACTTTTTCTGTTTGAAGCCAAGGTGTTGGATGACAGTCCGAAGTATTTGGGTTTCAACCTGAAGCCAAATGATCATAGAAAGGTTGATTGGATGTGGTTGTTGGGTAAGTTGGAAAAGATATTACATCTCTGGAGCCATAGGTGGTTGTCCAGGGCTCGAAGAATGATGTTAGTAGAATCCATTCTCGAAGCTATTCCAATTTATTAGATGTCTCTTTCTTGGATCCCAAAAGGAATTTTGGAAGCAACGAGGTGTATATGTTTCAAATTTCTTTAGAGTGGCAAGCAAGATTTATTTGTTGCTGCTTGGGTCAAATGGGAATGTCTAGCACTCCCAAAAGCCCTCGGTGGTCTAGGTCTTAAAAATATCTTCTTGTTTTCCAAAGATGTAGCTACCAAATGTGCTTGGAGACTCTTTTTAACAACCTTTCTTTGGTCCAGAGTTGTATTTTAGAAGTACATCGCCCCATACTCACTAGATGAATGGGTAAGAATCTCAAACAAGGAAAAGTTAGGGATGTCAATTCTTTGGAAAGCAGTGATAAAGTCCTTCTCAGTCATTGGAGAGGGTTTAGCATGGAAGATAGGGAATGGTCACAAGGTTAGACTAGGGGTAGACCTGTGCTCGGGAAGTAACAAGGATCGTATTCTTCTAGATCCCATAGTGGTCCATCTCTGAATGCTTGGGTATACAACTATTAACCAGATAGCGAATCCATTACAAAATTCTCTGTGGGCACAATGTTGACACTCATCAATTGACCTGGGCCTAGAAGGAGAAGACATCAAACTAATGGACAGATATATCTCCGCCCTAAGGATCTCCCATATTCAATTAAGGGGCAGGGAGGATGAGCTGATTTGGGATCATTCTTCCTTAGGTGTGTACACTCCCAAAGCAAATACATTCAATTGAGTATTAAACATCAACAAATAGAGTCGCTCTAGCGGTGGAAAAATATTTGGAAGCATAAATGCTCGACGAAAACAAGACTCTTTATGTGGTGTGCCTTGGTAAATAATGTCCCAACATGGGATGACATTCAGAAAAGAACCAAACAAGGACCGGGCTGGTGTTGCCTATGCAAAAACAACGAAGAAACAATTCTGCATTTATTTTTGACCTACTCTTTCATAAAGGGAGTATGGAGATATTGCTCAAGGTTTTTGGGCCTCCAATGCACATTGAATAAAATATCCCTTGAAAGGGCCTAGAAAACCTGGTTAAATCAAATAGATTATAAAGTTGTAAAATCTCTTCCATTACAAATCATTTGGGGAGTTTGGTTGGCTCGCAATTCGCTAATTTTTCAAGAAAAACACATAGTTCCTGAAGTAACAGTAGCACAAAGTTTGGCGATTCTCTCATACTACCTGCAAGAAAAAGGCTTAGAGGGCATCCTGGTGGTACAAAAGGAAGAAATCGATAAATCAAAGCCATGGGGCTTTTTTGACGGAGCATCTCAAAATTCTGTGTGCGGTGGAGGAGCGATTCTTTATCTTTCTGAGTCCCATTTCTTTAAGATGTCCTTCAGACTAGGTGAAGGATCAAACAATTATTCAAAACTCATGATTTTAAAATTTCTTCTCATTTTTGCCATTGAAAAGGGATGTAAGGAAATACGTGTCTTTGACGATTCTATGACAATGATAAATTGGTCAAGGGGAACCTAGAGATGCCTCAATCTAAGATTAGAAATTATTCTTGAAGATGTCAAACTTTTGCAAAGCACTCTTGACTCTTTTGATTATCATCATGTCTACAGGGAAAGAAACGAAGAAGCAAACAAAAGGTCGAAGGAGGGCAACAATTTGGCTCTGGGACAATGGAAAATCACATAAATAAAAGATGACTCTCAAACATAATACTTCCACGGGCCCTTCATTGAAGGCATCCCAACACATGATTAAAAAGCATTTTCAAAATCTCTATTATACAGTTTCAAGTGGGCATTTTTTTTTCCAGCCACAGCAAAGTTGCTAACTCCCTTACCAGATCTACTTTCCTATTTTGAAGACTAGTGATCAAAGATATTTTGTTATGTTTTTAGTTTTTTGATACCATCATGTCATGATTATTTATTTGTAAAACTTATCTGAAACAGTATGTGGCCGACTGACAACTTTTATGTAAAAGTCAACATTGTTGGATAAATCCCTATAGATAATGCACCACAAGTGCATCTACAAAATGTAATTTTGTTCACCTCTGCTAAAATAAAATTACACTTTTTTTCCAAAAATAAAAATAAAAATAAATAAACAACCATGAAATCAATTGCACAAAGTAAACAAGAACATAACTAAATGAAAACAAAGGAAATCAAAATAAACACACTTACAATCCTATGTTAATTACACAAAGCAAAGATGGCCAGATTGGTGGGCCCTCCCAATCGACGTCTCGTTGCTAAAAACCTACAATACTAAATCAAATGGAGCCACAAATTGAGCTTCAAAACACCAACATTTCTATTAAGTAATTTCGATGATACAAATCGATACAAGAAATATTAGTCTCAAAGTATGATCTCTAATGGTATGCGGATCTATCGCATACTACACATACATATCCTTAATTGTTTTGAACATGGGTTTTAAATACAATGTTGTATTCTAAATATGCACAGGTCGACCCTAAATGGATCCCTTATTTTCATGCATTGGGCACATCCAATACATTTGAAGAATCACAAAAATTGATGCAATTAGACCTGGAGGTGCAAATATAACTTTGAATTCATTTATAAGATATTCTCATGACATGAAATGCATGAGAATATCTTCCAATTTCGGCCTTGATCAGATTTGTTGTTTGTGCCTTGATTTGTAAGAGGGTTGACCATGATCTTTGACTGCAAGTGGCACTCTCCCTCCTCATTTTGGAGTTGATGCAAGGAGCTTAGAAGCACGTTGAAGCTACTACAAAGAGAACCCATGTGTCAGTTTCCCTTCTAGAACTTCTGAAGTATGACAAACGATGATGCGGGTTACCAGACCTCCATGTGGGTTGCAAGACCTAAACTTAATCAACCATCATTAGTAACAAAACAAGTTTTTAGTCCTTTTAATTCATTAAAAATGATGGGAAAACACTAATAAACGAATGGAATTACCTTATGAGCTTTTGAATGACCTTTATAGCAAAAGAGTGATAATTATGGTGAAAAGAGTGGTTTTGATAGGTCAAAAGGGGTTCACTGGCAATGAAAATGGCGTCGTTTTGGAGGCCTAACATCTCCCCTATGCCTGTGGTTTTTTGTGTCCCTATGAAAACAAAACATGTAACCATACATGTAGTTTGTGTTCTGATAGTAAAGTCCTCAAAGTTGACAAAACTTCATCATTTTTTTCAACTGTTCAAAAGGCAGTGTTGATAGAGATGCTGACACTAGGTACCTTTCTTCCTTTTGTTGGCTTGAGTTTTCTTCCTAAGCCCTGGTATGAAATCAGAGTGTCTTAATCTATCTGTATCTCTTCTCATTGAGTTTGTGCATCATCCCATTCTCTGTTGTCAACTTATCAACCTCCCTCTATAACTAAGCACATCTATCTTTCAAGATTGCATTCTCATTTTTTATATACTTGTCCAAAGTTTTAAATTCTGCAACCTCGACCTTCAATATATCAATTCGTCGATCTTTCCTCTCCAACCTGGAAGAGATCGATATGGTATCGGGAATGACCTCTTTCATAGGCTCATAATAGTCTGTGGTATTGTCAATGTCATGAGGTACAGGTGTAGATGGCCCAACATAGTGAGTGGATGAACATACAAGTGTCTTAGGCCGAGAGGCTTCCTTTCAAGGCTTTTTATACAGTCGAATAGAGAGCTTAGGTTGTCGAATGTCACTTTGTTCAGTAGGTGTAGGTTCAGGGTCCAAGAGAATTGGGTTTTTCGGCGAACAAGGAGTGTTTCCCCTTGGGGTTTTGACATTTAGTTTTCCTTTGGCCATGCTCCTCATAATCCTGACCAGTGCAACATGAGTAGTAATGACTAGTGCTACGAGAGTGGTAATGACTGGTGCAATGAGAGCATGGACAACTGACACAACAAAAGCACATTGTCGACGTGTTTATTTCAAAGGAGCGTTTTGTCATGAATAGTGAATCCCTTAACTCCATGGGAGCTGAGTCCTTCATTGTTATTTTCATTGTCAACATCATGAACAATGACAGATTCTCGGGGTATTTCTTCAGATAAATTCCTTCTGGAAACAAACCCATTATGTGATAGAAATGCATCGTAATTATCTCCCCTTTTATTTTATTCTTCAACAATCAAAATTTTAATCAAGCCATGGTGATACAGGCTTCAATTAACATTCTTAAGGTTTTCTTTCACATGCTTAGCCATCCTACCCAGGGTTTGACAAAGATAAAATGGAAAATTCAAATTATTACCATCTTCAAAATGCAACAAAAGGTTGATATTATAAAGAAATGTAATAACATACCGTCCCTCGTAGGTGATAGCCTTCTGGAGCACAAACATGATATTTCTCCATTTCTCTTCAATCCATGCTCTAGGCATCCCATTTTTCCAATCTAAATTTTCTCCCATTGAGCACAAGAATCGATCCTAGACCCCTTGCTCCACTTGTTTATTTTTAAACCAATGTTCCCCTATTCATGGGAGCCCCGTGGCTCGAGTCAATGTTTCCTTGGAGACAACAGGCACCAAATCACCCATGCGAGCCACACTAGCATCAAACTCTTATGTAAACGCCTTGGTTACACATGCATCATACCCTTGGAATTTTCTGAGAAATGTCGACTAGCTTGCGGATTTGAGGAGGGGTTTGCTAGCACTATATTCAAGGTATGCCTCGAGCTCCGTTAAAGACCATGGCTCTTGTATTACTACACCAAGCTTCCCCATGTTGCCACAATTCCAAAAGTAGGAGAGTATGCAAGGGAACTCTATTTCAAATGATTCACACTGATAGTAGGGAACAAGGATTTTGGGAGCTTGGGAGACAGAGTACGACTCATTGGAGATTTTTTCGAATCATAGTAGTGATTTGAAATAAGCGGGGACGAAATGGACATTGAGTATAGAGATCGATCATTCCATGTGATGATCATGCATGGATGGAGCAACGATTATGGATGGCAGAGTAATCATTAAACATAATGGTTAAGAGAACATATGCAATGAGGGAAATGGATAAGGGTAGTGTATATAGGTATGGGATATGGGTAGCTTATAGGATGGTTAAGTGGGATATGAGCAGATTATAGGATTATTAAGTGGGATATGGGTAGAGTATGGGTTTATTAAGTGGGATTACATGATATATGGAATAGGATAAAACATGTGTTGTACAAATGAGCTCATAGGCAAATATAAATTAAGTTTCCCATGTTTTTAATAAACCAGAAAAATCAAAAGTTGCCTTATTACCTCAAGTTTACCTCACGATGCATGTTGGAATGGAGGAAAAAAAGGAAACCTGAGACTATTGTTGCATTATGGTGAGCTCATGAAATCATTGAATGCTTGTTGTTGAATCCTAAATTGCAAAATGTCGATGTAGAAGAGATGACAAAAATGATGACATTGTTGGTGTTGAGATTGATTATTTGCACAAAGGAAGACAATTGGATGATGTTGTTGATGTAGACCAGTAGAATGATGAAGAGAAGGACCCGAGGCTACTTAGGCAACTCCATATCTTTACTTGTGGAACTACTAACCTGTAAATGATGGACAAACTTCAATATGATAGGCTACAAGTTATCCTGTAACTGCTACAAGGGTCTTGTAACTATAGAAGATAGTGGTTACATGACTGCTCAATGGTTATTGGACTACCTATAACTGTTGAACTTATAAATGTTGAAGTCGTTGTCGAAAGGCTGAGCATTGGAGATGAAATATATTAAGGCCGAGAGCTATTGAAAATAGAAGAGAGTTTAAAATATAAAAACTGAAGATATGGAAGCTTGAACTGAACATGTTGAACTCAAAACTGTAGAACAAGGAAAAGAACTACTGCAAGCTACTGTTGATACCATAAAACCATATAGTCTTCAACCGCTACCCAAACCCAAGGTACAATTCTTATCATGCGAACAAATGTGGTGGTGTTGAACATGAAAATAAATAGTTGGATTACTGACTATTGAGGTCTTGTTCATAGAGCTTGGAACCTCATCTCTCGTCCTATTAGGGAGAAAGGTTGGTTGTTGTGGTGGGAGGTCATTATTTAGAGAATTGTGAAGTTCATGAGAGGTTGGGGGCATATGATTATATAGATGGGAATTTGGGGAGGGTAGACAAAATTTTATGGAGGATTTATATAACATTATTCTTCGGCAGGATGCAACTTAGTTGGAGTTGGTAATATGTAGAAAGGAGGAATACATAGCCAGAGGGGCACTGGTTTGTGCTCGATTGCACTGGATTCAGGACGGGGATGAGGGGTCCAAGTTCTTCTTTGATTTTTTAAGAANCATTATGTGATAGAAATGCATCGTAATTATCTCCCCTTTTATTTTATTCTTCAACAATCAAAATTTTAATCAAGCCATGGTGATACAGGCTTCAATTAACATTCTTAAGGTTTTCCTTCACATGCTTAGCCATCCTACCCAGGGTTTGACAAAGATAAAATGGAAAATTCAAATTATTACCAGCTTCAAAATGCAACAAAAGGTTGATATTATAAAGAAATGTAATAACATACTGTCCCTCGTAGGTGATAGCCTTCTGGAGCACAAACATGATATTTCTCCATTTCTCTTCAATACATGCTCTAGGCATCCCATTTTTCCAATCTAAATTTTGTCCCATTGAGCACAAGAATCGATCCTGGACCCCTTGCTCCACTTGTTTATTTTTAAACCAATGTTCCCCTATTCATGCGAGCCCCGTGGCTCGAGTCAATGTTTCCTTGGAGACAACAGGCACCAAATCACCCATGCGAGCCACACTAGCACCAAACTCTTATGTAAACGCCTTGGTTACACATGCATCATACCCTTGGAATTTTTTGAGAAATGTCGACTAGCTTGCGGATTTGAGGAGGGGTTTGCTAGCACTATATTCAAGGTATGCCTCGAGCTCCCTTAAAGACCATGGCTCTTGTATTACTACACCGAGCTTCCCCATGTTGCCACAATTCCAAAAGTAGGAGAGTATGCAAGGGAACTCTATTTCAAATGATTCACACTGATAGTAGGGAACAAGGATTTCGGGAGCTTGGGAGACATAGTATGACTCATTGGAGATTTTTTCGAATCATAGTAGTGATTTGAAATAAGCGGGGTCGAACGAAATGGACATTGAGTATAGAGATCGATCATTCCATGTGATGATCATGCATGGATGGAGCAACGATTATGGATGGCAGAGTAATCATTAAACATAATGGTTAAGAGAACATATGCAATGAGGGAAATGGATAAGGGTAGTGTATATAGGTATGGGATATGGGTAGCTTATAGGATGGTTAAGTGGGATATGAGCAGATTATAGGATTATTAAGTGGGATATGGGTAGAGTATGGGTTTATTAAGTGGGATTACATGATATATGGAATAGGATAAAACATGTGTTGTACAAATGAGCTCATAGGCAAATATAAATTAAGTTTCCCATGTTTTTAATAAACCAGAAAAATCAAAAGTTGCCTTATTACCTCAAGTTTACCTCACGATGCATGTTGGAATGGAGGAAAAAAAGGAAACCTGAGACTATTGTTGCATTATGGTGAGCTCATGAAATCATTGAATGCTTGTTGTTGAATCCTAAATTGCAAAATGTCGATGTAGAAGAGATGACAAAAATGATGACATTGTTGGTGTTGAGATTGATTATTTGCACAAAGGAAGACAATTGGATGATGTTGTTGATGTAGACCAGTAGAATGATGAAGAGAAGGACCCGAGGCTACTTAGGCAACTCCATATCTTTACTTGTGGAACTACTAACCTGTAAATGATGGACAAACTTCAATATGATAGGCTACAAGTTATCCTGTAACTGCTACAAGGGTCTTGTAACTATAGAAGATAGTGGTTACATGACTGCTCAATGGTTATTGGACTACCTATAACTGTTGAACTTATAAATGTTGAAGTCGTTGTCGAAAGGCTGAGCATTGGAGATGAAATATATTAAGGCCGAGAGCTATTGAAAATAGAAGAGAGTTTAAAATATAAAAACTGAAGATATGGAAGCTTGAACTGAACATGTTGAACTCAAAACTGTAGAACAAGGAAAAGAACTACTGCAAGCTACTGTTGATACCATAAAACCATATAGTCTTCAACCGCTACCCAAACCCAAGGTACAATTCTTATCATGCGAACAAATGTGGTGGTGTTGAACATGAAAATAAATAGTTGGATTACTGACTATTGAGGTCTTGTTCATAGAGCTTGGAACCTCATCTCTCGTCCTATTAGGGAGAAAGGTTGGTTGTTGTGGTGGGAGGTCATTATTTAGAGAATTGTGAAGTTCATGAGAGGTTGGGGGCATATGATTATATAGATGGGAATTTGGGGAGGGTAGACAAAATTTTATGGAGGATTTATATAACATTATTCTTCGGCAGGATGCAACTTAGTTGGAGTTGGTAATATGTAGAAAGGAGGAATACATAGCCAGAGGGGCACTGGTTTGTGCTCGATTGCACTGGATTCAGGACGGGGATGAGGGGTCCAAGTTCTTCTTTGATTTTTTAAGAAYAAARTGGTAGCTAATAGCATGGTTTGTCTTTGTAGAGTTGATGGTTCACTCGAGGAGGACTCAACTAAGATTCAAGKTATGTTTGGTGATCACTTTCATAATATTTTTTCTCCTTGCCCTTTCTTGTATTTGGTTGTGGTTGCCATGATTGCTTGCTATAGGGTTGTCCCCCACAAAGTCTCTATCGTAGATCGTGATGGATTGGATAGGGACTTTAAGAATGATGAGATTTTTGTAGCTTTATACCCGATGAAAAATAAGAAACCCATTAGGATTGTGCTTTGACTTGTGAATTTWAAAAGGCTATGTGGGATACTATAGGAGGTGTTTTCTATTGTTTGGTCTTTGAGGCCTTTTCCATAGGTTGTTTAACATAGTTCCTTAATCAAGGTTTGATTAATCTTATTTCAAAYAATGTTGCTAAAGACTCTATAAGCAAGTGGCATCTTACAACCTTGTTGATTGTCACCTATAAAATTATGACCAAGGTTGTGGTTTTGTGGGTGAGAGATGTAGCCATGAAGATTGTGCACAAATAGTAAACATTCTTTGTACAAGGGTGCTTTATTCTAGCTACTGTGCTTTCAAGTTGGGAGGATGCGAAGTGGGTTGGGGTGACTAGCCAACATCCTCTCTATTTGAAGATGACTTTGACAAAGCCTATGATAAGATTGATTGGACATTCATCATTGATATGTCGACCTACCATAGCTTTGGTATGCGATTCTGGGGATGGTTAGTACCATGTTTTTTCATGCCTCTGCATTTGTTTTGGTGAATAACACATTGTCTCCTTGTATTCACCTCTTTGAATCTGCCAAGTAAGGGTGCCCCTTGATGCCCTATCTTTATGTGTTGACAACTTATGCCCTTTGTTATTTGCTAGAGTCAACCCATTTTTAGGGTTGATTGTAGGGTGTGTCTTTGCCGAATGATTTAGAGATGGTGAATAATCATTTTGCAGATGATTCACTCTTGTTTGTGTGAGCTGATCAAGATTCAATGGTTAGTGCTAGAGGCTATTTATCAATGTTCTGTGGGGTTTTTGAGGCTATTGTTAGTGATAATAGGATAGATTATTGGTTGGTTGGTCTTGAAAAGCCCCCTTTGTGGATTTCGATAGCATGGAATTTTGTTCGCCCCAATGTTATTGTTAGATATCTTAGCATGTTGTTTGGTGTGGATCTTTCTCCAATTGCCACGTGGGATTAGTGTTCAGAGTGGTTGCAACATAAGCTTGTTTTCTAGTAGTACAAGGATCTTCCATTTGCTAGCAAGTTGACTTTGGTGGGTAGGATTCTCTTGTTTTTTAATATCTATTATGTGTCCCGTTGGCTTCTCAGTAGGGCTCGGTTTCATTGATTGGAGAAATTCTTTCGATCATACTTATGGGCCAAGTATGGTGGGGCACGAGGTTTGCCTATGATTCCTTGCGTTGTCTATATTATGCCCAAGGATGAAGGAGGTCTGGGGTTGATTGATGTGGTGTCTCAAGGGAGTATTCTTATGGTTAAGTGGGTGGTTCAATGCTTGGAGGGGTCCTCTCCTTACTAGGTCCTTTTGAGGCATTAGTTGCTTTTGGTGCAACATGTTGGTAGAATGAAGGGGGCCTTTGGGCTTTGTAATATCATCTCAACTCCTCACAAATTTTAGATAGGTGGATCTTTAATTTTCAAAAGTATCTGGCTAACATAGAGAAAGGTAGCTAGTTTGGTAAGGTGGTAGATGTTAGGTAGTTGAGTGGGGTGGGATTTTGTTAGAAGGTTGATTTGGAACTGAAAGGTGCAAGGTACTTGTGTTATTGATCTCCCTTTCTTTCAAATGTCACGATTGAGTAGGGAAACTATTTTTTTGTGGAGGGATTTGTTGGATGCTAGTTCTCGCTCTTGAAAGGACTAACATTCCTTGGCTAGTGAGTATGCCCTTTCTTCTCTTGATTGACCCACTATCATGGAGATTGTTGGTCTCATTCTGCAGAAGGATCTATTAAAATAAACATAGATATGTTGGGGGCCTTTTTAGCATGATTGGGAGTGGAGTTTTGGACACCCCTTGGTTAAGTATGATTCTCGCAGATTGTACTCCATTATTAACTAGCACCATCATCTTGGTCCAATGCTTAGCATGCAATGTGTATCTTCTAATGCCGAGAGTCGTTAGATCCAGAGATTGCATAATGTGTGGTTGGTGTGGGTGTCTTATAGGCTTCGAGCGTTTACTTCATTAGTGATTTCTCAAGGCCTTCCTTCTAAGGTCCGCCTGGCTAAGAGTGACGTCTCAGATGGGCTTTGTCCTTCTTGTCCTAGGGCATAAGCGACAAAACATTTATTATGGGGTTATTATTTGGCTAGGTTGTTCCGGGAGCATGTTCATACATATATGTCCGTTATTATTCATGGACGATTATATTAGCGCGCAATGTTGTTGGGTGACTCTGGTTTCGTGGTCCGTTCTTCTCCTAGTGGTATTTGGCACTGCTTGAGAATTTTTACCTTGTTTGTTCTTTAGAAGCTTCGATGCAAATATATTTTTGAGAACGTGGTTAACACTTTGTCTGTCTTTTGTCTTTTGTGGAGAGAAGAGGTGCGTATGCAACTACTGGAAAAATGGTTTTTGTTGATCAAGGATGCCAAATTGTTAGACTCCAATGCCTATTCAAATTTTATTGTTTTTCTTGTTGCTTTAAGGAAGAGGATGTAAATATTATTGTATATACCCTTTCTTTTTTCTTAATGTAATTTTTTTTTGTAAATAAAAGAAGAATAACAAAAAAAAAAAAGAAAAAAGAAAAATGCCATTTTGAAAATATGGCCTACTTATACTATACAAAGGTAGAAATACCCTTGTGTAGCTGGGATACCCTGTCTAGACCTTTAAGGGCAAGGGGTTGGGGGCTCAAAAATCTCCCACTCTTCAACACGACTCTTCTGGCGAACTCTCTTTGGTGAGTGCTCACTCATGATAGCATTTGGCATAGAATAATTGTTGATAAATATATGGGAAAAGTGATTTTTTTTTATTGGATTAGGAAGTCTTTTCACTTCCAACAACGAGCATCCTTTTTCTGGAAGGGTCTAACTAAATCGCTTTTTGTGATCCTTCATTGGCTGCGGTGGAGGCCCGGATCTGGCTCTAATATTTTGATTGGAAAGAACATGATCGCTGGGATGGAGGATCGATCCATCCTCTCTGAAACTCTGAGATCACATTTAAATTCTTTAAATCTTTTGTGGTTGGCTCAAGTGAGAGACGCAACGCGCGTCTTCCCCTTTTCAGATAAATGGTTGAGCAGTGAATCGACTAGGTTATGCGGTGAGGTTGCCACCGAATGGAACCTCTTTACTTCTTCTCTAAGAAGCGCTGGTATTTCTCTCAATAATGATTCTGATTTACTTCTGTGGGCCGGAGGAGATGCTTCRGGGATCATTTCCGTTAAAAACATTTACTTAGCTCTTCTCCAACCGATGGACTACTCCTGTGACAGCCTTTGGATTCAAAACTTGTGGAAGTGGCTTGTTCCACTCAAAATAAAACTATTCATTTGGCTCTCAGCAAAAGGAAAAGTACTCACTTGGGAGGTGCTCCGGAAGAAAGGCTGGGAAGGCCCGGGGGTGTGTAAACTCTGCAATTGCTCCTCAGAAGACATCCATCATCTTTTAATCCATTGTAATTTCACAAAGCCTGTTTGGCAGCACCTGATAATTTTTTTTTCTCTAAATCTACAGTGGAATGGTTCCACAGTCTCAGACTGCTTCATTGTTTGGTCTTTTGAAAAATCTGTTCATGTCAGTTTGGCTGCCCTCGCTTGTTGGCATATATGGATCGAGAGAAACAAGGTAATCTTTGAAGATCGCTNAACTCTCTTCTGCTATTGTAAACGAATTTATACTCTATATAAATTTGAGTTAATTTTTTCTTGGAAAAAAAAAAGGTAGAAATTTATTACCCACTTCAAATTCTAAACATCTTTGAACTTCTCCAAAAACATAAAGTGGTTCTTCAAAAGAACTCCACACAACTCCCACAAAACATTGGAATGGAACATGCTATGGTGAAAGCCTACAACAATAACCACTTTCAAATTTCAAAGATGGAAAGCTAAGCATTGCTTCTTAATCTCAAAGCGAGGGGGGTAATCTAAAAGCACAACAAGGAAAGCCAAAAGAACTAGAAAAGGTAGTTGAATTTGGTAGAGAATGGATGAGTGTAGTCTTCCTACTCTTCAAATGTGTTTCCATATTTTCTTATAAACATTGACTAAAAACACAAACTTATCATTTTATAATATATAATTTCTATTGTAATTGTCCCATGAAAATCATTTTTGTTTTTAATTTGGAAAAACTTTAACTTTTCAAAATATATTTTACAAACCATTACAAAGCAACCAAAAAATACAAAAATGTTAAACATATTCAACTCATTTACATTTTAGGCATGTAAAATAAATATGACAAAATACTCCAAACTTTAATTTTTTTCATTCCACACAAAGAGAAAAGAAGCAGAAACAACATCCTCTAATCATGCATCAAACCCCATAACTACATATATCATTACTGCACCAAACCCCATAACTACATATATCATTCTCAAGTTTTTATTCATTGAATAGGCATAATTTACATTGTGAGATCCTTATAGCCATTGGGGTTTTGACCTCACCACAAAGTTAAAACGGAGTTGCCGCTGAAAGGGCCCGGTTATAGTCATGAAAACGGGCCATTGCGGAATAGAATATTAACGACGGAACGCCAAGCAAAGAATGTGTATGCGAGTAGAGAAAGGGGGTACTAGGCATATTAATCAAAGTGTCTACAAATATCTGAGAGGAAGCCTCTCTGACAAGTTTTATAATTCCCACCTTCACCTATAATCCACCTCTATTTCTCGTGCATGTCCCAGTAATCTATTCGTCATATTTTCAATTCCCGTCGATTCAAATTCATCCCCTCTTTTTCAGTTTTTGGTAATTCGCAGACGTTTTTCCTGTATTTGTGTTTACTTCTGAAGGCACCCGATAAAAAAGACGGTTTGAAATTGTGTCGATACTGTCTGTGCCTGCTATGGAACAGATGGCGTTGTCTTGCACTTCGAGTGGCGATGTTGGTGCGAAGAATGCCTCAATGTCTCAGGCTTCGCCTTTGTATTTGGGAAGGAGCCCTTCAAAAGCAGCGCAGGTCCGTTGTTTGCAGTGGAGGAGGGTTTTAGGGTTTAAGGGTGTCAGGGTTTATTGTCAATCAGGGCTTGGTGGAGGAGTTGGCATGCGCTGTTGCAAACGGGTTGCTGGATCCCGTGATTCTCTGGTGAAGAACAGGGTCGTCGTTGCTGCTTCTTCCCAAGAAGGATCGGTAACCTACTTTACATTCCCTGATGCTTGGCTTTAATGCATTGTTTTTTCATATCATGTCAGTGCTATCCAGTTCAATTCCAAACAACTCATGGGCAGTTGTTCAATTCTTTATGGTCAGGGTATTGTTCATAGCTGTAATCTCTAATCATTAAATGGAATGTCACTGTTTTTTCGTCCATGCCCGAAATATCAAAGTCTTCCCTTCTTCAGGACAAAATTCGTTTTGATACTGTCAATTCTCTTTGTCAAAATATGCAGGTCTATAAATCTAGAAAGAAATCCTAGGTTAGCCTTTCCTATGCAATTATGTTCAGGACTTGCAGTGTTTCTAATTGAAGCAGTGAATATTGAAATCAGTGCCATATGGTTCAAGGAGACCAATCGTCAGTTGTTCAAATGACGTGCAGTCAGATCATTTCTGCATCAAAGTCCAACAAATGGTCATGTTCCCCTGCCACAAGCAAAGTCTTCTGTCTTTGTAGTTTCTATTAACTGGAATCAACTCTTTTCCTCATTAAGCTAGGAAGGGCAGTTGCGGTTTGTATTAGCTGTAATCTATCTTTTCTCATACTCGAATATATCTTTTGCTCATTAGATTAGAACGTTCATACGAGGTTCATGAAAACGGTGTAGTCTTGTGTTTTTTTGTAAGGTTGTTTTATTTGTTATTCTATTTTAGTTTTAGAAGTGAGGAGTACAAAATTGGCTACCGATTTCCATTTGTTGGTCTTCATTTTGTGTCATTTTGAGGGCAGATGGCAGAAATTTTACTTCAGGAGTTGATGACTCTAGATTTTGTAAAATTTCAGAGCCCACTCAGTTTCAAGTTTCACTGATTTTCAGCCAATGTTTAATGCCCAAACCCAGTTTTATGATAGCCAATTAAACTCAGCATACAATAAAATTTTCAGAACTGAAACATGAGGATTCTGAACAATGCTTAATGCAGAAATAAAACCATATCAGCAGCACAATACTCAGAAAATTTAACACAGTGATTTTTGGTCTAACAATGACCCTAGAAAAACCCACAAGGGGAAAACTAGTGAGAGAGGGAGTTTTTATTATTTCAGAGCTTCAGAGAAAATCTTTTACAGCATATTCATCTCCAGAAATTTATTGATAAACTTATCTTGAAAACCGTGCCAAATCTTCACACACAAACTGAGCCAAACTCCTCAAAATTCATGCCAGAATTTCTTGCACACATGTACAGGTCTGCTCTTTTTTTTTTGTGTCTCTTCCTTGCTGTACTGCTGCCTCGAAATCTGTGCCAATAGTTACAGCTCAATTATGGGCATTAAATGTTGTACAACCGCCTTGGGAAATGTGCCAAAACCACTCAGAAAATACCACAAAACTTTTCTCGAATCCTGTGCAAGAAAAACAACAGTACGGATCCGTACAATACAACATGTTAAACCTAGCTGTACTTTCCCTTGATTTCCGTGCCACTTTTATGCTGTACGGTCACTCGAAAATACATATAGTACGACCTACTTTCTGAACTGTACTTCACCTCGATTTCTATGCTTGCTTTGATGTTGTACGGCCTGCTCAATCCGTACAGTATGGCCTGCAATAAATGCTGTACCTTTGCCTTGAAGTGTGTGCTAGTTTGATGCCTTCAAATGCGTGCCCTAGCTCTGCAAAAATGGCCTCCTTTCTCAAACTTGAATTTCTGCTCACTTGTTCTCTCAAAATTATTTCATCTACCCAAGAATGGGTGTGCCCTCCTACCCTAGTCGACCTCATGAGGGAATCTCAAGAGTCATCTCATCCAACAGTTGAGATTAGTTGAGATCAACGGTGGAAATAAAATCACTTAAGTCACCCACTTTTCCTAAGTCTCAAAAAGTCACCATTTAATTTGTCTCTCACAAATTAAATGACTAGAGTCCACATTAGGCACTTTGTCACCCCTTAGGCGCCTAGGTGATGAGAAACACTTGCCTAGGTACTTTTTAATTATTTTTAACACTCTCTCTTACCGAGGAAAGTGTTACTCACCACTCCAAGCTTGTCCTTGAAAAATACGAACTTGCCTTTGCCGAAGGCTTTGGTGAGTATGTTCGCAACCTGCTCATCTGTAGATATGTACTGTAGCTCAACTGCTCCTCTTTGAACATAATCACAGATGGAAGTGATAACTAATCTCAATGTCCTTAGATTTGTCGTGAAATACTGGATTCTCAGAGAGTTTAATGCAACTCTGATTTTCACAGTAAATCAATGAGGTGGTTCGGACCGGTGGAGGCTCAGAACCAGTTGGACCGGCT